>JAOCZM010000116.1:0-600000 GCA_026122235.1 Vinca minor
AAAAAAGTGGAATGACGTTTTTGTCATGTAGTCACGATTGGTCAGATCGAAAGCATGCGGAAGTGGGGCTCAGGATCAGGCCGGCAGTAACGATTCACGCGGCGTTCATGGCGTGGTAAGAGCGGAAGTCACGGCAGATTTCGGCGTGATTCTTTTGTTTTTTGATGAACTTTTGATACATTCCACTTTTTGTCTTTTTTCTTTTGTTTTTCTTTTTTCCTTTTCTTTTGTTTTCGTTTTTCTTAAGTTTTAATATATATATATATATATATATATATATATATATATATATATATATATATATATATATATATTAGTTTTACTGATTGCAGTCGAAAAAAGCTACTAAATCATTTAGACATTATTTAATGTAGTAATATGATTATTTTTAAACACATTAATTGATTTTTACTCCAATAGCACTACTACATATACTGATAATTTTAGTAATATATTAGATAATGTATTCTAGTATACACTAAAAATAAGATTGACATTTTAAAGAAGAAAAAATTGAGTCATATCCACGTTTCCTTTCCTTTTTAATTTTCTACTTTATTTCTTATATTATTTTATTAAGTAACCCCTATTTAATTCCTTATTAAATTGATGTGATTTTCTATATATATTATTTATATTATACTAACTTTTCTAATCCAAATAGAATTCCTAATTAATTCTAATACCAATCCCACATCTAATTAACTTATTAATCTACGTGATTTACAACTACACTTTCGATTACGATACGCCAGTGAAAGCGCCCCATCAACAAAAGCGTTAATCAAATATAGCACGTAACACGTGATGAAAAAAATAAATTGTTTAAAATTTCATATCGAGCAAAATAAATTCAAGTCAAATTATCATGCATCAAAGAAATTTAATTACACATAGTAACGCGTAGCGAAAACTTACAAGTATCACGAAAGTGCTTTTCATACGCAGCAGGGGAAGGGATGGCATGCACTAGTGCATGGGACATGGCTCACACATTCTCTCACATATTTTGATGCATGACCCACGTAGGGTAGGCACTCCTCAATTCGGGTTATACATTGGGACTATGTACACTTTGGGATTGAGGAGGGCTCTCCCCAGTGAGTCATGCATCAAAATATGTGAGAAGAATGTGACCCGTGTCCCCATGCACTGAATGCGTCATCCCTTCCCTGCGTCGTATGAAAAGCACTTGTGATACTTGTAAGCTTTTCGCTGCGTGATTATGTGTAATTAAGTTCGATGCATGATAATTTGACTTGAATTTATTTTGCTCGATATGAAATTTTAAACAATTTATTTTTTCATCCGTGTTACGTGCTTATATTTGATTAGCGTTTTGTTGATGGGCGTTTCACGGCGTACGTGATCGAGGGTGCAGTGTAAATCACGTAGATTAATAAGTTAATTAGATGTGGGATTAGTATTAGAATTAATTAGGAATTCTATTTGGATTAGAAAAGTTAGTATAATATAAATAATATATATAGAAAATCACATCAATTTAATAAGGAATTAAATAGGGGTTACTTAATAAAAATAATATAAGAAATAAAGTAGAAAATTAAAAAGGAAAGGAAACGTGGATATGACTTTCAATTTTTTCTTCTTTTAAAATGTCAATCTTATTTTAGTGTATACTAGAATACATTATCTAATATATTACTAAAATTATTGTATATGTAGTAAATGCTATTGAGTAAAATCAATTAATGTGTTTAAAATAATCATATTACTACATTAAATAATGTCTAAATGATTTAAGTTTTTTTCGACTGCAATTGTAGAAAACTAATATATATATATATATATATATATATATATATATATATATATATATATATATTAAAACTTAAGAAAACGAAAACAAAAAGAAAAGGAAAAAGAAAACAAAAGAAAAAAGACAAAAAAGTGGAATGTATCAAAAGTTCATCAAAAACAAAAGAATCACGTTGAGCAATCGAGCGACTTCGCTCGCCAGCGTGGCAACGCGCGCTGTGAAAAATCACGCGTCGGCCAGACGATCAGTCCGTTCGCACGTGCTGGACGGGACATGGGGACTGTACATGAACAATGTCATTGCCACTTTTTAGTCTACGTCACGATCGAAATGAAAAAAGTGAAGTAAGCCCATGCAAATCCCTTATATTTGAGGGATCTGGTGTGATGACCTGCATGCAGAAAGAATGAGCTATAGCCTCTTATACCAAGCCACGTTGTCAAATATTTCATGGTATCCACCCTTTTTCGATATGATAGTTATGATATGCATCAGTTTCATTGGACTATGTAATTCATAATTGACCACATAACTACAGAATGAGGAGAGATAAAATTATTTGATGACGTGACTAATTCTAAACCACAAGGTCCATATGAACCTGATCCATATCAGAAAAATCCTTTTCGATATTTCATAAAGATTAAGAAGAAGAAAAAACTGAAGGACTTCCTTCATTCCTCAATATAGGTCGATTAAAATATTTTGAAAAAATTAAGGAATTCAAACAAATAATAATATTTCAACCACAAAATAATATTTTGGAAGGCTTGTATTTATGAAGTTTTTGTAAGTTTTTTTCCGATCAAAGTGGATTAATTAGCTGCTAAATATTTTATCTATATTGTTCAAAAAAATATTTTATCTATTTTTTGACTCAGTTAAAAAGAATATAAGTCTCACATTATCCTTTGCATTCTTCCTGTCTTCGTTAATGCGATTGCCGGGCCTCTCATTTTAATGGGTCCAACATTATTAAAATTACATAATTTTTCGAGTGCAATTATTGTATATAGAATTTTGGTTGACTATTTCTGTGACGGTTGTATCTACATAAATAAGTTTACTAAATTGAAATTGTTAAAATCCAATATGCGTTCTACAATGTCACAAAAAGACTCAATAGATTAGTTTTGATACCAACTGAGAATGATATCCTAGAGAATACCGATTATAACTATTCAATTGGCGATTTCACTTCAAAGAGTATTAGAAAGATTCCCATTTTTTAAATAAAATATCAATTTTATAATGGCTCGCACTCTTGAAACTTGAGTTTTTTATAATTATGTTTTGATAACTAGTACATTGTCTAAATATTATTTGAGACGGCCATGTGCAAATCCTATTGTTCTTCTGAATAGTAGGGACGGACAGTGCTTGTAAGTAGGGATGAAGACAGGAATTTAGCGTTGTGGACGAAAACTGCAACAATATGCTGAACTACATATAAAAATTGCAAAAAAAAAATATTGTGGGCAAATTTGATAAAATATTCCGAACTACATATAAAATTTACTATATCTAGTAGTATTTTTAGAAATCTCTGGGGTGGCAGTCGCCCCCTCTGTAGGGGTGTCAATCGAGTTATGTGGGCCGAGCTTGGCATAACTCACGCTCAGCTCACACAAAAATTGGAAAGCTCAGCTCACGCTCAACCCGGAAAAGCTCACAAACTTTGAGCTCGAGCTAAGCTCATGAGTCTCATGAGATAAATTTATATTAGCAAAAAAAAATTTGTAGCAAGAATAGTAGAATCAATGTGTCATGAGATTAAATCCTGACAAGAATACAAATATACATAACAATAATTTATGTATTAAGATAAACTAATAAAAAGACAACAAAAGATAGGGTTTGAGAAAAAGAGAAAAGAATCAACAAGTTTTGTCGCCAATTTTTATATGTTTCTTTAATTAGAAGTTTAGTATTATATATACATAATATAAAAAATATATTATTCTTATTCGGGTGCGAGCTTTAATCGGGCTGAGCGGGGTCAAGCTCACGCTCAGCTCACATAAAATTTGAGCTTGAATATTGAACTCACGCTCAACTCACATAAAATTTGAGCTTGAATATTGAACTCACGCTCACATTTTTTCGAGTTATGGCCCGAATCCGTTGGCACCACTACCTCTGTCTTCGTCCCTACTTGTAAGTAGAAATGTTTCTACAATTTCTTTCTTTGCTAAACATTATGCCTTGAGTTCTGACAAAGTTTCCAATAAAATAAGAAAAAAAAGCTTTTAAAAGGATGCAAATGGGGAAAATAGAAATCTTCAAATGGAAAAGGAAAAGAAAGAAGGAAGGAAAATTAACAAAAAAGATTAAAATATGACGATGAGGAGAGGGGGGAATAGAGAAATCTTCAAATGGAAAAGGAGAATAAAGAAGGGAAAATTAGCAAAAACAGAATCAAACAATTTTGTTGCTGCCCAGGATCGAACTGGGGACCTTTAGTGTGTAAGACTAACGTGATAACCACTACACCACAGCAACAGATGATGCTTAGACAACCCTTTTATATTTAATTAACTATGTTTCATAAAATGAAATTGAAAATTACCAAAGGGTATATATACATATATTTCCAGAAAATTGGAGGATCCTTTAAAGGGATTTGCAAAATTATAATGTATCTCCCTCACACTCATTTTATTGTTGACTTCTTTAAAATTATTAATCAATAATTAATTAGCAACTTTGATGGTAACAACAATAATAATATATAACTTATTAAATTCTCAATAATTGAGTTATGGGTGAAAATGAATAGGAGACGTGACACAACATTTAACAATAAATACACATTGCTATAGAAATAATTTGAAGAGTTAATAATTATTAATTTAAATAATTGAAATGAAAGGACTCCACCTCGTGATAGGCAAAAAAATCTGTCCAAAATGAGCAAAACTTTACTTGGTACGCAAGTCTGGACAAAAAAATCTTACTCCCTCCATTACTTGGGTCGTTTAGGACACTTCTAAAAAATTATGAAACTCAAACAAATAATAATTTTTTCACCACAATTTCAATAATACCTCATTTTTCCTCCTTCTCTTTCAATTTTTCAATAAAAGATATGTTGACACCTAATAAAAGACATGCAAATGATAATTAATTTGGATACATATATATCTCCTAAACGACAATTAAATAAGAATGGATAGAGTATTAAAGAAAAATATATAAAGGTGATCGACACTTGATGCGTTTAAATAATGAAATATAGCTTATCATTGAAATAAAAAAATAATAATAAATACAATTATGATAGGCCTCGCTTACCGAGTCCAAAACGGTAAAAAAATCCTCTGTTCGTGTGTGTCTCCGTGTGTGTTAAGAACCAATCACAATTCACTATGTGTATATATAATTGAAAAAAAATATTTATATAGTAAATTCTGATTGTTCGGGAACATGATTGGAAATAGGAATGGAGATAGAGAATTTTCACCATTGAAGTTTATTATACAATATTCAATTGCGGTTCATGATCTAGGAATACAAATATACTCCCTCCATTCCCTATTAATTGTCGTTTAGGAGATATCTAGGTATCCAAATTAATTGTCGTTTAAGGTTGTTTTATTAGTTGTCAACAATTTATTCCAATTATACCCTCAACATTTTCCTTTCTTTATGACAAAGAAGTGAGAGAGAGGGAGGGTGGGGGATAATATTGGAAGTTTAGGTGAAAATGACAACTTCCTTAATTTTCTCAAATTATCTAAAGAGTCTTATATTTAGGAATGGAGGGAGTATTGATTTACTTTACAACAACTAAGGAAAGTAGGAAACTTTGTCCCATTTTATTTAGCAAAAAGGAAACTTTGTCCCAAACTGTTCCACCAACATGACTTTATGATATTACAAAACTTTGTTTCTCACCAAAATAAAATTTAAAATAAAATCAATGAGACAGATAGGGAACTTTAAGAATCAAAATGTCAATCTCCATATCTCATGCTAAACCTATAAAGAAGGGATAGAAGGCGGCGCACCTATTCTGATTTGTTCGCGCTCTTCGTTGACAACTTTCTCTTCATCCTGCTGAAAGGGCCGACAGTGCAATCCATTATATACATGTAGATGACCTGACTCCAGGATTTATAAGATTCTAAATTATCATAATACTCCGGTGCAATCTCCTTGACCTTGTAGAGCTTGTTCCCAGGAATCCTCGGGAAATCATGATGCTCGTTATGGTATCCTACGCTCCATGTCATGAGATTCAAAGGACCGTAATAAGAATATGTTTCTTGATCTGGATTGAAAATGTAGTGTTCTGAGATGAAGTGACCTGCCATTGGGTGCATTCCACCCCCAACAAATGTAGATAGGATCATATAGGCGAAAGATTTCCAGCCCCAGAAGTAAACCATAGCGGCATCAAGCGCTAGCTGGACAGTTAAATTGATGAACTCCCACATGCCGGGTGGTTTTGGTTTAATGAAAACAGGTCGGAAAGCATAAAAGAAGAGCTGAAGGATGACCCATATTGATTTAGTTAGAGCATTTCTTACAAGATGGCCTTCAGTTAAAGTTGGAACATCCATATCAATTCCATCGACTCCTTGAAAGCGATGATGCTCGAGATGATATTTTTGGAAGGTAACGGACATTGGCACGCCTACAGGGAGATTAGCAAAAATCCCCAGACAGCGGTTGTAGACTGGAGTTGCAAAAGCAAGATTATGACTTAGCTCGTGAATGGCTAAGAACAGATTGTGGTTGAGAAATGAACCAAAAAAGTAAGCCACGAGCAATATTTTCAGCCAACCAGCATCACGGAGATACGTTGCAGTCCAAAGCTGAAGCAGAACAACCACAGAAATCTAAAGAAGAAAACGATCAGAACATCAGCTGAAAACTTAAATCTAGATAATTTTTCAAAATCAAATACCATGTTGAAGTACAAAATAAAGCACTGTTGACTTTACCTCTCCGTTACTAAGTTAATATAAGTTCATCACATCATCCTATCAACCACAGAAATGTGAAGGAACTTTTCTGATTCATTATACGGGAGAGACTTTGATCATTTTAAATAATATGCCCTGTTTGATGATCTTCGTCACCATTGAAGAAACATAATTACTAGCTAAATAGTAAAATAAGGAGCAGCAACCATCTATCTTTCTTCGAATATTTTCAAGATGCGGTTACCTATTTGCGCACAAATAGAAAATCATAAAGTGGGCTTTTCCCCATCAACATAGCATGCTATGAGTTTCAGTATTATTCCACCGGATGCAGCTTAATAGATGGGGGGATACAATGGTTTCTTTTAATAGTAAGAATTTATAAACAAGCAATGTCATGATCACTGTCGTGAATTCGATCTCCAAACAGCAGTGTCAACTTTTTTACATCACAAAGGTAGTAATTTTACATAACAACAGTCGTCATTATTCACATTCATTTTACTTTGCAATCATGAATTTCCAAAAGGCAGACCATACCATGAGCATAAAGACTATTCAAATTTCCACTGGAACTTTATAAATTATCAAAAGAAGCTTAATCTCTTTCCAACTAAAAAAACAAACAAGCTTGCTCAAGATATATCACTTTATACCAGGCAAAAAAGCATCAAACTTTACACCAAAACACAGGCATTATCCAAATCTTAAGGGGAAACCTAAGAATGAATATGTATGAAATTCAAGATTCAACCTAAGAATTCCAAAAAGATTCGATCCTTCCCCCCCCCCACAAGACCAAATTATTACAAAAGATCCAAAACCCATTAAGCAAAATATCAAATTAAATAAAATAAAAAATCAAGAAACACATTGTAATTTTGTAAATAAATACTTAAAAAATAAAATGTATGAAATCCATTACACCTTGGCAAAAGCAAAAGGGTCAGGGCCAAAGAGTTGTTTGATATGAGGGTACTTAGAGAGGATCTGTCTTCTACGAGAGGCATGGGGTTCATCTGTATATGACCAGAAAAAATCAGTGGCCATTATTACTCCTTCTTTCTCATCTTCTTCTTGAAACCCCATTCCTCTCTCTCTCTCTCCTTTGCTATGAGATTTTCTTGGTTTGGCTCTGTTTAATTATTAGTGTCTAAAAATAGTAGAACTTTGGCTAAATTAACTAACGGTTTGGTATGGTTTTTAAATTTAGGCTCTACTTGGACAATGTTTTGTTTGGGTTTGAGTTTGGGTTTTGGATTGATCTCAAAATTGGAAATTGGTGGGAAAACACAAATTTTGACCTAGAAAATTGGCGGGAGAATTTCAAATTCAAATTTTTTCGTTCAAATATTCGTTGAAATTGAAATTTTTGAAAGAAATAAATTAAATTTGAATTGCTCCCGCCAATTTTCTTTAAAAAATTTCAATTTCAACAAAGATTTGAACGAAACAAATTTGAATTTGAAATTCTCCCGCCAATTTTCTTGGTCAAAATTTGTATTTTCCCACCAATTTTAAGACCAACCCAAACCAAACCTTGTCCAAGTAGAGCTTAAAATTGTTGATAGTGATGGCAACTTTTTTTTCTTTTTCGTGATGAGTAGTGTTAGGTGACTAAATATTAATCAATTAATTGACTAAATTGGTGGCAAAATGATAAATAATTAGGTGAATCTCTTATAACAACATGGGATGAATAGTGTTCAATTTGGTTTTTAGCCAATTTTACTTAGTCGAAAATCATTCTCCTTTTGTTATTTACTACTTTTAAATAATTGCACTTCAGTCTCTTATCGGTTAGACAACGTTCTAAAATGCAATCTGTCACTTAAATAATCATGAAAATAGTTAGATTATTCTTTATATATTACTGAAAATTACATAATTATCTATAACGATGTCATAAGTCTTTGTTATTTGCAAATTGATGTAATGGAAAAAATAGGTTAGAACTGACATATCTCAAGTTCTCAATATTCACTACACTGACATGAACAATTATATATTTTATCCGTCACAAATTAAATCTCCACTTTCTATTTTAGTTTATCCAAAATAAATATTCATTTTTATGGTTATATTTTATCACTAAACTCTCATAATTAAAAGATGCAAGCTCCATTAACCCACGTGTCCTCCTCATATATTTAAAGATATAATGGTAACTTAGTTATGGTCAAGCACTCAAACTACTTTTTAATTCTTAGGTAAATCAAATTTGGGACCAAGGAAGTATTCCCTCCATTCCCATTTAATTCTCGTTTAGGAAATTTATAGTTATTAAAATTAATTGTTGTTTAAAGCTCTTTTATTAATTGTCAACAATTTATTCCAATTATACCCTCGACATTTCTTTTATTTGCCGCCTCTGCCATCCCTATTTTTTCCTTTCTTTTCTTATGCTATAGAAGTGAGAGAGAGGGGTAATATTAAAACTTTCGGTGAAAATGACAAGTTCCTTAATTTTCTAAAATTGCCTAAAGAGTCTTATATTTAGGAATGGAGGAAGTAACTTTTAATGATAACTGATGAACAGATTAGTCATTTCATGACTAATTAATTAACTTTGATTTGTCAAAGAATGCTAGTATAGTTGGTTGAACTCTTTCGACTCGAAATAATAAGTTCTGGACTCGACATCTCTACTCCCCGGTAATAATATAAAATTTAAATTAGAAAAAGGGAAATTAGCCTATTTAGTCCCCCCAGTAATTTTCGTTTAGCCGTATAGTCCCCAATGTTTAATTTCATCTTGTAAAGTCCTCCAGAAATTTTCGTTCAACCTGTAAAGTCCCCCAAAATTTTTTGTTTAGCCCGTATAGTCCCCCAATGTTTAATTTTAGCCTATAAAGTCCCCCAGAAATTTTCATTCAGCCTGTAAAGTCCCCCAAAAATTTTTTGTTTAGCCCGTATAGTCCCCAATGTTTAATTTCAACCTGTAAAATTCCTTATCTATTTTCGGGTTGCCTATAGAGGTTCCACCACCTCTTCTGCAGCGGAGTCAGGGCAATCCCAAATTCATGTCATCCACGTGCTTAATGAGCAGGGGAATAATTATCAGTTTCAATATATAAAATTTACAAAATACAAAAATTCAGTATCAAAATGGTTATGAAAAAGAAACCCCAAATTCTATTGCCCTAATTTGGAGGAACCCATTTGCCCTAAGTCCTTTGCATAAGAGGTGGTGAAACCTCTATATGCAACCCCGTAAATAGGTAAGGGACTTTAGAGACTGAAATTAAACATTGGGGACTATACGTGCTAAACAAAAATTTCTGAGGGACTTTACAGGCTGAACGAAAAATTTTTGGGGGACTTTACAGGTTAAAAAAAATTTTAGGGGACTTTACAGGCTGAAATTAAACACTAGGAACTATACGGGCTAAATGAAAATTTCTGTTGGACTAAATAGGCTGATTTCCCTTAGAAAAAATTCGGTTTACTTTCTAAACCCAGCGACTAATGGTTGGGGATTACTCGAGGTCCTTTTTTTTAAGATTATAAAAGACTAAATTGCTACTACCCCTAATCAATACGTAGTAAAATGCAATAAATCCATTTGGTTTTGGGGCCGTAGCCACGAATCTGTCTGTTAAGGGCCACCAATTTGATTGGGCTACCCTACGATCTTCTGTCCATTTATGCAGCTATCTGTCAACGTGACTCTCATGTGTTCTTTGTCTTCTTTTCCTTTTGGTCTTCTTTCTCTCATGGTATTTTGGGATACTTTGTTTTGGCCAAAAACCGTCTGTCTCATATATGTCTCCTTGTATGCTTTCAACTAATTAAAATTTATCACATGTATATAAAATTAAAAAAAATATATATATAACGAATTTTGAGTGATGAAAACATGTATGGGGATAGAATATTTCTAACCATTTGTTATATATATAGACACATGATTGATCGATCATACCTATCATCTTCCGCCACTACATAAGCCGCTAGCGGAGAAAGCTCTTCGAGCTTCCCTTCATTCGTTGCTAAGCCAAGGTCTTAGGTCTTCGAGTCAGCCCGCGCTTTTTCGAAGAATCCTGCACCCATGGGCATATGGCTTGGCAGGCCTTCAGGATGACATCGTTTATCTCGTCAGCGAGCAAATTACGATGTTTCGCGGTGATAGCAAAAGAGGCGTACAAGAAGGAAGGCATCCTCGTAGGACTGGGACAAAAAAAGCTGACACATAAAGAACAAAGCATAAGCATGACGTCTTATTGCTTCAGGAGAAAGTGAAGTACAGTTTTAGCTTGGGATGGCAGCTTGAATAAATCATCTATTCCGGCAGGCAATTGGCGACGATCAACTTTCGGTGCTAAAGGAAGAGTGCGTAATCGGGTTCAAATCCTATACCAAAAATAATCTTGATCAAAGCGGCTCAATTACATCGATCCTTAGTTTTTCGGAAAATCAAATGGAGCACCTAACAACGCACCTTCACAGACCAAGAACTACGAGATCACCCATTTCATTATGGGTATGGATGGCAATTTGACCCGTGACCCGCCGATCCGCCCTGCCCCGATGCATTTTGGGGCAACCCTCGCCCGCCCAGTAGAGAGAGCAGGCGGATCGGCTAGACTCACGAACAGGGGCGGATCGGGGCATGGTAATTTTTTTCCGCCCCGCCCCATTTTGCCCCATTTATATTAAATTATTATAATATTGTTATTATTAACATAATCATGTTTAATTTTCATTTTAATATACTAATTGTACTTGTTTGAGAATTGATTTGGGATAAAATTAATTATTTTTTAAAAAAATTAATTATTTTTATGATAAAATTAATGATTTTTATGATTTTTAAAAAAATTAATTATTTTTATGATAAAATTAATGATTTTTATGATTTTAATTTTTTTGATAAAATTAATGATTTTCATAATTTAAAAAAAAAATAATGATTTTTTTTTAAAAAAAAATAGAATGGAGCTGAGCGAGTCGAGATCTGCCCGTGCGGGCGAGGGCTCGGGGCGTAAATTTTTGATCGGGGCGGGGCGGGCGCAGGGCGGGGCACAGATCAACAGGGCGGGGCAGGGCGTGGTATTTCAGATACCCGCCCCGATCTGCCCCGTTGCCATTCCTAATTATGGGGTGACAAAGGGAATGTACCATTCGAGCCATTTTTTTGTCATGCTTTTTTGCATTGAGCAGGGCAGACGTATCAGCTTCGTTGCTGCCCGAAGACGTACAGGATTTGAGTGAGTTGACATTTTCCGAGTTGGGTGCTAGTTCGTTAACGCTGGGCTTCCAACTTCATGTTCCCGAGTTGCAGAGAACAATCCGAACTGAGGCAATCTTTCCGGATTCGCTGCATTGCACTACCGCATAAATAATGGATCCGCTGGGCCACAACCAAAAGTAGAAGCAGGGATCTGGGGTTAGATTTCTATTTTGAAATCGACTTATTGAACCATAGTCCGGGGAGCCAATATCGTATATAAGAAGTGTGTACCTTGGATTCAGAAACAAAGACTCTACTTTGACTCGCACACTCCGGGACAAAAGAAGAAAGAAGCCTTAGCTGGCAGTCCTTCGTGAGTGCGACACGCACATTTTTCTTTGTTTCGGAGCCGTTTTGGCGGGGCATACTAAACCCACTACGTACCAAACCACTGGGCGGCTCGCCTGAATGCCTATGAGAAAGGTAATCGAGAAAACAGGATTCGGTGCCCTTCTTCTTCAGTGCTGTAGAGGAAGCGAGCAGCACCAGACCACTGCCGTCCCATTCTTGAGTGAGCTGGAGCGCAGCCATCTTATCCACTGAACTAGCTAGAAGCTATCGCTTCGGGTCGAAGCACTAAAATAAAAGGACCGGGAAACGCGGCGGCATAGGAATCACGGGACCCCCTAGACGTAAAGGGAAAACTCCTGAGCCCATTCACAAGAACCTAGTAAAATAGGCCCAAAAGAGGCTCTTTCCTAAAACTGGCACTCTTGAAATGTCCGTCTTCGAGGGGTTGATACCAATTTTCCCAAAAGTGGTGCCAAATACGAATACGCCCCCGTGAGCTTTGGCAATATTATTAATCAATTCCATAATGAGTATTGTTTTACCCACTCCAGCTCCCCCGAAGAGTCATATTTTTCCTCCACGCTGGCACAATAGAGGTTAACCTTAGGCAAGTCTAAACTTGGGCTAAAAAGCTCATGAGAGAACACCACCAACTAAAACTATGTTGGGCCTGGTTAACAAATATTATTGGCCTAATTAAACATATTGGTCCGTTTGACGGACCACATCTCAAGTTGCTTGAATGCACCAACTTGGGTTGTCGACCAATCTTACTAGGGATGGCCATGGGGCAAATCGGGGCGGGTATCTCAATACTCGACACCGCCCCGCGACGGTTAAAGTGTGACCCGCCCTGCCCCTTGATCCGTCGCGGATCAGGTAGTTTTTCTCCGTGGTCCAACCCGCCCCATCAGTCACCTGCACAAAGTTACAGCGGACGAAAAAAGCAGAGGAAGGCTGGACAATCGTATACAATGGTATCCTTCTGTTTATTTTTGTAGGATTTAGTCCTTATTTTAGAATGCATTATCCTTCTTAGAGTGGATGAGTGTCGGTCCTCTCAGAGAAAAAGAGGGGAGAAGAAATGGCCTGAGAAGAAGAGTCTTCATTTTTTTTTCCAGTTGAGAGTGACTGTGAGAGACTGAGAGAGAGATGGAGCGGCGCTGGAGACAAATACAATTAGGAGGATTAGGTTATAATAATATTTCGGGCCGGGCCGGGACACACACTAAATCCACACCCGATCTGCCTCGTTCGCGGGGCGGGTCTGATTTGCCCCAAAAAGGATTGGGCAGGGCGGGTCAACGGGTCAAATTTCCATCCCTAAATCTTACCGTCAAGTCGTTTGACCAGATGGCGAGTTTAATTTGTTTAAGAAAAACGGTTCCTGATCATCTTTTCGACACATTGCTGACATAAATGAATTCTGCACTAATACCAAAATACGCTTGATTGGTTCGCATGATACTCGAAAACCTACATTTGTGGTATGATAGGATTGTGTTTGAAATTTTGGTCTTAATCTCAAATCAATCTCAAACTCAAACTCAATTCTAAATGATTTAATACTTAAAATTGGTTTGGGTCTGGGTTTAAGTCTCAAACCAGACCAAACACAAACTCAAACCCAATGCAAGCAGACTCTTAGTGTTTTCTCCAAAAAACTATTCCTAAATTCAAAAGCCCTTCTAAGCCTGCTTCTTGGACGGTGGCTTTAGTGCGGAACAAGTAATTCCGCACGTACGAAACATTCTTCGTCCGTTGGATTAAAATTTTTACGGTTAAGATTAATTTAAAACGTACAGCTGTTATGAGCCTCAGAACACCTGTTGTGTTTTTTAGCCTCAGAACACATGTGCTAAGACATTCCGTATGTATTGAAAAAAAGTTTTCCTAAGAGCTGGACTGTGCTTCCTGGACATATAGCATTTTTTTTTTCTTCTATTTTTTTTAAAAGGAGGATTAATAGTGGTTCTCCACTTCCCCTCCAACATGACTCGAACTCCCGACCTACCGATTGGAAGTGAAGCATCTAACCGCATGAGTTGCGCTTCGTTGTCTTGGACATATAACATGAATGAACCAAAGACTAGTTTCCTTAGTCCTCCATATGCTACAACTAGGGACAAAGTCAGGAATTTGGGGTTAGCAGCGAAAATTGCAACAGTATGCCAAACTGCATATAAAAACTGCAAAAATTTGTTGGAGGGGAGGCGAATTTGATAAAATATTCCAAACTACGTATAAAATTTACTATATCTAGTAGTATTTTTAAAAATCTCGGGGGCGACTGTCACCCCCGCCCCCTGTCTTCGTCCTTATCTACAACCCCGACTCAGCTAAGGTTCAACACCTGCAGAACAGAACACAAGCCACAAGATTGATTTCTTTGAAATCCAACGGCCAGGAAAGACGCGTTTTGCAGACAAAAAAAATCCACATAACACCGAATCAGAAGACACCTTCTGCGTCGTCTTCCTACCCTAATCTCATTCTCCTTTAATGGCGATTAAACATCTTCACCACGAAATCAACCATTCATCTTCATCAATCAAAAGACAGAAACCGCTGAAATCTTTCGCGTCATCTTCATCAGCGATCTCTAAACTCCATTGATGGCGATTAACCCACATTCCCCACGAAATCCACTTTTCACCTCCCCCCAATAACTATTAACAAGGAAACGCCTCACACGATATACACCATTAATCAATCCACTCATAAAGTAATCGTTGATTGATTTTGCAAGATTTGATCAATCCCAAACGCGATTTGAGGATTTTATTTTTGTTTGAAATTATCTTTATATTTCCTTAATTTCATCTCAGATTGAGATGTCCCTTTATTTTCTCCATCACAATCGTGATTTTTGTCCTGAATTATCGTTATATTTCCTTAATTTCATCTCAGGTTTAGATTTCCCTTGATTTTCTCCATCACAATCGTGATTTTTTGTCCGGAATTATCATTATATTTCCTTTATTTCAACTCGGAGAGAATTTTTTTCAGATTCCTTAATTTTCACTATGGAAATAGTTATTAATCACTATGGAAATAGCTATGAACACCAATTGATATATTAATTTGGAAATCTGTCTTTTACATACTTATTTGTTTGTAACAAAATTTAGTTATATATTATATTAGATATTGATGCTGCAGTTGAGGAAGGTGAACCATAAAAGAGGTAAAAAAAAAAACCATAAGGGAATAGCCGTAAGTCATGTACGTAATAGCTATAACATATAAACGCAATAGCTATAATATATATACACAATAGTTATTATCTAAAATCGAAAACTGATTACAATTGTTACAACTATAATCCAAAAATACTTATTAAAACTATAAACTGAAAAGAATGTCACGGTTAAAATTTTATTACATTAGACAAGAAACAATCAACTATGAAACGTCTTCGAATAATATTGGACTTCCCACTCTGAGTCTATTTGGATGAGGTATCTTACAGTAGAGAAATCTAACTTCTTATCATCCTCAGAATGGTAATTTTCTGATGACACGCCGGAAAAATCTTTGATTATTTGTTAAAAAAATATATGCAACATTTGTCAACAAAAGACTAATAAACAACATAGATAAAGATATAAAACTAATGAATAATAAATATTCAGAATTAGAACATAGCTATAATACTAGAGAATAATAGCTATTAGACCTTCAATCCTAAAACAGTTTAACAATGGTGTAATGAAGAAAATCATGAACATACTATCATAAACAAAAACATGTAACATAAAAAAATCAGAGATTATCGATTGCGCACCGAACTCCTTATGGAATCAGAATCAACAATTCATTGACTAGCAAGCAAATATGTGAAGGAAATTGGCGGTTTCTAAATATCAATAATTGAATTAAACATTGGAAGAATCGAGAAAAAATTGAATTAAACATTGGATGAACGAAATTCCATTGAAGGAATCAGAGAGATAAAAAAGCACAGAAGAGAAAATATGAAGAAGAGGATGTAGGTTTTTTTCCGCTATATTTACTCAAGATTATCATGATTTTGAGGACAAAACAGAATATTTCAGAAAATAATCCAATCTCCCGTGATTGTAGGACAAAAACGCGTGAACATAATGATAAAATTGCAATGAAATCGCAATCTCATCGATCATGCGAGGAATTAAAAAAAAATCCAGTGTGACGGGCGGCTTGGACAGCAGAAACAACATGGGACGCTAAATGAAGAAGGCGACGATCCAAGGAATACAAGACTCAAAAGGAATACATTGATAATCACTAAAGCTATACAAGGCTACAACACATATACAACTTTCTAGATACAATAAATCATAAGCCTCATCCCAATTGTAAATTTGGCTTTAATCGCTCGCAGCCTTGAGAATCTAGACTGGGCTCATCCATATAACAGAGGACGGAAACTAATCTCTGTCTATATTTTAACTGAAATTAGATTGGGGCTTTAGATGTTTGGAACTCCTCCTCATCAACGCCAATTGAAATAGTGCGCAATGCCTACCTCAAATGTTTGTCATAAGGGTCCAAAAGGTTATCAGGTACGACCAGAGGCAACTTATCTATGTACACGAAGAGCCTTCTTAGATTCTCCCTTGTCAGTGTATCGATGTCCACGATATCCTTGCTGTCGAGAAGCACCCAAAGATCATCGGAGTTTACCCACTTAAGGCTATCACGGCAAAAGGGACAGGATTGCGACCTTGACCGCCTGCAATTCATTGATGTAATAATTAGGTTCCATAACCGAATGAAGTTTCAACGCCTAAATAATGAACTTCAATGATAAACAAAGTAAAAAAAAAGATATGGGAAAAGGATGAAATAAAACCAAATTGCGTAAAATCTATCAGCAACACGACAAGGGAAATTCCAGAGAGCAGAACGAAGATTGTTAATCTTAAGCTAACATAAAGTGAGCAGAAAAAATGATATAGATCTGTTCAAGTAACACTCATCAAAAGTTCTATGTGCAAAGAAGGCGGATAACTAAAATATCTGTATGAACAAAAATGAGGATTGACCATTCATGAGTGTGATCTTATTAGATTTGCCACCTAAACAATGTAAACCACGTTACAACCATTCAATTCAATGCACTTTTCCAATAGTAGGTACAGAAGGCCTAGTCGTTATTATAAACCATTTATTATAGTAAATTACGTCAAACTGGATATCAAGCTGCCTAACAACATACTATCCACGTGTACTACAACGGTAAAAAAGACGGCATATTTTCAGACACATTGCTACCCTTGGGTACAAACATGCAAATGACAGAGCGTGCAACAAAGACCAAGACAACATAACGACAGACAAACATCAGGGAAGCTTGAAAGAGTTGTGCACAAGTGTCTAGTAAAGGCCTATTTTACGAGACACAAAAACCGCCCAGCAACACACTTCCCACGTGTACTGCGACAGTTAAAAACACTGTACATTTTTTTGTCACATTGATGTCCTTGGCTATAAACAGGGAAACGACAAAGCGTAACAAAGACCAGGACAGCGTGACGACAGACAAACAGGGGAGCTTGTAAGAGTCGTGCGTGAGTGTCTCATAAAAGGATAGCAACCGGATTTGTTGCATCTTAAAGTCTCAACTGCATAGGATAAAATGAAATACCATTCGCGGTAGCATCTCATGCACATTGCATGGTTGCAATTGGGCAAGACAAATCTTGCCGTTCATCTCCATGCAAATCCCACATTCTTCTTCCCTTTCAGCGTCTATATCCGGGAATTGCCAATGTTCCTCGTCATCTCTTCTTTTGTATCTATCCGAACACGCCGATTTTTGCCGTTTGTCCTCCGACTCGGTGACACCCTTTTGGAGTTGCAGCAAGGAGGGATAAACCACAGCTGACGAAAACACATATAATATCAGCAAATCTATTAGTTCACCAACCAGAGAAGTAAAGCAAAGACCGCTAAAATCAATTCATTAGACAACTTGTCAGTGAAAGCGGCCATGCACGTTGCAAGGAAAGAAAACAAGATTTCAGTACCATAAAATTCCCTAATGCTTGCTTTTCGTTCATGGGTCTGCATTGTTGTGGTGCCATCAATGTAAACCTGAAACACAAAGAAATTTCAATCGGTTACATGCCGTACGAATAATGATTTGCACAAAATATAGGTGCGTGCCAACCTTGTAAATTAGGATCCTCAATAGCCCGAGAGAACCAGCAAGGTGGCAATCAGTCCATTGGACCAAGAAAAGGAACAGATGTGCTGCAGGACTGTAGGACATTCTCATCTGCAGGCAAGCACCATCATACTCCCTTGAATAATCCGAAGCCCTGTAAGTACCAACTTCGCAAAATTCACACTCTAAAATTACAAAATCCAACAATACTCGAGAGTAAAATCGGTAACACTCAGGAAGATACAAAATACACAAGGCCACACCACATTCCCCTTAATTCTCCTCTTCCATTTCTCATGCTTTTCGAAAAAAGCTTAAGAAGCTAAGCATCACATTATTATCATTAAAAATGATACCTTTTACACCGGCTAAAGCAACCACTGAAGTAAACTTCAAACTAACATCTCATCAACCTTTCATTTGATCATCAAATGCACCTTAATCAAATTTAATCAGAACAAGATACAACATTAAATTAAAAGCAACCATGACCTTACATTTATCTATGATCAACCCCTCTGATAAAAAACAAATTAAACCCCTCCCCTTAACAAGTAAAAGAACATATTTTCCCTGAGGTAATATTATCAATAGAGCCAAAAACCCAAAAACCAACTCCAATCAGGGAAAAAAACCAGAAAAGAATTAGGGTAGTAATAAATCATAGTCAACCCAAAACAAAAAGACATAATCTTTCCAACAGAAATACAAATTCCCACCTAAAATTCACCATTAAACATAGCCAAAATTGCAGATTTTTTTCAAACCCACCTTCATCATAAGCCCATATTAATGAAAATTCACAAAAATTAAAAAACAAATTAAAGAAATGAACTCACAGAGTATTAGCATGCTGAATATCAGCTTCAAGACCCTTCAAAGAATCCTTAAACGACTTCCGCATTGTTGCTTCACCACTGCTAAACATCACTTTCCAACTTCAAGAAAAAATTCCTCAAATTTTTTGTTCAAAATTGCTCTTTTCAGAAGCACCCAAGATCAACCGATCAGAAAAGGAGTATGAGTTCACTACTGACTGAATTTTTCATTTGGGTTTCGGTTTCTTTATATACAAAAATTGCCGAAAAACATTTGATGATGATGATGTAATTTTGATGACGCTGTTCTTGGGTGTTTTTTTTAATTTATATTCTCAAAAATTCTTTCATAAATCATAATATGTTCTTCTCTCTTCTTTCTTCTATATTTTCAATCGGCTTTGCTGCAGTAAGAAAGAAGATAGACAAAGCAGAAGAGGGGACACGTGTACTTAGGCGCTGATGACGATGCACCCAGGCTGCGATTTTCTGCACCTAAAGAATGTATGACAACCGTCGGATCATTTTACGCGTGTGAAAATCATCTGTATCTATCTAACCAATCAAAATTTGATATGTGAATATTTTTTTCAATTATATATAATATGAAATTTTTTGATTGGTTGAGTATATGAATATGGACATACACATGAACAGATAATTTTTTGCCATTTTACGCAAAAGAAACCCTAGATAGGGAGATTGTAGCATGCTCCAAACCCGGGAAGGAACTTAGCCTCACAAGGAGGATAATTTATTGCCCCACAAGGGGAGATATCGACCACGGAACCTCCGTCCCGTGGCCGGATAGCCTTACCACTTGGCTACCCGATTCCCATGATTAGTTTTTCATTCAACAATGGTAAATAGTTATGTTGAAAGAAAAAAATAATTACTATTCTGATTAATTATTACTTCCCTCATTTCATTTTAAATAATCATGTTTAACTGAGTATAGTAATTAAGGATAATGATATTGACTATAATACTTAAGTCATTATCATGTTAAAAAAGTCCAAATGAACTAATTGAAGTTGTAAATTGTATTAAATATATTGCTTATTTATTAATAAGACCATGATAAATTTGGAATTTAATAAAAATCTAACTGTAATTAAAGAAAGTGTCAAATATTTAAAATATTTCAGAATAGTAAGAATGTTAATAGAAATAAGACGAGAGAGGGAGTATCAATTTTTTTAAAAGAAAAAGATAACACACCACTCATAATTTAGCTTTCTTGACTCTTGTTCGAGTCAGCAATAATTTGGATATGGTGAGTTAATAATCTACTAATGTTGTGGGTGTAACTTTCCTTTTACGAACTTTAATCTGACTCTTGTTCTAGTCAGTAATTGCTTGGATATGTGATTTATCTATATTGTGGGCGAACTTTCCTCAAGTGATATGTTGTATTTGACTTTTAATATACGATTTTTTTATTGTTATTTATTAAAAACAATAAATTATTTTAAATTTAAGTATGAGATGTGGTGTGGCGGTAGCTCAAATCACTTATGAGGTTAAGAGTTTCACTATTGCTTATGAGGATGGAGCATATTTTATGGCCAATCATTTACTTATTCTGAGAGCTCCCGCGATGAAAGAATTAATCATTGTTGTTCACGTTGATCGTTGGACACTCTGATTTATACCCAAAAAAAAAAAAAACCTATTTTGAATTTAATTTTTTATCTCTTTATTTCTACATTTTATTTTGCAGGAGAATATATAGATTCCACAGATTTAAAATTTAAATTTGATTACTGAAAAACTCGGCAAAAAATCCTCTGTCCCTGTTCATGTCTCCATCCCTATCCTCAGCCAATCACAATTCACCATGTGTATATATAATTGGAAAAAATGTTTATATAGTAAATTTTAATTGGTTGGGATTGGGATGAGGACAGAAATGGGGACAGAGGATTTTCACCCGAAAAACTCAATCCAAATGCACCCTAAAAATACATTAGATGAATTATGAATATTCTGCAGTCAGATTCAAAATATTGTTCCATGTATTGCTTTTGGAAAATATTCCGTAATTTCTGAATTTGGTTTTTCAACACCTCACTCTCCAAAGGGGCATGAAATGAGAATGAATCAACCTAGGTTGGTAGCAGAGAGAATATTATTTTAATTGTCTTTCCTTTTTATTTTATTTTTCTCCGTAATTAGCTTGCTTCTTCTCCATATTTTTAACAAACTTATTTTTCATTTACATTTCTACAATTAAAATGCTTAATTGATATTAAAATTTATTTAAATACAAGGAAACAAAATGAAATAGAAAAATTTAATGTTTATCATGTTTGAAAGTTTAATAAGAGAAACTGAATGATAGACTATCATTTTTACCCTTCATGTTATGTTATATGTGATGAATAAAAGTATTTGCGATAAGACAATTCAATTAATGCAATATCGTTCTTTTAATGGGAGGGAAATGAGATAACTTAAAATTTTATGGCTAAATAAACTATTGACAAAAATTATTTAAAATTAGTATTCATAGAATATGGTATTGGTGACACTTTATGTTGTTTGAGCAGGAGTTTTATTTATTGCATATTATTAATTAGAGAATAGACATTCTTTTGAGTTTGTTGAGTGAGAACAATGAAGTTACTCATGTAGCTAGACAAACTTTGGTGCTTAATTTGTAAATATTCCATTTATATTTTATATATACAAGATTCCTTTCCACCAAAAATATTATAGCTAAGTCATTCGTATATATCAGTCATCAGTGTCTTTACATCTATATTATAAAAAGGTCAATATAACAACAATCAAGTCTTAATTTTAAAATATTGGAATCGGCTAAATGAATTTTAAAAAGAACTACGTAGGATAATTTACATGAATTCATTCTCTTCATTTTTTTATTTTATTTTTTTGCAAATTGGTGAATTTCGTCCTATAACATTATACGATTGGTGATAATGGTCCCTGTTCTTTTTTTTTTTTTTTTAGGAACATAAACAATTTGCATTTGGCGATAATGATCCTTTCGTCCACCAAAGTTAAAGTCAACTGTTAGTTAGCAAAAAAATAAGTGAAAAATACCAAAATTGAAAGGGCATTATTGGAATAAAAGTCTCAACTTCTTTATAACCCCATTTTCTCATCCTTAAAGAAGCTCAAATCTCATAAAAAAAACTGAAAAATTAGACCCATTTCAACAAGGCAAAATGAGAAAATCATCAATGAATGGAAAGACCCCCAAGAATATTGGTAAATCGGAGTCCTCTAATTGGAGTTCCATGTTCAATGGTGATTCAAATTTACCTCATACAATGCCCACCCATTGTGAATGCCCAATTGTTGTACCTACCAAATCCGAGCTGCTTGGACTGATTGGAATCCGGGTAAGAGATTCATGACATGTGAGAACAAGAAGGTAAGTTTATGTTGAAGCTTTTTAAAATTTAAAATTTGCTTATGCTCAAATGAAATGGAAATTGAAATACAGGCCAAGAAGAAGTGCGATTTCTTTTATTGGGCAGATCCCCCTTTGTATTCTAGAGGTAGATTGGTGATGCCAGAATAAGGAAGATGGATGGAGAATTGGCTAGAGCTGAAAGAAAAGTTAAGGCAATGTCTATTGCCCTAATTTGTTCATGGTTGTTTGCAATATTCATTTGCAGTTTGTTGTACTTTAAGATGAAAATGTAGCGGTAATGGTTCAAAAATCTGAAAATGTTGCAATGTACTTTGTTATGGTGTAATAAAATTCAAGTCTTTATTTTGTTACATATTTTGTTGATATTCAAAACAAGTACATGACACTTAAGTAACAAAATTGAAAGAAAATATGGTACAAAAATCTGGGCAAAAGCAGTATCATTAGTAAATAGAACATGTTTACATTTTCAGTTGGGCAAAAAAAATAGCAAAAACCACCAACATTCGAATCCAAGTTTACCTAAAAGCAAACAAAAGCCTAGTTCTATAAATCCATTTAACAAAAACAACCAAAAGCCTAGTTCTTCCAGCAGTCAATATCCATCATTCAATCCAGCTTTATGTTTAGCTTGTCAAACATGCATAATCCATTGGTTAACAAGAACACTCTTAGACTTAAGGACATCATACACAAATCTAGTAAAAAACAAACATAATAAGCTGGTTAGTATGTCACATAGTAACAGAACAATGTCATAATGGGATACAAATACTTACTTTCTTATAAAAGGCTCAATTGGATTTGCAAGAACTTGAAGGGAATCCAACAACAATAAACATTGAGTTCTATTTTCCAGATCCTCATTGAAATTACATAGGATTAGCATATACCAATGTTGTCACGCCCCGTATCCTAAGGGTGAGAGACGACCGTGTCAATAGCCCAAAAGCTACTAACACAAGGTCTCTTATTCGTCTTAACTTAAAATTTCCAAATAAAATCAACCACGAAGTAATTTATTTAACTTAAAAAAATCTCAAGATACTTATTACAACAAAACTTTCGCAGCGGAATCAAATAAGCGTAAATAGAATATTCTCAAAACTAAACCAAAATAATAAATGAACTCTCTTCACAAAAAGGGAACTTCTTCCCAATCTCCTAAATCGTCATCCTTATTGCTATCTTTACCTGCAAGCAGGGAAATGAGTGAGATTCTAACTCAGTAAGAAGTTTATATCCTTTTCGGAATCAAGCACCTATTTTTTTAATTTTTTTTTTATTTTACAAAAGACTGATCATTTAAATAAAATGGGGCAACTCGGCAAAGTGATTTATTTTAATTATTTTTTTTCAAATAAAAAGGAACACAAGAACAAAAGTTTTAAAGGAACAGTAACATGCTAAAACAATTTGTATGATAAGTTAGTTCCAAAACAATACAGTGCACATTTGGGTTGTGGCTAGAAAATACAAAAAAGAATGCTAATAATACAAATCATATTTCCTATACCAAGAGCATTCATCTGAGTATGGAAACAACTCTAAAAATGACTCACATGACATAAATAATTTGAGGGATCAAAAGTTAACATCAGATTGAATTCGGTCTCAGATTTTAATTTCTTAAACCTTCAGAACCTAAAATTTAATAACAAAATCCGTCTACATATAGTGAAAATATTTTACAATTGAATAATCAGGGGAAGCAATTAATTTCATTCTTAGGCTCTTTCTCGTAGCACATCGAATTGACTCATCGAGTCCTTAACCGGGGATATACTTCGAACGTTCGCCTTTGATCGCGGGCGATGACTACTCAATCGAGCCATAAAACATACTTTAACTAAAAGAGAAATTTTTCTTAACTTTATAGAACCATGAAGACACTTGCTGAAAAATCAAATGTAAACATAAGAATTATATTTAGAACAGAACAAATTCGATAACAAGCAAAGCTTTTTCTTTTCTTTTACTTTCTCCCCTTATCTTAGAATTGGCTTCAAGCATGCATTCATTGTCCCCAAACAGAGACAAATTCTTATGATTTCTCAGTACCCCAAAATACCTTTAATACCAATCCCTAATTACTACTTTTGAATATATACACAGAAGGCAATTTCTGACAATTTCGCATGCATTTCTTCATATAGAAAACAACCCTTTTTTTTTAAAAAAACATACAACCATATATCCTATATAATCAATTACAATACTTTGTAAACTGATATACTTGATTCCTTAGTTTTATTTTTCGTAAAAAAACATGCATTTTGAATTTCAACTGAATCCCCATAACATTTAAAAGATTGAACACAAGAACAAAAGGATTCTAAACCCCTTACCTCAACACGAGTCCTTCTTCTAACTCGATCAGAAAATCCTAGCGCCGCTCCCTAGTCTCCGCCTCTCTCGTTTATGCAAATGCACCGAGAGATACCTCAGAATCCACGCTCGTTCTCACCTCCTCGTTTTATTTTCACGACACAGGTTTTGCTCTCTTCTCTTCTCTCTTTTTTTTTTTCACGATACACAGGTAGGGAGGGGATTATATACTACATCTCCTAACAGAATACATCTGCTTAAATCTATTTGAAAATTGAAAAGATCCTGATACTAAGTGGTTTGATATCCCAACTAATCCTCCCAAGACCAAGGTCTTTTGATTTCAAAAGCCCCGGCGGATTTCAACAGCTTCTTCTAGATGAGATTTTAACTTAATACATATCGCATTTAGATCCCTGTAGAAATTAATTATTCTCCTTAAGCCCAAGACTTTTAATTCTTTTTTTTTCAACCCTAAAGACAAATAAATCAAAAATCCTATTGACGGAAACGGGGTTTCACAAATGTCCCCTAATAAAGGTTAAAAATCAGGGAATGCAAATTAATAAAATTAAAATTTTGAAATATACATACCAATTTACGAATGAGACAAGGACATATTGTTTGCTCAAAATTTTCATCTTTGAAATCCATTTAACAACATTAGACTCAGATTTTCCTCCCGGATTAGCGTAGGCATTAAACCATAAAGCATCCAACTTGTCAAACAATGCCCTCTTCTCTTCAACAACCTCCTTCCATATTATACTATAAACACACACGCAAAGTATATTTCGTTCATGAAACACATCAAATTAGGGAAAATCAACATTCAATTAAAACATACCTTAAATATGTTTCGATTGCGTCTGAGTTTAATAACCCACTCAATATTAAAAACCCTTCATTTTCCTCGCCATTACGCCGTCCGGATGACCTTAGAACCATCTCTGATTATGGATTGGTGAATCGATAGTTAGAGGGATTCTTCTGGGGTTAATTTTGGGTGAAATTCCCAAATTAGCCCCGGTATATTAAAGGAATTTTAAAAAATTAATATTATTTTTTACCGTAACTTTGGTGGACGGAATAACCATTATCGCCAAACGCAAATTGTTTATGTTCCTAAAAACAAAAACAAAACGAACAGGAACCATTATCACCAATCGTATAATATTTATAGGACGAAATTCACCAATTTTCCTTTTTTTCAATCTAAAAAACTCTCATTAAAACTTAATAAATTCATATAATTTTTTTTTATCACTTTCATCCAAGCTTTATTCAATTTCTTACGTCATTTTCCTTAGCTAATTCAGCGTATTTATATGCTTTTCTTTTTGCTTTTGTCTGCCACCATTTCTACAAATTTGCCCTATTAAGTCTTTTTGGTTTACGCCCATTTCTATTTCAAGCTCTTTGTTTTTATTCTTTTCTGATAAATTTGTAATCATTTTCTACACATTTTTTTAATACACAATTTTCATATTTAATCCTATTGTTCTTGAAAATAATTCCAAGATAAAAGTTTGCAAATAAAAAAACAATCCGAATACACCCAAATAATAAAATGATCGTGACAATAAGAAGTCCTTTTCATGCATCTCTTGAAAAAAGAGGACCTAGCCGGCTCCCTACCTAGGGTTTGATCTCTCTCCTCTCTTTTGGGGGTTTCCGACCGCTTGCTTTTACTGTCACCGTGCTCTCTGATCACAATCCATGGATCGTGAATCCATTCAATCTCTCCTTCAATCCTTGGTTATTGCAGATAATGAGGCAGAGGCCCTCTGTATCTCTCCGGAAGACACGTCCAAAGGCGAAGCCGAATGTAGACGTAGTTTGGTTGGTAAATTCATATCTTTAACTGAAGTTCCTATCCTGAACCTAAAATTGGCTATGCTTAAGTCTTGGAAATGTCAGAATGTTGTTACTGTTCGTCTCCGTCCTAATGTGCATCAATTCTTCTTTACAAATCCTACTGATGTTGATTTTGTTCTTCAAAATGGCCCATGGTGCTTGGACAACCATCTTTTGGTCATTAAACCATGGACTACAGAGGCTAATGTATCGGATGACTGTTTTGGATTTGCAGATTTTTGGATTCAAATTTGGGGTTACCATAGGGATTGTTACACCCTTTCAGTAGGCAAAAGGATTGGTTGTATGTTTAGTGGTTGTCGGGAAGTGCAAGTTAGGGAGAATAAGAGACTTCGAGAAAAATTCTTTCGACTTCGGATTAAGGTTGATGTAGCTAAGCCTATTCGTCGTCAATTGATTCTGGATACTCTTAACTATGGTAAGATAGCTGGTCTTGTTGTGTATGAACGACTTCCGCACATTTGTCGCCGATGTGGTCACATGAACCATACGTTGAAGGCGTGTCCTTTTCAAGTTACAGAGACAACGGAGGAAGAGACTCGTGCCCTACCCTATGGGGACTACTTGAATCCTCCATCTGAAAGGGGTTCTCTTTGTGAACATGAGATTTTGGATGACTCAAATGCCACTGCTGATCCGGACCGTGTACACCCGGATCCTCCTGTCACAGTTCCAATGCATTCGGATGATCAATCAGTGGTGACTCCTACTTCTGATTCGTCTGATATGGTGTCTGGTGACCAACTCTTGGCCATTGTGCCTATTTCGCAAGTTAGCGAAGTTCCTAGTGCTCCTTTGGTTGGCTGCCCAGGAAACTCTCAATCAATGCCTTCGGGACAGCTTGTTCTTCATGATGTTCCGGTCAAGACTTTACAGGGGCGTGGAATTGTGAAAAAAAGAGGCAGGCCTAGGAAGGGAATTAATGCTGATATGGTGATTTCCCCAAATATGCTGATTGGTCTGAAGCGGGACATGGATGAAGTTATGGTTGCAGAAGGTTCTGAGGATGTGCTATGTTTTCCTTCTAAAAAAGCTAAGTCTACTGGTTTTTTTGATTGTGTTGTTATGGCGGAGGTTGCCGATGAGCAACCCCGCCAAACCCAATGAGTATTTTATGCTGGAATTGCCGGGGCTTGGGGCAGCGCCGAGCAATTCAGATTTTGAAGGACCTTGTTATGGTCAATAAGCCCATTTTAGTCTTTCTTATGGAAACAAAACTTGCTCGTTTTGCTATGAATAATATTCGTATCTCACTTGGTTTTTCGTCTGGAATTATTGTAGACCGTAGTGGGTTGGGGGGTGGTCTTGCTCTATTTTGGTCTAATGAGTCTATCGATGTCACCCTTCTTAGTTATTCGAGTGGTCATATCGATGTTAAGGTTGGTAATGGTTTGGCTTCACCTTGGAGGTTTACTGGGTTCTACGGTAATCCTTACCATGAGCAGCGATCGCATTCTTGGACCTTATTGCGTCGTTTACATTCTCTTTTCCAATTACCATGGTTGTGTGCAGGGGATTTCAACGAAATTTTGTCTCAACATGAAAATGAGGGTATGAGGGATCGTAGTCCTGCACTCATTGCGGCTTTTAGAAAGGTGATCTCTGATTGCGATCTAGTTGATTTGGGGTTTGTTGGTCCTAAATTTACTTGGTTGAATGGTCGAGGTACTGGTCTTGTGAGAGAACGTTTGGTTAGAGCATTTGGAACTTCAGATTGGCGGGCTCTCTTTCCCTCCACCATTGTTAAGCATTTGGTGACGTCACATTCTGATCATCTGCCCATTTTAATTACTTCTGGTAGATTTAAAAAGAAAAAGTGGTACTCTCTTCCGCGCTTTGACCCCTTTTGGATTCAGGATGCGGAGTGTGGTGATATCATCGATCGGGAATGGGGTCGCTCTGGGTTGGGCAGTGGAGCCGAGGTTTTCTCAGCGGTCACGGGGATTCGTGCAAAACTCCGTAGGTGGGGGTCAAAAAAATTTGGTGTTTTGGAGATGCGTGTTAAATCTAAGCAAGACGAACTAGCAGTTCTTTGGGATTCACCCAACTTTTCTATCCAGGAGGATCAGAGGATTAAAGGTGAGCTTAACTCGTTATTATCTAATCTAGATGAATTTTGGAAACAGAGGAGCCGAGCTGATTGGCTCACTCATGGTGACCGCAATACCACTTATTTTCATCACAAGGCATCTTCGCGACGTTCACGCAACTTTATTGAAAAACTTCAAGCACCATCAGGCGAGATTGTAGATGATGAACATGATTTGTCAAGGGTTGCTAAAGACTACTTCACTGAGATCTACACTAGCAATGGCACTCCACCATCTTCTCTTGCGAATCTGCCTATCCGTGAGCTTCCTGGGCATGTTCGCACGGGTCTGGCCGATCCCTTTACTATGGATGAGCTTCTCGCTGCCTTGAAACAGCTCACATCAAAGAAGGCCCCGGGACCGGACGGTATGCAAACTGTTTTTTTAAAAAAGTATTGGTCTATTTTTGGTACTGAAATTTCTTCATTTGTGTTAGGCTTCCTTAATGGTTCTTGTGACATAAAGGGTCTAAACAACACCTTTATCGTATTGATTCCCAAAGTCAAAAACCCCGTTCTCATGACGGAATTTCGTCCTATTAGTTTGTGTAATTCTGTTTACAAGCTTATTTCTCGAATCCTGGTTAACCGTTTAAAGCATGCTCTTCCTTTTGTTATTGACCCCTCTCAAAGTGCTTTTCTCAAAGGTAGACTCATTACAGACAACTCTATTGCAGCCTTTGAGGCCTTTCATAGCATGAAGCTAGGTCATTACGGGGCGAGCCAGCATTGTGGATTAAAGCTAGATATGAGGAAGGCTTTTGACAGAGTCGAGTGGCGCTACTTGGAATTAATGATGGAATCAATGGGTTTTCCGCCTCGCTTTCGAGACTTAATAATGAAATGTGTCTGCACTGTGACCTATCGAGTTCTCATCAACGGCAAACCTTCTCACTCCATCACACCTTCTCGCGGACTTCGCCAAGGTGATCCTCTCTCCCCTTTTCTTTTTATTGTTGCTCGGAAGGTTTTTCGGCTATGATTCGGAAAGCTGAACGGGATTCTATGATAAATGGCCTCCAATTCGGTCGATCGGGACCTTCTCTCATTCACTTACTATTCGCCGATGATTCATTACTATTTTTGGAAGGGACCTTGGAATATGTACAGGCTACTAAAAATATTCTCACGGAGTATGAAAATCATTCAGGCCAGTCCATTAATTACGATAAGTCTTCACTATATTTTTGTAAGGATTTTGATCAGCAACAGGCCATTGCGATTCAAGACATTCTTGGTGTGCGATTCAGTCAAGGTAATGGGAAGTACTTAGGACTCCCGTTCATGATTGGTCGAAATAAACGAGAGGTTTTCTCCTTCGTCAAGGATCGTGTTTGGAAGAAACTGCAAGGATGGAAAGAAAAATATTTATCTCCGGCAGGAAAGGAAGTGCTTATTAAATCAGTCATTCAGGCCATTCCGACGTACGTTATGCAAAGTTTTTATATTACTCGGACTATTTTAGATGACATTATGATGCTGATCCGGAAGTTTTTCTGGGGCAAGGCAAGTGGTGACAAGGGGATACATTGGCTATCGTGGGAAAGATTATGTTTGCTAAAGTCGCGTGGGGGACTTGGTCTTCGAGATATGCACCAGTTCAATTTAGCTCTCCTAGCTAAACAGGGTTGGCGAATTTTACAACAACCAGAATCCCTCCTTTCGAGGATTTTGTGTGCGAAATACTTTCGGCATGGATCTTTTCTCAAAGCTGCTGTAGGGAACCGATCTTCTACGGTTTGGCAGAGTCTTATAAAGGGGAGAGATTTGTTGCAGACTGGGCTACGGTGGCGAATTGGCAGTGGCGAAAATGTAAGTGTTTGGCAGGACCCTTGGTTGCCTATCCCTCACTCATTCAGGCCCTCTTTGCAAAATGAATTCTTATTCCCAGATGCAAAGGTTTCGGATCTCATGCTTTCTTCGCCAAGAAGATGGAATGTTGATCTGTTAAATCATCTTTTCTGGCCCCATGAAGTGGAGGCTTTTCAAGCTATTCCTTTGTGCGAATCTCCTGGTATGGATCGGCTCATATGGCACTTTAATGTGAATGGCGTTTACAGTGTCAAATCTGGTTACCACGCAGCTATGGCAGCCCAAAGGAGGACTGTGACTCTGTCGGAATCGTCTTCATCTGGGCTCGAGGAGAAATTTTGGCGGACACTTTGGCAACTTCCTCTACCACCTCGTATTAATCAGTTCCTATGGAGGGCTTCTCTAGAAAGCTTGGCAACGGCAACGAATCTGTCAAAACGGATTAATATTGGGCTCGATTGCACATCATGTCAACAGTCTGTGAAGACGACACTCCATTGCCTTGTTCATTGTCCCTTTGCGCAAGCAATCTGGTGCAACTGGGAATCAAGTTCTTCATGGTTAAATATTCCATTTGGTAGCTTTAAAGATCTACTGGCTTTTGTCATGCATACTAGATCAGAGGATGATGTGGTTTTGTTTGGTCATATTGTTTGGTCCATTTGGAAGGAGCGTAACAATTTTGTTTTTGGTTCCACTCGTCGGTCTCCGCCCTTGGTTTTTGGGGATGCAGCATCAGCAAGTCGCGAATCGGCTCTTTTGTTTGCAGCTGTTGTGACTACAATTCCTAGCCCCCAACCTCATCCCATTGCCTGGTCCCCTGGGGCTAATCCGCTGATAAAAATCAACGTGGATGGTTCTTGGATCAATGGTGCTTCAGCCTATGGATGCATTGCTCGGGACCACACAGGCCGGCCTATTCTTGCGGCTTGTGGACAGTTACCTTGGTGTAGTAGCCCGGGCCATTGCGAGATTCTTGCTGTTATTGAGGGGCTCAAATTGGCTACCTTACTGGGACTTAGCTCCTTTTTGTTGGAAGGGGATAGTCTTGACACCATTTGTCATCTTTGTAGTCCGGTGACTGACTTTTCAGTGTTAGGTCCATTTTATGATTATGTAAAATCTTTCATGGCTACTTTTGACGATGTTTCTCTATCGTTCATTAAGCGGGTGGGTAACAAAGTTGCTCATTGTTTGGTGCGTCTCGGCCATGGTTTCTCCACCATGTTGTGGGATCGTCATTTCCCTTCTGATGTAATGTCTGCGATCTCTTCGGATCGTCTTCTCATAATTTAATGAAGTGCACCCATCTGGGTTTCAAAAAAAGAAAAAAGAAAAAAGAGGACCTAAATGAAATGGTCACTGCAATCAAAATAGTAATTGTACTGGATCTAATTTTGATTTAATATGGTTTAAAACTCATATCAAGATTTAAAATCTCTTTAAATTGAATTTAACTACAAAATTTCAAATATTGAACCATTTAAAGTATGATTTTGATTTGCAATTAGTCTAACACTAAATTTTTTTTAAACTAGACTCAAACAATCAGACAGTAATTCTCAAACTCCTCAAGTAGATCAAAAGAGATGATTGAAGATCGAGAATGACTGGACAATAACAAAAAGTTGATTAATGTACTATGTAAACGGGGATTTAGTCATATTATTTTACTTTTTTTAAAACCTTAGTCATGTTATCTTCTTTTCGTAGGATGTGTCTTTTATGGGCAAAATCGCCAATTTGGTCATTTTCGTATTTTGAGTTTGCCGATAAGATATCTTTCATTTTATTTTTATTTTTAAGGTCCTAATCAATTTTACGTTCTGTCATTTAAGGACTTCCGTTCCGAAATCTGTCTTCTTACCGTCTGTCCAGTCAATCGGTCAAAGAGCCTAACTTAACCCGGGTATTTTTGTCTACAATTTAACTGTTAGCAAACCCTAAAAAGACTTATATTTTGAATCGGATTGAGTAAATTTCAACATTATCTTCCTACTTTTGCATGCGCTTCTAAACAAGAGAGATACAAATGCAGATCATTTGTTATTTCTTGATAGAAATATCAGCGTCTTGTTTATAACGTGCCCCAGTAACGCTTCGAAAAACCTTAAGCATGGCTTCAAACGTAACATGCCCGATTAAATTGTGGTCCCAAACACAACTAACGCGGTGAGCAAGCGCTTGAATCAACACAGCAACCAGAGAACTCCACGGATAGCAAACGATCGCTTCTGATCTCCGCCCTGCAGAATATCGTCCAAAGACACCCTATTTGCTTGGTGCGGCAGACTCTCAATTGAATTCCTGCTTACACGACTCTCAATTGGAATCACCAGATTCTGTGTCCCTTCAAGCATCTAATCAATTGCTGAAAGAATAACAAACAAAACCAAAGTTAATCTATATGATTCTTCACTCATTTAGAAAGTGGAAAACAAATTTTCTTATTATCCCCACTAATCAAATCAAACCAATGCAGCATGACAACAATTTAAGAATCACAGCCGATTGAACTGAACAACATCTTGTTTTCATATTAATTTATGTTACATGCAATTTGTTTTTTACGTTGTTCGTTCGTTTTTATTAATAAACCAACTTTTGTCCAAATAATCTTTGTACACATTTTTTGACAAATATTCCATTTTAGTGATTTTTTTTTTTTGTTTAAAAATACCAACTGAAAAATTTGTAGGCAAAAAAACAAAACTCAAAGTGTTTCTAGCACAATACTTCTGCCAGGCCAGAACGGAATAGTCACTTCCGTCCTGGAATTGGATGAAAAAAAAAACTAAGTATTTTTGACCAAGCTACTGGGGGAGGACTTCCGTCCTGGGCTGACGTGATGAGGCGCGTCTGGGATGTGTCACGTCAGGCTAGGACGGAAGTGGCACTTCCGTTCTGGACATAAATATTTGTCCAAAAAAAAAAATGACTGTCATGGTTGGCCCATTATGCCAAACTATGATCAGTCCAATGCAATCCCCAAAGAAATAGGTAAAAGAAGGACTTGATTTCAGACCAAAAGGAAATAAAAATAAAGGATTTTTCTAAGAAAAAATTATTTTGAAGGGAAAAAAATTAAATACCCACTTATCTGTTCTCGATGGAGTTTTGGATTTTTTTTTTTTAATCTGCTGAAATAATTTTACAAACGACTTTTTTTTTAACACAGGATTGCTTTCATTTGATAAAAAACATTATTTAAATGTTCTTTCAAAACTCATCCGAAGAGGAAAAAAAAAAAAAACAATCAAGCAATTCATGATATCATTTGTATTTAACAAGCTGTGCAATAAAGTATTTTTTCAATTTTTTAAAACTTATTTCAAACTACTATAAGTTAGTTTTAATATCAAATCAAAAACATATCACTATTAGCTTATTTTAAAATAAAAATTATAAACAATAACAATATGATCATAAAATAAGTCAGTTATTCACACTTCCATTCTAACTCCTTGCACTCATTTACTCCTTAATTAGCGAAAATATTAATACCCAAATTCAACAAACCCAACGCACCAAGAAAACTATAGCCAAGAGTATTAAAGTCTTTTTAATTATAAAATGCAATAAACTAAATTAAGAGTGAATATCATTTAACTAAAATAATTAGGGAACTGTACATTTTAATTTCCATTTGGTCTCATCTGTATATAAATTGATGGTATAGCCAACAAGGCAGTATAGGGCAAGTATCCACTTCAGAGCAAAACCAGATTTCAAGAAATGGAAAATGTCTGGGATTTTCAGCTAATTGTGTTTCAACTTTCATGGTTTATTGTTGTGCAGAATGGTTAGTATCTACAAAAGACTATGTCTACTACTATATATTGCTTTGATGAACATCATTTATGACTACCATACAAATGGTTTAAGCTATATTTTCCCCCGCGAACAAAATAGCTATTCAACTCGGACCCAAGTTCCACCACAAATTGGACAGCCATAACCCCAACGGCTGATCCACCAAGTCTCCTTCTCGTTTTGATTAGACGGGCTGGCCCCTGGTGAAGCAAAAGCTGAAGTCTGTCTCAAGCATCTTATACACTGCAAGAGATGAGCAAGAAGAAAAGAAGTCGATACATCAAATGACTAATAACAAAGTGAACTAAAACTTTTCCATATATGTGTTTCCTAAGTTATATAAATACTATACAGATTACTAACCTTGTACCAAACTCCTTCAAGCCCAGTTTTCCACACAGCTGTTACAACATCCCTTCGAGATCCCATTATACCAAGATACGCTCCTAGGCCAACAGAAGTGTTTAAGCCAAAAGCTGCATCTCTTTCAGAGATCCTGCGCTTCCTAGGCCACAAGCCATGAGCTCCGTAATGAACATCACAATTTTGTGATGAGGCCCCATCAAGTGAATCCGTTGTACTCAGCCTTAAAACATCATCTGCACTCACATCCTCTGAATCAGACCATGGACCACCAAACATATTTTTCCTATGCCACTCTTCAGCAGGAGGATGGAGTTCTAACTCTCGCAGTAGCAAACTTGCCGCATCAGCACCCCTCGGCCGTGGCATATTCTGAAAAGTGCGCCCCAAATGAAACTGATAAAGTTACTATCACTAACAATTTCTAGAAAAAGTTTCCGTTTGTAACCATGAAGAACAAATAAGGTCCTAGTTTCTCATGCCCAAAGCAAACAGCTGAGGTTTAGAAAGTCCATAGGCCAAAATGAATCAAAACTACCATTCAAAGTACTTTTTTGAGGTGCCACTATTGAGCAAGTAGCAAAGAAAATTTTAGGAGAGTTTCATGATTATGCAATCATGTAAGGCACCCCTGTTTCCGGGATTCAAGGAGAAAAATGTCAGATCGAAATCGACTCAAAGATGAAGGCGAGAAATTAATATCAGCTGTTCAAGTTCAGCTGCTGCCATCTTACTTGACTGGGGAATAGATAATATTCGACAATCTAAATCACTAGGTCAAAATTTATAAGCCAGCTACAGATCTTTATGAAGCCTCAATTGGTACTGAAGTTTAGGGTACTTGCTTAATGTCGAGGTACATTAACAGAAACATGCCCACAGTTGCCAGAGACCATATATTTATAACATCTTTAGAGATTTATTAACAGTTTACTTTTAACCTGAAGTCATTAGTAAATATATCTACCTTTTTTACCCCTCGCGGCAACCTAACTAGTAGTGCAAGTAGAGATAGTAAATGGTAAACAAGATAGCACCTGCACATGAGGACCAAGAGACGCCTCCACCACCTCTGGTAGAACAGTATAGTTCCCATCAATGTAATGAAGCCGAACCTGAATGTTGCTGCTCCCAACCTGGGAAACTGGCAATGGATGAGAAAGACCTGATGTTCGCCGGCAGAGATCCTTGAGTATGAGAAAAAGGACCCTAACCTGCATGGTAGTTCCAAATCATTTAAGACCGAAATTTCAAAATAGCTAAAACCAATGGTCCTCTCAAGAATATAGATGGAATTGTATTTGAGGGATGTGGATCATTTATTCTGGGTACATCATAAAGAAAATATGGACATTCAATCCGAATGCAAAGAGTAATGTTCTTCTGAAACAAAAAAAAAGTTAAAATTAACAGCACATCCACTAAAATTCAGAGAAGCCATAAATATATGCCTACACTAAGACACCATAAAAAAAACCTATGAAGTCACATTTTCAATATGCTCATTAAGCGAAGGGTTATATTGACATAAATGCGATTTTACCTTTGGAGCAAGAATGGAGATAATTTGAATATGAGAACCATATGAAGCAGAAAGGTTGCTTTTCTATTGGAGTAAGTTAATCCGACTATTTCGGTAACTGTCCCAGTGCAGACCAATATGAGAGGCTAAAAACATATATCTGACTTGTCAATCGGTCATCTAGCAGATACTGAAACTTAGTAAAAACTTAACTGAGTGGCTCAGAGCCAAGTAATTATATTCTACCCGCATACACAGTCGCAAAGTCATTAAAATAAAGCCTACACATAATCTTACTCAGCCAAAAGGCCCAAAACTTAATCACTCAAAGACTCGGATAGATTACATCAGAATTTAAGGGATGGATCAGAAGTTACAGTATAAAGCAGGTCTCTAAAGCTTCTGGTGCTAATAAAAGAACATCCAATACTTTTCACCATTAGCTCTCAATGACATAACTCTAGGACTGGCCTTACATGTGGAGTTACGTCCCTTATTAGAAAACAATGTTTACCTCCTCAAATGTGTATCCTTGACCAGCATTACCAGAACCTAGCCTTGACCGGATAGAGGGACCTTCTTCCGGTCCTTTTGCGCCAGGAGCACCTTCTTCTGATTTTGCCCTTCTTCTTGGAACCTGCCCTTCTTCTGATTTTGCTATTGCTGATGCCGGCTTTGAAGGGACAGAATTGTCTTTTACCTTGGTCGGACCATTAGTTTGAGGTTTTTGTGCAGATGCATCAGCGTTTCTTTGAGTATTGCCAATAAAGCGTGGAAGTTGTGAACGACGAAAGAAAAAACAGAAAAGCAGAAGCTGACATAATCGATGAAGAAAATGGCAGTCCCCAATAAGTCGAACAGCTGGAGTTCCTGGAAAAGTGCCTGTATTTATGCTTATAGGCATAAAGGTTGAAGGACCACTTATGGGATTTGGAACAGCATCAGCAGTGCTACTAATCTTTGCAATGGCTCCCTGCACCCAAGCTTGCATTTGAGTACTCCCGGTGGAACTTGCAGTGCCACCCTGGGCGCCTGAAGTAAAACAGTTCATGTTAGCTGTCTACAGAAATATGTTGTTTCTCTAGAAATATGTCAACCAACTAATTTCAAAATTATTCTGCCTGAGTCATTTAACTTGGCGCTATAATAGAGTTTCTCATTTCAAACGTCAATTGAGGAAAAAAGTTTGTCAAGGACGAATCAGGAAGAAGATGTGGGTCTCACTGACCCTGAATTGCAGCAGGATTAGCAGAACTTTGGGTAGGACTTGTAACCATACTCCGGCTCCCACCAGTGCCTGCAGAAACAGCATGACTTGCCAAGGTACGGCAGAAACTAGCATAACGTCGTAATCGTGTGATGAAGTGGGATGCCAGATCCAGCACTGCATCAACATAAGCCTACAGCAAATTATATGGATTGGGAACTAAATGATTAGAGTAGCATCACATTTGTTTATGGGGTAAAAGGTACAAAACATGAGGTACGAACCTGTATGCTTGGCACAAGTGCTAGTTCCACAGCCATAGATTCAGGATCTATACCAGATAATGTCTCACCAGATGCTTGCCATGGTTCTGATACCAAAGCTGAAGGATTTATTAAGGCCGATTCAATTCCTTTACCAAGCATATCCAGCAACAACCTTGCTTGCATGTCAAGAACCATTGCCCGGACTTCTTGTGAGTTTGTACCTTCTAGTAGCCTGCATTTTATACGGTCTAGACTCTGCAAGATAAAATGTGATTTACAACAAATCTAAGAAACACGAAAGCTTAACGAAGAGAACTGCCAAGTTTTCGATTTTCCAGCGACATTAAAAACTTGAAAAGGCTGCAAGATTAAAGATAAAAGTGATTTTTTTTCAGTAAGTTATAAATGAATTATGATATTCACTAATTTGGTCTACAAAAAAGTATCAAACTCTTTAAAGATGACAGTAATTTAAAATAATAAGTAAATCAATAAGTATATAAATAAATAAAACCCTATTCATGGAACACTTCATGCAAGGTGAAAATGCACCAGAAAATTTCACAAGGAACAAATATCATATCATAGGTCGCAGATCCAGAATAGTGAAACATACAGATCCATACTGCTGCCTCTGCTGTGTGGACGGGAGAGAGTGGAAATCAGCATCCAGCACAGCAATTACGCTGTTCAAAGAAACTGGTATAAAGGAATGTATCATTAGCAAGATCAGAAGTACGGAAAACATTAGCAGTAGAAAAGGAAAGATATAATCTGTCCAAAAATCCTAAAGACCTTGTCTATCCCTTGTGCGTACATCATCAGCTATGCATATCAGGTCACACTAATATAATCTTCTTTTTTCCTTTTTTTCTGGCAGTTATAATGGTTATAATTTCCATATGCTGTTTAACATTTCAAAACTTTTGTACCCTGCCTGCCTCCTGTAGTAACACCTTTTGCTATTTGGGTGTCTGAAAATGGGTAGAAATATAATTTTCCTTTTGTTTACTTGCCAAGCACCAAGCAGGTACAGCCTCATTTAACTATGCACAGGACAATTCTTCTTATACTCGCGGAATCTAGAATATTCTAATAAAAGAATATTATCAGGGAGGCAAAACAATTTAATCTCAGCTCCAATCAAACCAATGTGCAATAGTGTGTTCTTATTTCACTAGATTTCACCATATAAAGAATAAACAACCAGAACTATCTGCCCTTTGTTTGTGTGTGTGACCCTTGCCACAGCAATACTATAGAAATTATGCAACTTATCGTGATAAAAAAATCATTACCAATTCCATCCTCTGCTGCGCTCCGTGTGCAGCCAACAGCATCCCACCAATCAACTCCTACCAAAAGACTCCACCAAAACCTGCCAAGCAAGATGAATTGAAAGGCGAATACTGTGAAAATTAGCTCATGGGCCTCCATATCCTCTCAAAACCAATTGGCAAGGAGAGGTGTTAACCCATGAGCTTATAAGTTATTCGGATCTTCCTTAGGCACTCGATGTGGGACTTTATATTTCAACACTCCCCCATCACATCGAGGTGGGAGTCAAATTCAAGGCCCGGCGCCCTACTTGGGCCATACGGGGACAAAGAGCCCACACATCACGCCTAAGGGCCTGCTCTGATACCATGTGAAAATTATCTCATGGGCCTCCACATCCTCTCAAAACCAATTGGCAAGGAGAGGTGTTAACTCATGAGCTTATAAGTTATTCGGATCTTCCTTAGGCACTCGATGTGGGACTTTATATTTCAACAAATACCATCAAAATCGACTTCACCCAAGACATAAACAAATCAATGAGAGTCATCTCCTTCAATAGAAAAAACATAAAAGAAGAATGCAAAAGCTTCACGCAACCTACCTCTCTGCAATTGCACGTTCCCATGTTGTAGAATTAGCTTTCACTTGATTAAATGAAACAGCAGGAGGAAGAACTCGTATTATCTTCAGTATGGTACAATCCTTGCTAGTATCATGCCAAACAGAAGCAGAGCAGCAGCTTGTAGAAGAGAAAGCAGGAGCAGCAATTGCAGCACCGACATTAACTTGGTAGTTATCAACATGCGTAAAGCTTGGGCCAGAGAATACGTGGACACCTCGTAGGAAGGCTACGGCAATCTCACCACCATGAGCAGAATAAACAATCCGTGCAAGTGTTCTGATATCACTTGGCAGGTCAAACGGATCAAAAGAAAACTTACTTTTCGGTACCAGGGTCAGAAACATTGTGTCCATCAGGTGAAAGGCTTTTAAAATCATTAGATGTTGGAATGCATTTTATTACTTTACTGACCCACACTGTCTGTTTGGGTGCTTCCCCACCAAAACCAGAAGTGGGATTCCCAAAAATCTGATGAAGCACAACATTCTCCACTGTTGATTCCCAACGTTGAACTCTCCATCCTGTGATTGATGGGCCCTCATCAGGATCATAAGGGGACATGTATTGACCTGCCCAAAAAAAAAGGAACATCAAGTCAATGTCCAAAAACTTTGGGAGATTTTTTATCATTATTCTTATACAGGTTAGAAGGTCGTGCTTGGCGCGATAGTCAAGTGATTTCTTGCTATCCGCTAGGTCACGGGTTCGAACCCCGGAAACAGCCTCTTTGAGAAAAACATAAGGGCAAGGCTGCGTACATCGGGACCTTCCCCAGACCCTGCTGATGCGAAAGTCTTGTGCACTGGGTACGACCTTTTTTAATTCTTATACAGGTTAATAAATGAAAACTCGGGCAAAGATGATCATTTTAGCTGTGCCTAGCTGGACTGCACTATGATGTCTTAAGCTGGAAACCAAAGATATAGTGAAAGAAGTGTCCAAAGGAAAAAGCAAGAAGATTACGTATTGAACTATTAGTCTACAGACTGCTGTTGGTTTCTGTGAGACTATCCAGTTACAACCTCTTCATTGGTCCAGATAATGAATGCAATGTAACAGTGTTTCATTATGAAGATTATTAGTGGAGAACCATAAGTAACACACTGTAGACACAAGAGCAATTAAATAGTTAACCATAGAATCAATATTTAGGCAGGACACATCCCAAAACATGGTAAGGAACATCTTTAACTTGATGCTAATTTTGAAAAGTAACAGCATCAAAGCACTGCCAGTAAATTTTCAAAATACACCCCATTAAAGCTGCAAAGAAAAAGGAACGGAAAAAGAGATGTGAAAAGCTTTTAGTTCTACATAATAATCATATCCAAATTTAGGAAGAAGTGAAGACTAAATTCATTAAGCATATAATTTACCTTCAACAATCACAACAGATATTACAGAACCACCACAAGTTGGATCGAAAGCAACAGCAGTGACACCAGAACCCCATGTTGTTGTAGCAGCCGCTGACTGTGCTGCAGTTTCAGGACTGACATATGCAGAAAAGTTTGACACTGGTGAACAATGAAGAGTCACCATCTCTGTGTAGTCTTCTTCTGTGTGTGTTTTCCCTTGCTTAGCTTCTAACAACAAATGCTCCTGCCAGCTGAACAAATATGCAGCCAGAGGAGCAAACCCATCCCAGGAAGGAGGATTAATCGACGGAGGGACCCCATTGCTAACACTAGCCTTTGGAGTTGCTTGAAAACCACTGCCTGGGCCAGGGCTAACTTCCCAGACAACAACAGTTGATGGATTAACAATGGGAACACCTGCAACATGCATTGCTCCCGAATCTGTCACAATAGCATCAGCCGCCATAATCCCACTCGGCCCAGCACCCAAGAGTCCTTTGCTTGTGCAAAACCACTTAGATTGTGTGCCATTCTGTCTGTTGGGCCACTGACTCCAGTGGAGCTGAACAGAACCTGATGAGAACACAGAGCATACGCAAAGGAAATTTGGCCAACCAGCTGCTAAAAGAAAATTGTCTCAGTAACATGAAAATACTAAAATAAAGAAAAAGCTAAAACTGCAATCTGTGCATTAAATGCACAAGAGGGGGAAAAACTAATCAAGCTAGGATGTGATCGTGATCTAACCAAATACAAAAACATTGCTTCCCCAATGTAACAACTGCTCTCAACATTCTAGCGCTTCAGAACCCTGAATGAATAAACAATTCTGACCTAAGCACACATAAGCAGTAGGCAAACCTGGAGCTTGTGGCTGCTGGAAAAGGAATTTTTCCTCAAATGTCGACTTTGTGGAACTACTCGATCTTGATGAGAACCACCTATACTAAAAAGTTGACATGCAAAATCATATCAAAACCAATTCTTGAGCAATGTAAGAATGTTCTATAAAGTATGAACACGTCAACATCATACCGGAGAAACTCCTGATAACCATTTTGTAACTACAGCTATATCCTGCCGCCACTCGTATTCTCGTTGCCAGCAACTAGCATCTCTAACTAGATTAGCTGGACCCTGATCAACCAAGTAGAATACGCACTTTTTAGACCATTAGGTGCTTTTTAGAATTCATCAATTTCATTGGGAAAATTGTCATATACACGGCATGTGTATCAAATATTTGCAGCTAACAACTTTATGAAACTAAGAACTAGAACATCAACACTAATCACTACTACATTAGCTTACAAACAAATGCAGCTAGACTAGCTTACTTGAGAAGGTTGGATCCAGATTGTTACTCTCCCATGAAAATTAGCTATCAGCAAGGCACGGGGGCAAGAAGTAGGAGACCATTCAATAAACTGAACTGAATCACGAGGAGAATCTGCAGACTCAATATAACCATGAAAAAACTGCTTGAAGTTAAAATTAACATTGAAATAAAAGAAGTAAATACTGCTAAAGAGGGGGGGGACCAGCTGACAAAGCCAACTGCGATAACTCTGAAGAATATCAACTCTAGAAATGGCACAAGTCCATTTAATACCTGCTATAACATTGAAGACTGTCCACTCAGTAGGCCGCTCCGGAATCACAATATGGATAGGAATCCAAAATGGGGCGCTTGCAGTTGAACTGGAAAAAAACACAAATAGAAGTACAAATTACATTAAATAGTTCAATGTCCATCTTCAAAACTTCAGTAGATGCTTTTGCCTTTCGGTTCCTTTCAATCCACTGTAGGGATGAAAAGTTCCCACAGTAGAGCAACCAATTTTAAGTATTAAAGTAATCTTATGAATAAACTGTGAACAAATGAAAGCAATATGCAATTATAGCTAAAGTCAAGATGAAAAAGAATCTAAATGGTAGCCACGCGGGCAGATGTGACTTTTCTTCCAACTTCTTCACAATGAGTAAAAGTTTTTTACAGAACCATCTCACAACACTAGGATTAAAGTTCCAACATTTTTCCATATGGAGCAGCATCCATAAATTAAATCTTCAATAGTAAGTTTAATCATCTTATCCATCATTCAGTTAAGTAAGCTAAAACAGATATCGAATAGAGTGGTTTCCTTTGTTCAAAGCAATTGCTTATGAATCTAGCATTAAAGCAAACTGATACCGGAAAGATAGAGTTTAGAAATACAATAACTTTAAATTTTTATGTTCAAAGAATGATCCATCAAGTGGAACATTTAGAATTTAGCTCATTGACAAAAGTACAAAAACAAGACTGTAGAATCTCTACCTTGGAATTCGGGCACAAGTTTCTGATGCACAAGCTATGGCATTGAGCTTACCACACCATGCAACGGCACTACAGAAAAAAGGGAACAATTAGAGGAAGATCCGAAGGAAACAAGAAAGGCCTATGTTGAACATGAAAAACAAATCAAATTTGCTGCAAGATTCTCGCATCTGATTAAGAACAAAGGTAGTAAAAGCACATTATATTGAAAATTCACCAGCTTCACATAATCAACTAAAATAGAAAGTGGACGTTCAATTGATACGGAGAGAGTATTAATTAATTAATCACCTGAAGTTTCGACAGAGCTCAGGAACACTCATCTTATGAAGTTGATTAGACTTAGGCTGCTTCAACCTAATAGAAAACACAGTAGCCGAATTAATAGAATCCACCTCCATTAAATCATCCACAGTGCCACCACTACCACCCCCACCAGGCGTCACCGCTTCCTTCTCCGACAGCGCCATGGCTGTATCGGAATCCTCTTCCCCAACCGCTTCCGCAGCTTTCACTGTGGGTCCCTTAGAAGATTCTAGAAGAGCAGCAGTTGAAGTAGCAGAAGAGGAGGAATCTTCTTCAGCACTCGGCTGAGAATTCTTTGGATTATTCATCTGAAAAAAGGCCTAATTTTATATATACAGATTATATATATATATATATAGAGAGAGAGAGAGAGAGAGAGAGAGAGAGTGTGTGTGTATGACAAGTGGAGTCTTTGCTGAATTATGACAAGTGGAGTCTGAGAGTCGCAACTAAAGGCGACAGAAATCACTGTGTGAGAGAGTGGGGATAGGGTTTTTTTTAATGTTGAGTGGGAGATAGATTCCATGTGGTGTTCTTATGAAAAACAGGGGTGAAAATTCTCTGTCCCATCCATATCATTATTTTTGTCCCTAATCAATTAAAATTTATTTTATAAATATTTTTTTTATTTATATATACACAGAGTAAATTATGATTGGCTGAAGACAAAAATTGGGACACATGATTTTTTGCCAAAAAACAGAAGGGTTGTGGCTGAGACACAGGATAATGCACAATTAAAATAAAATTAATAATAAAAATACAACTCTAAATAATATTAGTAACAATAATATTAATAATGAAAATTAGTTTTTAATAATAAAAAATAGACTATTCGGTATTTCGATTTCTAAATATTGAAAATCGAATACCAAACCGAATTATTTTGATTTTTTTTAAAATTGAGTCGGATAAACCAAAATACTAATAAATCGAATCGTATCGTATAACGAAATTCAATTTGGTTCGATTCGACATTTCATTTTAACCGAATAGTGAAAATCTTAATGTTATGCATTAGCAATCCGCATTTATAGCGGAACGCAAAACTACATATACATAACACAGTTTAACAAGTGTAATATTCTTTTGAACTTTCATTAACTTTGACCACTGTATATTTTTTCCTAAAGATTATTTTACATACGTAGTTTATATGCACATATAAGTTCATTATAATTTTTTTGGGGTCGTTTTTGGTAAATAGCTTTTGTTGTTTGGATGCATTAACTAAATAATAAAAAATGCCTTCTAATAAGTTTACTAATTCAACAATGTTAGTTAAAGGCCCATCTAAAAAACGGGTGAACTGAATGCAATCTCTAAGAAATTTCAATGATACACACGTGTAAAAGAATGAGTCATTTTGAATCCAATTAGCAAGAACAAAATTGGACAAGTCAAAATCGGAGAGGAAGAAGAACAAAGACGAGAAACGCAAGACTCATTTTTTACCCCTAGGTAGTATTTAATTTTTGTCGGGCATTGTATTAGACTGATCATATTTTGATAGAAATGGCCAATTATGGCAGTCTTTTTTTGTTTGGGAAAATATTTTTTTCAGGACGGAAGGGGGCTGACGTGACACTTCTCAGACGCACATTGCCACGTCAGCCTAGGAAGGAACTTCCGTCCTCAACCTCCAGTAGGTTGGTCCAAAACACTTAGGTTTTTTTCATCCAATTCCAAAATGGAAGTGGGCACTTTCGTTCTGGCCTGGCATAAACTTTGTGTCTGAAACACTTTGATTTATGTTTTTTGCCTACAAAATTTTCAATTGTTATTTTACAACAAAATAAATCACTAAAACAAAATATTTACCAAAAAAGTGTACAAAAATTACTTTGACAAAAGTGCCTTTATTATTAAAAACGAACAATGTAAAAAACAAATCGTATGGAACAAAAATTAAACAAATTAAAGGAAAAAAAAATAAATCCTATCTAAGGCCCCGACGGTGTGTATCTAACGATCGTTTTCGGGTTGTTCTGTAGATAGTACGTGTGGCCGTCTCTGGTTCGCAGGGCACTACCATGCTCCGTTTCGATGACTTCAACGCCTTCATGGTCGATATGTATCGGCTCCTCAGGTGAATCTGCCTGGAGAAGTGGAGTCTGCTGCAGCATCTGCGTCTAGTCCAGGCGTAGGCTGTAAGAGGGCGTCACACCAAAAAAGACTTTCGCCTGTTCCGATGAAGAGGGACACGCACCAGTATGCCCCCCATTTGACTACTCGGAAAAAGAGTGTTGATGCTCGAAAATTGATATAGAAATAAGGAGGGTACATTAGCCTGAGTATCATACTGAGTCTGAGTCTGAGCCTGAGCCTGAATTTGAGACTGAGTCTGGGTCTGATCTTCCGGTGGTTGAGACGGCCCCGCCGCATCGCCGCGTTGCCTAGTACGCCATATCTCGGCATGATACTCCTGAATAGCATGCCGACTCCGACGAGTATCTGGCCTCCCACGTTGAACCCTACCTTCAACATCTTGCCTCGGTTGTATCATCGGTTGTATCATCGGTTGCTCAGTGACAGCTTCTGCTACGTCGGCAGCGCGAGGTCTGCAAGCTACCTTCCCAGCCTCATCAAATGCGTCTTTGAGGGCTTTAGTTGCCCAGGCGATGAGACCTCTATACTGGCTCACATTTCTAGTTGCAAGCTTCTCGAATTCCTCCAGTATCATCTTATTGGACTCCGTCTGTAAAATTAATATTAAAATTAGTATCTTCAAAAAAACAAGATTTATGTTAACAACAAAACAAAAAACTTACCAAAATATCTTTTGTTATTGCGTTTGGTTGATAACCCATCGGGAGTGGCCTGGGATCCCTATTTCTTGGGATCGTAAGACGGTGAAATGTAATATTATTGTACCAAGCCATGTACTCGGGTCTTGGTGAAATAATATTACCGAAAGCGGGAGCAGCGTCCACGAGTGCATCGACGCGCTCGCCCCACAGCTTTATGTATTTGCTGGCTGGTTCTCCCAATTCTTTGTCGGGCCCGCCTTCAATGTGTGGACTTACTAACCCTTGACAATACCTTCTGTCCCTGCCGGTATTGGTACCACCTGGTGGAATCCAAATTGCCTCATAACCCTGTCAAGAAGGTGGTACTCTACTACCTTGAAGCAAATGAGTGACGTTCGGGCTCGCACGGTTGACATGAAGTCTTCTTCTCGTGCCACTCTCTCTGCAATTACCGCATCAGGGTACGATCTCCACATAAACTGTAAAATAAAATCAAGTTAATGTAAAACAATTTATTTAATTAAAAAAAATTACGAGAATATCGAAATTAACTTACCCATTGTGTCTCGGTGATCAAATCTAGTTGATCATGAAACACCAACAAATTGTGTCTCGGCGTGTTGCTGAAACTCCGGGCTCTATTCCATCTTGCCCTGTAAGGAGCACCGTCAACGGGGATCTCATCTGTAATCTTGCCTCGTTTCTCCGGACGGAGATAAGAAAGGTGCTCACACGCCAACAACTGGTCAAAAGAAATAGTATCGATTATTAAATATTCAAATTACATACTAAACATACAAGTTTATATAATTTAGACAAACCTGAATGAGCAAACAACAGCCGGCTATGTCCTTCGATTCAGTCATGCAGTAGATGAACATCTAGCGGTACAAATACGCAAGGACACCGCTAGCCCAATAAGTCGTATCATGCTCGACCTCACTGATGGTGAGGAGATAACGCATGTTCGCTCGGGACCCGGACTTATCGGGAAAAAGAAAACTAAACATCAAAATGAATATCAATGCCCTAGCCCTCTGCTCTATAGCCAAATCAGTAACATCATGTCCTAGAGGCTCACTAATGTGGGCATAAACTTCAAACATCTGAAGAGTGATTTCCCTAATTGATGACAGGGCGGGTTGAAATCCTAACAGATTGAACACGGTAGCAGCCCACTGAGTATCTCTCATATTGCAATCCCCACCCCACGTCACCACGTTTTCCCAGTAGGTAGTCCAAGAAGACATCCTACGTCCTCTATAGTAATTGTCGCTTCATCGCTACGTAAGTGAAATGTATGGTCTCTGGGCGACATCTCTCTACTAAGGAAGTCACTAGCGCGTGATCTACTTTAGTATGTCCCAACCTACAGCATCCCCCAAACCTAATCGGTCTATTAGGTTAATTAAGACAGGGTTTGTTTCACTTTCATATAAAACTGACATTCACTTCTAATAACCTTTAATGGGATGTTTAGTGACTCTTGGCCGTCCCATATTCCTAACGATCTATGTAATGATTGTTTCTTTAAAACACTCATATCAACTTCACCAAATTACAATTAAACAAATATTCACAATAATTTATAGTTAAATTTTCAAAAAAAAAAATTAAAAAAATTATTGGTTTATACCTTTGAAATTGAGAGATTGAGAGAGAGGGCAAAGTGGTGGAGATTGATGGTGGCAGCAACGGCAGTGGGGGAGGGATTTTTTTTTTCTTGCCTTGATTTTTTTTTGCTAAGGAGTAGCGGGGGAGAGAGGAGGGAAAGGGGCTGAAGTTTAATTTAGGGCAAGGGGAGGACGGAAGTCTCAGCTGATGTGGCAAGGCACGTCTGGGAAGTGTGGTACCCTAGTCCCACTTCCATCCTGAACAAAAACGTTTTTCCCAAAAAAAAATTGACATGGTTACCCATTTCTACTAAATCATGGTCAGTCTAATACAATATCCCATTTTTATCTTTGTCTCTGTTCATTCTATCAAATCACAGTAATTAGGTTCTAAAACTCTTCAATTAAATAAAAAAAATTATAAATTCTTATGAGAATGGCATTACCAATTACCACTTATTTTTAATAGTAGTTATGTTGGCATAACATAAATATCTGAAAAAAATGACCATAAAATTTAGATATATACTAATTAAAATGTTCAGATTTATTCCAAATAGGATGGAGTATCACAAAATATGGAAATTAGTATTAAAAAAAGACAAAAAAAATCTCACTCTAAAAATTGATGGGCTCTAAACAAGAGCTTTTTTCCGACCTAAACTCAATGATTTATTTTCCCCCTTTTTCGTCCATTTGTTAACTCTTTCATGGGTGGGAAGAGCAATTTAAGCATCGTGTTGTTAGGTCAAGCAGTCTGAATGCTGCATTCTAGATAGTGAAAGTCAAACAGTCGAAACCATCACTAATTAGCTTTAACCCAATTAGCATGAGAGACGTGAAATTCTGTGTGGATCAGTAAGGATCACCTTACAAAAATAAATATTCTTGAATGACTGATAACAAACAGCACCGTAATGGAATGGTGAAAAAATAGACTAAATACCTTACAGTTAAATGTGGAGAGATCAAATTCTGCTAAGTGTAGAAGAAAATGATAACATAGCGCATATTTATAGAAATTCATACAGAAGGTGAATTAAAGTGATATTAGAATCTCAACTATTTTAACTAGATTAAATGTCAAGAAACCGTAAAAAAAAAAACAAAGAGCAGACTCATGTTTTCTATATATAAAAAAAATCAAACATTAATCTCTATTAGAATTAAAATATCTAGAAACATTTGTTTGGTTTACGATATATTCTTGAGTTGAACTTTGACTAACAATAAAACAAAAGTTGAATTTTCATTCCTTAAAATAAAAAAATTAAAAAAAAAGAGGGAAAACGAAAAGTTGCGGTTTCATTATAAGGTTACTTTGACTTGTTAGACTTTAGTTCTATTGGAAATATTTGTTGAACATTTTCATCAAAAAAAAAAAAAATGTTGAACACATTTTGATGATTAAATAAAAAAATTAACGACTGAAATTTTTTTTTAAATTTTAACATTTTTTGCACATTTTAAAATTTATAACATATGTCACCTATTAGCCTGATTAAAACATTTAATATGTGGGAGTCTTCTGACCACAGTGAAAACGGTCGTGGGACGCAGGACCTCGGTCCTGCGTTCGATTCCCGCATACCCCGCCCTGTAAAAAAAAAAAAATTTAATATAAAACTTTAAACTATAAAATAAGTGTTAAGATTTTAAAAAAAATGTATTTTTTTTAGTTTAATGGTCAAAAAATTTATTTGATACATTTGTAACAAAATTTATTAATCACAGGAGCCGTGACGTACTTCAACTGTTTCCTAATAATTAGGACGGAAAAGTAGAAACTAGTTACGAGGAATGGTAAAAATTGCGGAAAAAAAGAGAGTAGGTAGATCCACCCCTAGAAAAACGGAAATTGTCACTTTCAGGTAACACATAGTGAGAGTGTAAACAGAAGCAATCTCCAGTTGCTCGCCACAAATTACAGTTCCAAAAAAAGGTAAATCACTGTTAATTAAGGTGAGAACACGCTGATTAAAGCACGAGCCGATGACTAAGGACGTGTTTTTCTACCACACACACGGCGTCGTATTAAGGTCTCTAAATATGTATACCTTTTTCTTAATTTCATTAATTATTCTTCTTCTCCCACGTTTTCATATTCTTATCATTTTATTATCATCATCATTAATTTCAGAGGTTTAATTTCGAGATTTCTCCTCGCCAGAGAAGCTGTAATTATTGTGTAAGTTTCTTTCGTTTATTTTTGTTAATTTTTTTTTTTTTTGTGTTTTTGGATTCAGATTATCTACAATTTATATGATATAATTGATGGTCGTGAATTTTATGTTTGTGGTTTAATAATTGGAATAATTTAGCTGAAAATAGAAAAATAAATTTTCGTTGAATTTTGAGAATGGAAAGTCAAGGCGCAGGAGCAGCTGAATTCAGCTTTTCTTCAGTTTCTGGTGATATGTTTAGTGATCGTGAATTTATGAGTTTAGTCGTTGGAATAATTCAGCAAAAAACAGAAACGGAAAATTTAGTTGAATTTTGAGAATGGAAAATCTAGGCGCATGAGTAGATGAATTCAGCTTCTCTTCGATTTCTGGCGATATATTTAGTGACCGTGTATTTATGAGTTTAGTCGTTGGATAATTCAGCGGAAAACAGAAACGGAAAATTTAGTTGAATTTTGAGAATGGCAAATCTAGGCGCATGAGTAGATGAATTCAGCTTCTCTTCAATTTCTGGTGATATATTTAGTGATCGTGAATTTATTTTTGTGGTTTAGTCATGGAATGATTCAGGTAAAGGAAAACATAAAATTTCATTGAATTTTCAGAATTGAAAGTTTAGGCGCACTTAGTTTAATGGAACTTTGCTGCTGAAGTTCAAATTTTGGTATCAGAAACGTTCGAGTAGAAAGAGATCCTGATCAAACAAGTTTTTAATTTCATGTCAATTTGGTGCTATTCCACACTGTATTGTTAAGTTATGTTTCTATTTTCCTGAAATTGCTGGACTCGGTTTTTAATTGATTTAGCTGCTTTTTAGGAAGCTCAGGTGTGATCTCTACATTTGAGCATTAGTTCGTGTTAGAGTAGAATTTATCATCTTCTAAGTTAGAATTCTAATTTACCATACATTTGCTTCCTTGTGTTAGTTTGATGTATCAGTGCTACTCAATCAAGTCTTCAGCCTATATTGTTTTATATTAAGAGTGACGGCGTGATTTGAAGGAAGAAGGTAGCATTTGTGAATGTATGTGATTGATGTTGGAGTTGGATGATCGTTGTCAAAAGCTGTGAACGGACATGAGTTGTAGCTGCTTTGGTGCCTCTGGCGCGAGTAAGAAAAGGCGAGATTACCCCTTCGGAGACACACCAGCTGCTGAAGGTGAGTGCTTTATTGTAATCATGCATGGACCAAGATAGATGAGTTCATCTTATTTAATATTTTTTTTTTTTTTGGTTATTGATCATTTCCCGATCTTTTGTTATTAGGGAGCTTGTTTGTAACAACAAAGAGTTTCTCATACAACGAATTAAAATCAGCAACTAATAACTTTCATCAGAGTAACAAGATTGGGCGAGGAGGTTTTGGGACGGTTTACAAGGTATTGCCAGTTTCTTATAAGCTTCTGTGGTTTTTATATCTAATATTCACACTGCATGGTAGCCTTTTTCATATTTTCGTGGACGATATTGGTTGAAATATGTTTTCTGGAGAGTTCACCCTCTGTGGATCAGAAGAGTTGGAGTACTTGTGAGCTTTCTATTAAGTACAAATATATTCTCTGTTGTAAATGCACCCTTTTGAATTGATTTATGGTAAGTTTCTTTGTCCAGAAAAAGAAGTATTCACGAAAATCTATTTCCTGTCAGAATTCTTCTCACCCGTCAATTACTTGTCAACTGTTTCTTTCACGAAGCCAGTATACCAAATTGCTGGTGAGACGCATACCCAATGCTTCAAACACCGTAGCTGTGTATTTGAATATTTCACTTCAAGTTCAAATTTGGACCTTCTTCTTGTCTCTTTCAAATTTGTACTTGTATGAATACAAGCACTTGTACATACCTTATTTTGTAGAGCTCCAAGATTGTATTGGATTATGAGAAAATTATGCCAATCACTAGCAACAAAGTTTACACTAAGATTTGAATCAATGATACATGAGAAATATAGGGGTTAACTTTATATAAGCTACACTCTACTTATTTCACTTCCTTTCTTAGGGAAATCTAAAACATGGACAAGAAGTTGCTATCAAGAAACTTGCTATTCAATCAAAGCAGGGGGTACGTGAGTTTTTGGCTGAGATTGAAACCATGTCAAATGTCAGACATCGAAACCTTGTTCAGTTGATTGGATGCTGTGTTCATGGACCTAACCGGATGTTGGTCTATGAATATCTAGAAAATAGTAGCCTCGATCGTGCATTACTTGGTAAAATCTGATAAACTTCAAGGACCTTGATATGCTTTATAGCATGATAATTCTCAGTGGGATATTTGATGCATTTTTTCCCCTTCTTTTGTTTCTGCAGGTAGAAGTAGGACTATAAACATGGAATGGGACAAACGATCAGATATTTGCATGGGTATTGCTAGGGGTCTTGCCTATCTTCATGAAGAACTTGTTCCACGAATAGTGCATAGGGACATCAAAGCTAGCAATATACTTCTTGATAAAGACTTCAAACCAAAAATTGGAGACTTTGGCTTGGCTAAACTATTTCCAGATGATATAACCCACATCAGCACAAGAATAGCAGGAACAACGTACGTCTCATTTAAAATTCATGCTTGAAGGTTCTGCATCATTCATGAAATTTGGCTGCTTTGCTTTGCATTACATGATATTGTTGTTTGGGATTTCGGGCCACACAAGTTGACTTGTGGTCACTGAAATTCAGAATTGGTGAATTTTATTGACTTCGTCCGCAACCGAGTTCACACCCTTCCAGCATGTTTTATATTTGCCACGTGTTTCTCATGGCCATGGGCGACTCTTCTTTTTTTTTTTTTTTTTTTTTGCAAGATAGTTTCTAGCGTGTATTTGATCTTTCTTTAGCAATTTTGAGGTTACTTTTCATGGAAATATTAGAGCAGAACAAGATTAACTTGACTACACGTGAGCAGGGGTTATCTTGCACCTGAATATGCCTTAGGCGGTCAGTTAACATTGAAGGCTGATGTCTACAGCTTTGGGGTCGTAGTACTTGAAGTTGTAAGCGGAAGAAGTAGTGCAAGTTTGAATTGGGGAGGAGTGCAGAAATTACTTCTAGAATGGGTATGCGATATTTTTCTATTTTGATGGCAATTTTAGCTCCCTCGTGTAATCATACTGTTTAAATGTGATTTATTACTCCTCTACACATGCTACTCCCTCCATCCCAAATTGAATGATCACTTCTGTATTTATTTTGTATAGAAAGTTCGCTACCTCCTTGCAATGACATAGAGTTAAACGAGATAAAATCCGTAATAACCCAAATCTAGTGAAACAGTTAAGTTTGCCAGAATAATGATGATTACGCTTTTCCTTGCTGAGGCTGATAACACTTGGGGTTACATAAACATGTTATTTTGTCCACGAATAAAATGAATTATGCAATTCAAACTTAGAAGAGATAGGATAGTCTTGCTTTGGGCTTGGGATAGTAAGCTCCTGTTAAAAATTGAAAAGTAGGACGAATATGAAAGGTAAAGAGACTGATTTCAACAAGTATTCTCGTATACTCATTGTCATTATGAATATGACCATGGGTTGGTACTCTGCACTACATATAATTTTATCGAGGTATAACACATTTTTCCAAATAAGTAGAACTAGTGGTAACGAAAATGAGCTGGTTTAAAAGTTGTATTCCATGTCCATGTGCATGCACGAATCTTGTCAAACACACACAAGATACCTTGCGTCTTTTTCTTGAACATTTCAATTGTTTAGTTGCTGATATTCTGGATCAAGGCATCACATATCTTTCTTGGTTGTTTATTTTGGTTTCCATTGTATACTAAAATAATCTGCTTAAACAGGCATGGGAACTCTTCGAAGAAGGCAAATTGTTGGATTTAGTTGATCCGGAAATGGAAGAATTTCCCAAGGAAGAAGTGCTGAAGTACATTAAAGTAGCCCTTTTCTGCACTCAATCAAATTCAAATAGAAGGCCATTGATTAGCCAAGTCATAGACATGCTTTCTAAGGACGTCCGACTTAATGAGAAGGAACTTACACCCCCTGGTTTCTTCCAAAGTACAGGGTCAAAGGAGCAGGTAACATCTGAAGGATCTACTAGTCATCGGATGACCTCTGTACCAAGCACTATCACTCAGGTTATCCCAAGATGAAAATGAATGACTGTGTTCCAGGACATGTTTTTGGGCAAGTTTGATTTATACGGCTGAAAAAATGCAGGTAGGGAAATAGAAACAGACTTTTATCTGCCATCGGAATCTCTTTAGTTTTATGGTTTTTCGTTTTCCCCTTTGAGTTGCTGGGTTATTTTCAATAGTAGGCCTCATTCATTTTATACTGTATTTACATGGACACTGAGAGCATTTGATACTCAGTTGCTACTACCTGTGGTGGCAAGCTTCTTGTTGTGATATATGGTCAGCATTTCTGGATAGTACCAAGGGGAACAATATTGGATATGCGAAGTACATACATAAGAAAGGTCGAAATGGAGAAAAACTTGGAAGTACCAAAATTACAATATATATAATGAAATCTCAGAAACTTATAAATGTGCAAAACCTCATAAATAAAGGAAAATATAGCGTTTGATGAACATTCAACCACAAATTGGTCACTTCTAACAAACAAAATTGAGGACTTTTAGCACAAAGAATTGATCGTGGAAGCGCAGACTAGCCACTCCAATGAGTCATTTAATTAGCAGCAGGCTGCACATTAGCTGTGGTAGCAGGCTCCGCAGGCTTCTCTTTTGATGAGGATGGGGCGCCATTGGAGATGGCATCTTTTGCAGGTACAGCAGTAGCTGCATCAGCAACTGGGGCTCCGTTAGCAACTGGTTCTGCATCTTTTCCGCTCTTTGCCTTGGTATTCTTTCCATCCTTGGCATCCTTTCCGGCTTTCTCGTCCTTGGCGGGAGCAGGTGGGGGTGGTATCATGTGAGGTGGGGGATTGTGCTTAAGCTTTATTAGTATACGGCGCATTGTTGATAAGTCAGTAGGTTTGCCAGGTTTGGGACCTTGGACGACTGTGATTGAAGGCTTCTTATCTTGTTCCTTCTTTCCTTTCCCCCGTTTCTCAAGGAGAGGCACCTCCTTAGGGATAAATTCTTCTATGCTTTTCCAGTAATGTTTGTCAGCCTCCTTGTGAAATTTTTCTTGACCTGCCAAGTACACCTGTCCCCAGGAAACAAATAAAAAATAAATAAATTGAATAATGTGTGAATATCGAACCAAAGAAGAAGAAAAAAAATTGCTTTAAATTGCAGAAACAAAGATAAGTGATTCAAGCATAGAAAGTGTTCTCAAACGTCACCTTCTCTTTGTCCCTATTATTGGTCTTGTTACTCTCAATAGTCAGCTTTCTTTTCTCATAGAAAGCCTGCTTAAACTCTTCAGCCTCTGCAATAATCTGATTCCTCATTTCCTTCTCCAGTTTCTCCTTCTCCTCAAGTAGGATGGCATTCTGCCTGTACCAGAGAAGATAATTGATTAGTCCAACTGATTTTCCAAATTTGCAATGAGTTCTCCATTTAGAGTTGTAAACCCGTTAGGGAAAAGTTAGGAAAAACAAATTTCATGAAAGTAAAAACGAATGACTTTGTAGCCGTCACAGTAACCAACCCATTATCATATATTTCAATAAAATTCTACTTATCGCCCCTGGTTCCCAGGGCGCGGGGGGGTGTTCTCCTAACATAAGCATCGCTTGGTAAATGCATTATCTATTTATAATTATCCATAACCAGTATATAAGATACATAGTAAATAGAGTCAATGCCGAATAATACATAAAATTTATGTTGACTCGTTAAAGATTTATTATTTAGATATCCCCGGATGATGAACATAGCTCCTACAATAAAATGACCATCTAATGACTTTCTATTAATTCCATTAGTCTGTACTAAGCTAGAAACTAAATTAGCACAAGTGCTTGAAATTCAAGATCTACAACATAACTAAAAAAGTGGAAAACATATCTTAACAGTATATAACCAAATCAAAATCAAATCTAGCTCAAAGCCACTGCTAAATTCAATTTTCAGTCAACAAGTCTAAGAACTATTGAACACAAAAAGAAACAATTAACGGAAATTCTCAAACTAGTGCAAGCAATAACAGGGGGAAAAAACTAAAACAGAGATAAAATCAAAACAAATCAAATAATCAAAATAGGAGAGGAATAGCAAAAAGCTGACCTACGCCATTCGCGAAGAGCAAATCCTTCTTCTTGCATTTCATTAGGAGGAGGAAGCATAGGACCATCTGTTGAGCTAAAAATTCCTTCAGAATCATCAGCCAAATCAAAAGGCTTTCCATTCCCATTAGAGATCGGAACAGAGGAGTCACCAAAAGGCTGGTGATTTGGATCCTGATCCGACCCGAACCCGAAGGGATCGGAACTGTTAACAGAGTGCGAGATATTATCCACAGTTACTTCCTCTTCATATTCCCCTTCAAATCCGCCGCCACTAGCGTGATACGGGGGCGTATCAGTACCGGAAAAAGCGGCGTATGAACCGTAGCCACCACCGCCGTAGCTGGAATCGTCAAACGACCTCGCAGCCGGTTCCTCGCCGTCCATACTGAATGCATCAAACGATGACATCACCGTTGATCTCTCTCTCTTTCTTTCTCTAGAAAGCAACTGCGTGTTTTCTCCGTCTACTGCGGGTGTGTCTCTTTCTCTCTCAATATATATAGGTGGGAAGATGTATAGATACAAAAGTAATGAATTGACGTGTCTCTACAGTCTACTACAGTAGTATATTCCAAGAAGCAGAATATTTTTTATTTTATTTTATGGTTAATTGATACACACGTGATCCGACCAATACAATTGAAATTTAATGTTATTTTATTTTATTTTATTTTTAATTTACATATGGGATATATTTGATTAATCCGATTGATATTGAGTATTTATTTTATTTTAAATTGATATACAAATATGTGATTTGACTAATTTGATTGAGATTAAGTAAGTATCTAAGAACAAAAAATCGTGCAAATAGAAAATTATGACATTAATCGCTATTAAGATTGTCTTAGACCGACACAACGGCCTTATTTTGATCAAGCCTTTCTGCAATTTTTAAGTTAAATATTTTCAAATTTGGGACTACAAAAGTAAAATTTTAGCTCTGTTTTAAGTAGTGATTGATGACTGTTTCATTAACTTGTTTTTTTTTATGACAGAATTAAATTTTGACTTTATGTGATTTTTTTTTTAGTTCATGCAGCTGACTTTAATTTTTTGAGATTAAGGCTTAATTATTGTTATCGTCAAAGTTAGATTTTGTTTTGAACTTTATCGTCTTTAAGTAAAGAATGTTTTTAATGGCAAAAGAAGGGTAATTAATGGTAGATGTATTGATAGTTTAGTAAGCCGAGACATCCAGGTTAGTTTGTAATGTAGTGTGGATTCGACCGCATGTTGTGAAATCGAATACTCGTTTTTCAATTTTATTTTATTTTTGGGTAATATGTACTTCCTCCATTCCTAAATAATGTTAACATTTGGACTATCAATGAACTTTTACCATTTCTACCCTCTTTTTACTTTTCTTTTTACCACAATTTCAATTTCCAATAAGTAGTTAATGGAGATATATTAGTCTTTTGGCTTTGATTCTTATTGTTTTTAGGAATTTCTTAATCTATGGGAAAATTTGAAATGTTAACCTTATTTTGGAATGGAGTACTAAATAGCCTTAAACTATTTCGAGATTTTATTAGTTGGACCAAAATAATTATTCTTGCGGATTATGGCCATGAAAAATTTATGGGCAAATGAAATTGAACTCAGGTGAGAATTCTGACTAAAATTCAAAAAAAAAAAAAAAAAACTCACGTGAGGGGCATTTTGGTCCAAAAAAACTTGACATCCATTACAGCCTCTACATCACCGGCGACTGACAAAATGTCATACCATTTCAACCTTTGTTGCCGGAGACAAACTTCCTGTTGATTTTTTAAAAAAGAAAGAAAGAAAAACTGATAGTTTAGTTAGATTTTTATCGACTTTCTGTTGATTTTGTGTCCCACTTTATATTTATCCACTCTTTGAAGGCTTTATTCTTTTTTCTTTTTTTTGAGTTTGAGGTTTCTTTAATCTTTAATATAAAAAATAAAATAAACAAAACTTTTACGATGATTATAAGTTACTCCCGAACTAAAATAAAGCTAATCTCTTTTGGCAACAAATACACTTAACTAAGAAAAATGCAGGGTAAAAACAAGATTAAAAAATTAATACAGGAGACACCGGATCTCTACAACGCCACCATTCCCCCACCCCTCAACAAAATCTCACTGCTTTGCCGCCTTAGAAGAATCAAATTCGAAGATATGCTGCTGAATGCGCGCATTCATGCTTTTGTCACTCAGCTCAGAAAACTATTATACAAGGCTATTTGGGCATTACCGTTCACTTAAAAATCCCTTTGTCGGAGAGTTTTATCCTTTGAACTAAACTCCGAGAATCGTCCCTTGACATGAAGCAGAATGTTCATCTTCGAACAGCATCTACACAGCAAAGCATTTCCCTCTTCTGCGAATTACATGCAAGCATCGGCATTTTCAGAACTGATCTCGAAGTTCTCCCTTTCTTGAGCTCCTGTAGTACTGTAGTGGAGCAAGCAAAGGGCAAATCTCTGACACCATTTTTTTTCTCAAGTGTGCTATCGCGTAACGTACAAATCTCTTTCAAGATCCCTATACAGCCAAAGTGAAAATTGGGATGTACATAGAGGTTAGGTTAAGGCACTGGAGAATCGTCCTTGGGATATCTTGCAGAAGATGGCTTTCGCTGCAAAACCGGAGAAAACTCTGGCCTTAATCTTTTGCTTGGAATACCCTGCCATGATCTGATAAAACATGTCAGTAACAACTAGGATCTTAAGGTTCGGGCCAGCTTTAAATCACCATCGAACAAAATGTGATGCTAATATGTCTTGGTGAATGTGAGATGCTCACCTTGGAGAGCCCTGGCGCTTGTGACTATACTGACCGAGCATTGATTTCACAGCTGCAAGAGCTTTTTCAGCAGCCTAGACAGGATATTTTCAAGATTTTAAAATACGATAGATCATGAAAAGATTCTAAGGGTTCAATAAGGGGAGGGAGCAAATTTCCTAAAATGCAGGAAATATTCTAGGGAAGATGGAGCTTCAAGTAGAAAATTATACGGTTCATACCTGCGATTTAGCATCGTCCCAAGTTAACCCAATTCCTTTGCCCAAAATTTGTCCATCTATTTCAACCTAGAACATGACATTTAAAATAGAATGGTTAGCAGAGGGGGAATAGAAAAAAACGAACTTCAAAGATATATATAAACACTAATGATCTACACGGCATTGACAAGCAAACATCTTTATAAAGCAAAGTGCTGAGTTTTGTACATCCAACATCTCCATAAAAGAACACAACCGTCCAAAACCACTAATGTATATCTGGGAAAACTGACACCACCTCAACATTAATCAATAAAATTTCTCTGTCATAGAGCAAGAAAAACGGAAGGAAAAAAAACAGTAGACCTAGAGAAAACAGAAAACAGGTAATCAAAGAAAAAGAAAGCAAAATTTGTTTTCCATGGATAATGGCGACACCTTAAGATTATTCAAGAAATTGTTTCCCATGTAAGTAACCTATGCAAAAAAATGTAAACACAGATGGTAAGAAAAAAATCATGTACGGTAATTAATAGGTAGATATTCACCTGGGCATATACTTCATTTCTCTGGCCTGGAGCTGCGAGCTGAGGCTGAGTTTGGAAAGCTAAGCTAAGGCCTTCCACCGCGCACTGAAGAATTAGAGAGTAATCAAGACCACATCAATACTGGGAAATAGAAAAGTACAGATAAGGCAACTGGCAGAACAAGAAGAAAAACCTAAGTAGTAATTGGACCACAGAATTGTACCAGCTCTTTCAAAACAGCAATCGGTCCCACTGGTTTCTTGGGAGCCTCAAACCTTGGATCCAGAACTCTTGTAAGCTCTGGTGCAGAAGGAAATGGCATAGCCTCCTCCCTGGGCAACGACTGATAACCGAGCGAATTGACATCATTAAGAAATGCATTGTTGATTGGATTAGGAGGTCTACTCCACTCCCCAGGAACAGAGCCGGAATCAGGCTTAAGAGATGATAAATATCGATCTGCAATGAAGATTACATGGTCAAGTCACCTAGAAAATGTACAGCATATAGAAACCTTTAAGATGGCAAAGTGACATAACAAGCGATCAGAATTCCCATAAGAAATGGCATAAGCTATTCTATCTTGGTTCCTTGTTTTCCTTCTTTCCTATTTCTTGCTTTCTCCACTCAGCATACCCACCTTTCACTGAGCAAGAACAATTATTGAGACACACACACACACCTTTCAAGCTGTAGGACTAAGTTTGTCTTTAGAATTGGCAGTGAAGTAAGGCGCATGAGCTGGATTATCCAAGAATGATCAGAAATTAAGTGAATGTTTAATTCTCTTGTTTTGTCCAAAATTTAAGCAGAAATGAAAAGGATAATCTATATGGACAAAATTCTAATAACTCAAAACCACATCACAATCCAAAAACATTTAACACACAAACTGAATGGTTTTGGAAATAAAGAGAAAATTGAGATGAATTTGCTATGTTGGATACCCATAAGTGGCAGCTTGCAAAAGAGTTGGTTGGTTTAAAGATAAAGGGAAGTTATTTCATCGGAAGCAATATTACAGCAGAACTTTTCTCATTGTAAGCAATATACACAATTAGGATAAGTAATCCTCCTGAGAAAATGAACGCCAGCTAGACAATCCTTTATAATCCTTTCTATACCACCAATGAAAATTATGTAATGCAAATGAAAAGCTCATAGAGAATAAGAAGACAGCTGGCCATAAACTGACCAACCTTGAAATTGAAGTTGGTTCTCTTTCCACCCACTATTAGTATCTTCCACTAAATGGGGGGGATGGGGGGGTGGGGGGAATAAAAGGTCCAACCCCATAGTTAAGTTACCGCAAATACGACGAAAACAGTACTTTCTCTTTCTCCATCATTTTCCACCTTAAGTAACATAAAAACCCAAACACCTAGAAGTAAACTGGAATAAAAAACCGAAAGCGTTTCTGATAATCAGTAAAGACAACCAAGAAAAATTACCAGACAAATTCATAAGAGAGACTTCAGAAGCAATCCGCTGAGCTTCTCTCCTTGTTGTACCAGTGCCTTCGCCAACTTTCTCGCCTGCAAACCAGACCTACAAAAGATAACACATATATCACCCTGCTCCAACACGTTTCTAGCATTTAGAATTGGAAAAACCAAATAGGAAGTACATTGACCTCTTCAAAATTCACATATGAGTCAAGCTTGTTTCAAAAAGGTTTTTTTTGTTTCTCAGGCAACATGTGGGGATATCTACCACCAGTTATTGATAGGAGTGAAAATCTTTTTCATGAAACCAAACCTTCAATTCCAGTTCTCTAACTCCCCAGTCATTTTCGCTCTTCCAGTTTGCCTTTTCCTTTTTTAATCCAAGTTTTTCTTTTTTCCTTTTTTTGTGGGTGGGTGGGTGGTGGGTGGGGGGTGGGGGGGGAGTGAGGCGAAGTTTTAGCCTAAAAGATTACCTTGTTGTTCAGATTCTAAGGTAAAACTGAACCTAGAATAATTTGAACATACCTCAGCAGAGAACTGTAATTCGTAGCTTGAAACCAAAGCCTGCTTGTACTCCACCTGTAGGTGTATAGTAAGATCTTAAATCTTTTAGGTAAAAAACACAGAGAAAAAACAGGCAGTAACTCTCGAGATGCCCAAAATCACCATACCTTTGTTCCACACTTGACTGCAATGTCCTGCAAAACTCCATCGGTTGTATCAGCATACGAATCAACTCTTCCAGATTGAAGGTCAAGATCTCTGTTCCCTGAAGATGATTGAACCATAGATTCGTCCTCGCCTAGAAAAAGAAATGACTTTGTGAACAGCAGTCTCATTTTTCCAATCCAAAAAAGAAAAGACAATGAACATTAACAGAAAAGGCAGTATATAGTAACAAAAGTACAATCCACATAATGAACTAAACGGAAAAATCTGAGAGAGAGAAAGAGAAGCTCCATGTGAAAAATGAATTTGGAACCTCCCAGGGCAACCAACACCATGCCTTAATCCCAAGTAATTGGGGTCGGCTACATGAATCAATGAAAGAATTCCGCGTGGTCGTCAACATATGAATACATTCACTCACCATACTCTCATCCAAGTCTAACAAATTAATATCACTCTTTATGACTTCGGCCCAAACCTTCCTCTACCTCATACAACCTCATGCCTCCCTCAATCTCTTATTTCTAGGACATAAACAATATGCAGAAGCTAAGCAGAAACTACAGCCAGTTGGCAAGGATGCGCACGACCAGAACGTGAGTCACAGGTTCAATTATCCCACGCCCATCCCCTACACATTAAAGTTACCTAGAAATAATACTACACAATCAGCACGAAAAGGATAAAAAGAACTACAATAATGATTGTACAACTTGACCCTACTCAACATATCCCTTACAACTTTTTTCCTTCAGTCCTTAATTTACTACATAAGAAAACTGATACAAGGGTCCAGAAAAAACGTGCATGTTAACATATAGTAGGAGTCCAAACTCCAAAGAACTATTGTTCTCCACAATATAACCAGTTACCAATAAGCAAACTATCCTCTGAAATCACATATATAACCTGTGAACTGTAGGCAGCATTTTGATTGTATATTAATCAATGTCTATACATGGTGATAGTTGGTCTTTAAAAAGTCACTCATGTCATACAATTCAAGAATCCATTGCACACATGAAACAACGGGCCTATAAAAAGACAAAACAACTTCCAATTGATCTGGAAAACTACTTTCAATGCCCTATTTACTTGTAATACGAATCAACAACCAAAAAAATACACTCTTACCTGAAAATGAACGAATACTTGGCAGTTGTTGGTTTAATCTCAGCCGATCAGCTCTTAGAGCTGCCTGAAAATAAGAACCACATTATATCCACACACTTCTTCAAACACTACTTACAAACAAGATGCAAGGAAATAATAGACACCTCCTTTGGCGTCCTCTGACTTTCTAGAAAAACCCTATCGGGAGGAACAGGATTCTCCACTTTGTGAGGGAAAGGAGGAGGATGAGGCAGGTGCTTCACAATTTGCAAGGGCTCTGAGCTGATGGGGAAGTCCTTGGCTCGTGCCACTTGGTTCACTTGTCTTGAACTCGTTTCTTCCTCAACTGGAAACCAACCACGTCCCTGAGACCTAGGTACAGGAACTTGTAGTGGTGCAGGTACAGGACCTGACACACGATCCCTTGAATCTTGTCCATGTTGCAAAATCAACAGTCTTCTCCTTGTATCAGGATCTAGTTCAGATTCTGGTACTTCGCCTTCTTCTCTAGCCGGACTTGCTTCTAGAGGAACAGTTTGAGTAATTGGAGTTTTAACGACTGAAGTCACTTGAGGCAGCTGCTGAGGGAGAAAAGGCACAACTGGACCTTGCCTCATTGGTGGCAAAACTGGAACAGAAGAAGATGATATACTATACTGGATTGCCGGAGTACTTTTTGCGTCTAAATTTGCAATGGTCAAGGGGACAGTAGAAGATACTGAAATTGCTTCCTAAATCATCAAAACAGATCAAAGTTATACCCTCTAACCACATAAAATAAAGGAAGGACTTCGCCAAGGAATATATTTTATCACGACAACCTAAGAAAATAAAGACTTGCATAATTCAAGTTTTAATAAAAAAAAATTCACCTTCAGTCTTCTTTCCACCTCAGCATCTGCCATTCCATCAAAACCAAGTGACTCCTTGTTTCCACTTAAAGCTGAAGGATCATCCTAATGAGAAAAAAGAACTGAATAACTACAGCATTCTAATGAAAGGTTGAAAGTACAAGTACGCAAAATAGTATAAAAATTGTAATTAGAAACTATAAAAAGGGAGCCTAAAAGAACACCTGCATTGCAGGACTCTGCACCCAAGGAAAGTTATCTAGCCCTCGCTTACCTCTGAAATTAAATAGTTGCTCACATCAGGAGGAGAAGGAATATGTGTTATATCATCTTCATATGCAATTCCAGCAATTCGTTGCAAGAGGCCCTCATCAAATTCTCTGTAACAAACATTCAATCTCCTTAAGTAAAAATGAAATCCCGGGAGATAAAACAAGATCTTGACAAATTCAACTAACAAAAATCTGAAAGTTGCCAAAGAATGGTGCTTATGCCCTCTACTCTTAAAGGTTTAGCAAAACTTACTTGAAGAAACCACCTCTCACATTGCAGGCTACATTTCTTGCAACACAGAGAACTGGGATAGTATTATTGACCTACAGGATGGTTTGTTCAATTTATCATTATGTTGTTACAGGCTCAAAAAGGATTGGGGTGGGGTGGGGGGGGTTGAAAGCCACTTAATGGGAGGGAAAATGATGGTTCAAAGTGTGTACCTCAGCTTGAGGAGCATAATATGGAGCAAACGCAGGGACTACGTGCACCCGAGGTTGATCCTTTTCATCCCATACTTTTAAGCGATCATCAATCACCAATGCCATCTTCGGATGGCAGCATGCATCGTGGAAAACATTGAACAATGATTTCCTTGAGCCTAAAAGTGCAGAGTGGTTAAATAAGGCTTTAGAGAAATCAAGATGCAAGATGCAAGATGAAATCAAGAAAACTCACAAAATTAGGCCAAATTGAATACATAATTTCACAGAACTCACCAGATTTGACACACACAATGCGATCCAACTGGTCTTTTGGGTTAATCAAGTTTGATTCAGGGTCAAGAAGTCTCCACATCTCTAAAGCATAGTCTCTCTCAGCCATCGTGCAAACGTAAACCTCAAAACGCTTACGCCCTCTAGCAGTCAAGTAGCCTCTAAGATCCTCCCAAGCAGGCCTCAGTCTCACAAGAACACTTGTATCACGTATCTGAGGCAATAAATGAATGATACATATTAGAATGCAGGCTCCAGTAAGGATAACAATTCCACCAAACCCATCGAGAGCAACAAGCTTGTGAGATAAATACTCTCTCTCCCTACCCTTCAGCAAACCTGGTCTCCCCTACCACTATAACCTATTGACTGTATTCTATGTAACGTTATGAAAATGATTTAGCTTCAACCCCCCCCCCCGCAGGGAAAAAAGAAGAAGCTGACAATAGAATATGCATAAACTAAAACATATTATCCCATACCTGTGGATTTATACGAGTTAGAATGATGTTCTTATCCATTAGTCGTATAAGGGGACGCACTATGGTATGGTGATTGTCAGACAATGCGGGAACAACCTCTGATTCAGATTTAATAACCTTTCCGTTATCAATAACCTGATCGCTTTCTACATATTGCTTCAGGATATTTTTATCTTCCTGATAACGTTTTATTTCTGCCAGTATTCCAGATGCACGTTGCGGATCCACCTCAGAACTTACTTTCCGCTGCAAGCCTTCAATTCTATCCTCAAATGAACGCATCGTGTTGGCAACTATGAGTGTCTCGTCTAGATCAAATACAATACCAAGACATCTAAGATTCAGCATGACAAGACAAGAATCATATAGCCCAGAAGTCACACTGAATCCCCAAAAGCAAGGAAACTGTCCCTTGTACTTCTTAGAATGCATGGGAACCAAATGAAGTTCCTCCCCTCCAAGTGGCATTACTGCGGTCTACAAATAAAGACAATAATAATAAATTATTATCATTTCTGGAAGCACTTACATTCTTCTTTATATGACTTAGAGACCACAAATGCTGCCGATATCCAGCAGAGAATGCATTTGCATCAGAGTGCTTCAAACAGAAGACACTACAACTTCAAGAATCAACCATGCCTAAGACAACTAAAACTAGTCTCCGACTTTGATCAATTGAGTTTTAAGTATTAAAATTTTACAACCCTAACACGTGGATAAACAAATAATCCTGTAATTGACATTCAAATCCCTATAAGAGGAACAAAATCTTGCATCGGATACTTGATAATCATTAAACACACTTCCATATGTGGTTCGGATACTAGAAAAAAATTATTAACTTTTTTTTTTACGTTCATCAAATATCAGCTGAAGTTAACTAACTTAAACAGAAGCACATACTTGGTGCCAACAATTTCCAGAAAACAAATTCATCCATTTCTAAGTTAAGCAACATGTCCAATTTCTACGGCCACCAAAGAAGACAGGTCAGATTGCAAAACTTTTATAAGTAAATGAATTTCAGTCGGTCCAAGAACCAAACTTTCCAGGTAAATTCCACTTCAGTCCAAACTTCATAAAATCCAATCTGCTGAAGTACAATACAAATTAGTTCAAGCGGGGCCATGCCCTCTTTGTCCAACATCCAGGTTAAAAACCCAGTTAGGGTTTTAACTTTTAATATAAAATAAAACTTTGTTTTTTATAATAAATAAAAAAATTATTAAAATTCAAATTGAAGAAAATTAGGGTTTCTTTTCTTTTTCTTACTTCTCTTAATTAGTAGTAGTAATTTTATTTTTCAATTTTATTTTCTTTTCAGAAGTAGAGTATCGAATTTTGAGTCTTGAGCTGAGTTCTTGAGGGAGTTGGAGAGGCAATTGTGCAATTTCAATACCTTGTTTTCCCTGAGACAGGTGGAATGCAAAAGAGAAAGCGGCGAATTCTGGGGTTGCTGATGAGGAGACTTGAATTTGAAGCAAAGCCCCAAAGATGAAGATGATGATGTAACAGTGTGTAGAACTGCGAGTGGTGGACACCTCTCACTAGGTGGAGAATAGTGTGAGATCCGAATTTCCTTTCTTTCCCATACGACACCGTTCAGTTGAGGATGTTCAGTGTACAATTCCACTTCTCCCAGCATTCTTTCCCCTTCGTATACTTTCACCATCGCCACCACCATTATTTTTACGTATCAAAATTTCAGCACTATCAAATTTCAAGAGTAATCAAATCAAATTACTTTCTTGGACAGCATCGAATTTTTCCAGATTCATCAAAATTTGTTCATCGGAATCGAAAAATAATAAAATAAAATAAAATAAAGTCAATCAATCAATGAATCGGAATCGGTCCTGATTTGTTCATCTGTGTTCTTGACAGTCCGATTTGTCCATAATTATCACAATTTCAAACAAAAAATATATATAAATCAAGATTATGGTTTTTAGATCTGTTGAGAGGAAAAAGAGGCTTCAATTTACTCTACTATACTTTTGATGATATGATGAACAAAATTATCTTCCAGATCTCGTTTTTCTTCCGTTTCGATGATGCTGTTGAAAAAGCTCTAAGGTTTTTGTTTGATTTTGGTGAAAGATTATGTGTGTATTTATTTGGGTATATGAGCTGTGAAACCCTAGATCCACAAAGCGGTGAGAGAGAGATATAGAGGGGGGAGGGTCAAAATCGTCACTCTTCTCGTGCTTCTGCTGCTGCTTCACACGTTTATCTACTAGATATTCGATTACAAATACGAGTCTAAGTTTGTTTGTTTTTTCTTTCTTTGCACGATTTTTTAAAGGGAATACAATTACTATAAGATCGTCGATCGATTAATTTAACAATTCTAATTAAATATTTCAGAATTAACGTACCATGAACTGTCTTAACGATATTTTTTAGATTTACCAATCAAGAAACTAAAAATTTATGTATTAATTGTTCACTCAAGCCAAATAAAACTAATTTTGTAATTACATTTCATAAAAATAAATTTAAATACTTCAGTGTACATTAGTAAATAAAAAGTCTCTAGCGTAATTGAATAAATTTTGTGTTCTTTTTATCTTTTATTTTAAATTTTGGAAAAGTTAAATTATTTTTTAGATTTGATATGAAGACATAGAATTAATAGCCACTTTAGTCATCAACGTATTAACGAACTGCCAGTTTCATCATTTTTTTTAAAAAAAATTAACTTATTTGATCCCCAAATTATTTACGTTCAGCCAAAATCATCCTTCCGTCCATAAAAGAGCCAAAAATCGTCAAATGTTGATGACGTATGCTAACGGGTTCAGTTGTTTGTCTCTATTCCCAGGGGCATTATTGTAAGTTTACAATGGAGATCAATTAACTATCCATTTTAAATGATTATTTGGTGAAAATCCAAAAAGATTAAAATTTCTCAAACTGAGAAAGACGACTAGGGTTTAAGGGGGAAACAAGTCATTGATTTCCTCTTTGTAAGAGCACGAAGCAACCATGACAACTCTGAATATCGAACTTTAGCTACTCAATTTGAAGATGATCCACGGGCAACCTCAGGATAAACCTCTGAAATATTGTAAGTTGAAAGACTATTTGCTCAAAAAAGTTTAATAATTTTATTATTTTTCCAAATTAATAAGAGATATGGTTTGTAGAAGATTACACTCAGGTATGTTATGGTTTCTTGCAGATTATGTATACAGTCAAACATCTATATAAGAATACTCTATATAAGAATAAACTCCTTATAATAATAAAAAATGATAGTCCCCAACTCGAATCAGTTATAAATAAGAATAAACCCTACATCAGTAATATTCCATGTTTTTTTAGGACCCTCCTTAAGAAATTTACCTCCATATAGTAATAAAATAACATTAAATTTTAAATATATTTATATATCTATATAAAACATGACCATAATTATTTAACAATTTTACATTAAACTTAAGATGATATGAAATATTTGTCTAAAATTGTCCGTGACAATGACTTAATTTTTTGGGTTAATATCGCATCCTTAAACTTTCGCGCGTTCAGTAGTAACTCGTCACCCGCACTATCTGTTCGAATTTTGCAGTGCTTGAAGCAGCTTTTCAATTGTATGTGGCTTCACATCTATAAACCATGTATAGCAGCTTGCCTAAATATTGTGTAGTATCGTGTAATTGGTATTTAACTAATATAGTGTAGGAACACATGTTTTTTAAAATATTAGAACGCATTTCTAAGTGTCGTATAATTTATATTAGTTACTTTTTAAAAAAATATAATTTTTTATATGTAAGCCTCTATTTAAGAATAACCTCCCAATAGTAATATTTTTGTCCAGTCCCAAGAGTATTATCTGTATAGAGGTTTTACTGTAGTAGATAGAGTACTTGTTTGTTTTATTGAAGTTTATTGTGCATATGGTCCCCCCCTTCCCTTTTGTTTTTTACTGGACCACAAGGATTTGTAGATAGAAAATTAAAGGTCTTGTATTTTAATATGCAGTGACCGAGGAGAATGATTCTCCATTTTTTACCCTTATAGTTCGACATAGGGAAAAATTTGTTGAGACAGTTGGCAACAAATTGTATGAGGGTGGTGTGACAGATTGCTTTGACTACTGCACAAGTGAGTACATGTCTGTTGTAGCCCTTGATAAAATGGTGTATAGGCTAGGTTACAATGAGTATGCAGGTTTCTGGTGGAAATGGCCTTGGGTAGATATGCAACATTGTGGAAGTTCATAAGCAATGATGATGATGTTTCATCAATGTGCTACCATGCTAAGCAGAAGAGGAAGTTGAAACTATTTGTTAACCATGATGAAGATGGCTTAGAGATGTATTTCATTAGGTATCTACCTAATGAATCAGAAAATATTGAAAATGAACAAGCTGCCCATGATGAAGTACAAGTTGATGTGGCGTCAAATGAAGATAATGGGTATACATCTGGGAATGGAAAAGGTAAGGGAAATGAATCTTTAGATGAGTCAACAAAGAGACAAAGACATAAAGGTTTTCAAAAAAGCAGGGGTAAAAACAAAAGGAGTGGGGCCCAAAGGAAAAAAACAAAAAGGGTGTTGGAAAAAGTAGAGGAAATAAATCTTTAGAGGATCCTGTTGAGGTTCATGAAACACACTCTGATTTTGAGTTTTTTAGTGAGTTTGAAAAAAGTGATGAGGATGTTGGGATTGCAGAATTCTTAGAGGAATATTTCAATGAAGAGCCTTCCTTGAATGCTCATGTGGGTGTGGTTGAGGAAGAGGGTCATATACCATGTGATGAAACTACTGTAAATCAAGCTGAAGAGGTAGAAATAGAGACTGACAATGTGGAACAAAATGGAACTGTACCAGATGAAACAAGATTTGAAGAAGTTGAGGCTCAATTAGAACCACCCGAGGTTGAGGTTGGAATTGCAGCTGCTAAGGAGCTATTTGAACCACCTGAGGCTGTGTCTGAATTTGACGCTGTTGAGGAAGAATTTGAACCACCTGAGGATGAGAATGAATTTGAAGCAGCTGATAAAATATCTGAACTAACTTAGCCTGAATTTGAATCAGCTGATAATCTATTTGAACCACCTGAGGCTGTGTCTGAATTTGAAGAACCAGAAGCTGAAATTGTTTTCAAACTGATGATCCAATAGTTGATGCACAAGTACATGAAGTTCAAGCACAAGTACCAGGGGTTCAAGCACAAGATCCTGATGCCCCTGCCGAGGTAGATGTAGATGAACCATCTGTTAATGTTGAGGCAAATGAGAGCATATCACAAAAATCTAAGGGCAAAGCTAAAGATGTACCTCAGGTGGATTTGTTCTTTGGGGAAGATGTAGTTGTTGGTAATTCAGACATAGAAGATGAAGACATGCTATTTTACAAAGCCATGGAAAATTCAGATGATGAAGATAAATGTTCAAATGAATTTAAAGGATATCCAAGGTTCAACCTTTTAATTGACATGGCTGATCCACAGTTTGTGATATGTCTTTTATTCACAAACAAGAAAGAACTCTTACAGGCAATTAGAGAGCATTTGATGAAGTGGGGTAAGGACATTGAGATAACATATAATGATTTGATAAGGGTTAGGGCAATTTGCCATGGAAAAAACTGTGAATGGGAATTGTATGCAAGGAAAGTAGGTACACAAGGTTTGTTTCAAATAAGAACATTTGTTGCTGCTCACTTATGCCCCCACAGGTCAAACAACCAAAAAGGCAACTGCATCCTACTTAGCAAGAAGGTACTTGGATTTGTTTAGGTCTGAAAATCAAATCAGTTGTGTAGACATTTCTATTAACAAAGTCTATAAAGTGACAACAATTGCCAAGAAATTAATTGAAGAAAAGTATAAAGACCAGTATGCTTTGCTCAGAAACTATGAGGAAGAGCTGAAATTATCTAATCCTGGTACAAATGTAGTAATTGTTGCTGATAGAGATCTGAATTCTGGTGAAGAAGTATTCTTGAGGTTCTATGTATGTCTTGGTGCAGTCAAAGATGGGTTCATGGCAGGGTGTAGAAAAGTCATTGGGTTGGATGGCACTTTTCTGAAGGGAGCTCATAAGGGAATACTGATATCTATTGTTGGAATTGATGCCAATGATGGCATATATCCAACAGCATATACTGTAGTGGAGTCTGAGAACAAATCTTCCTGGACATGGTTTATAAAAGAAATGAAGAAGGACCTTAATATCCAATCACCTTCTGAGTGGTGCCTAATTTCAGATAGGCAAATTATATGAAAATTTTATGCTTAAACACATACAGGAGGGCTTGAAAACATGTATTGTCTCTGAAATGATTGTATGCCATTACATGGACTGATACCTGCAGTGCAATCAGAACTACCTGGTGTGGAACATCGATTTTGTGCAAGACATGTGCATAATAACATGAGAAGGTTACATCCAGGTGAAGAGTTATCTTAGCAACTCTTGAAAGAGTCAGAGTTTACATTATGCTTAGGCTACAATCTAGGAGATAGTGGCTTAATAGGTAGAGAGGGGAAATATGTCCAATGATTATGAAGAATTTGGAATTGAAAAAGTCACAGGCTAAGTATTGGTATGCTGCATACTGTGGAGCCTCTAAGTTTCAAGTGAAGAAAGGAGAAGAACAATACAATGTTGATACAATAGCAAGAATTTGTAGTTGTAGGGCATGGGAGATAAGTGGACTGCCATGCTGTCATGCTATTGCAGCAATACAAAATGAGGAAAAACAGTCTGAGAATTATGTTCATGAATGTTACTCGATGGCTGCATACAGGAGGGCTTATGAGCCAATAATAAATCCTGCAAATGGCCCTAACAATTGAGCCTAAGAGTACAAAAAGCCCAATCTCTGCTCCATCCAAATTGAGGGTGTTTGGAAGGCCTCAAAAAAAAGAAAAGAACCTGAACCTGATGTTCATATTCCACCAGAACTTTTAAAAAACCAAAGAGTTGCACGTAATGCAATATGGGTGAGCAAATGTGGGGGTTGTGGCCAAACTGGTCACAACTCCAGAAAATGTCCCCATAAATCTGATGGAATTGAGGCTGGTGATGATCATTACCATTTCACTTTCAACAAATGTGGTAAGTGTTAATGATTGGGACACAATGCTAGAACTTGCCCATTGTTTCCAAAGGAGACTTCAAATCCATAATCTAGCCGAAATGTAGCTGAATCTGAGGATTTTGGTGATATTTTCTCACAACCAAATTTTGAAATACATATGGAAACAACTCAGGTAATACTACTATCTGGTTTGTTGAAAAAATTTCTTTGAAATTCAATAAGTAACAAGTTTATGTAACTTTTTTTACTATGTCAACAAAGACACTTCGATGCTCCTACACACGTGGATGCTACATTAGGTAATAGCGGAACAAGAAAAAAGAGCAAATGTGGTAATTGCAAGCAAATCGGTCACAACAAGACCACCTGCCCTGTTCCTCCAAACAATCATTTTACTTGGTTTGAAGCGAAATGGAGCTCACTGGAATGATTGAGCAAAGTTGGGCTAAACATACAATTTTTTTGTGCACTATAAATGTGATATAATCTCATATCCCAACATTGAACTATAATGTGGATGTATTTTGATGTAATATTATTGGTTTTATCCTAAACATTATTCTGGTAATGGACCATTTTGGATGAATTAATTGCCACTTCTTGTTAATTAAGGTCCAGGTTGTTTGGAGGCTAAAGGAACCTGGAATACAACATGTATTACACCACTATTTTCCGAAACCAAAATAATCATTCAAACAACCAACATTAAATACATAGAAACTACCTTCTTCTTAATCAAAATAGATATAAAATTACACAACCTTAAACAACTAACTAAATAAACCCTAACTTTGATACTAAAATCCCCAAGATGAACACAATGACAACAACCAAGATTTTTATCAGTTGAGCTTTCTTCCTTAGTTAACCATTTTTTTTGCCATCTTACATCGAAGAACTTCGATGACACCATTATCCTTTCCTTCTTTCAATTTCTCCAAACTTCCAAAATTGTGACTACTTTTAAGCTCCGGTTCTTCAACTTTCAGTGTCCCGAGCTTGTTTAAATCCCCAAATCCGGAGCTAGAAGACATGTCCATCCTTGGACTAAATCTCCATCAATGACCCCAAACTGAAACTCAAGATTCTTAAATTCTGGCCCAAGTGATTTTTTAATCTTTCTTTGAGTTAGGTTTTCTCCATACTTCATTTTCAATTGCTTTGATTTGAACAAAATGGAGTTGCTTGGATATATTTGGAAATACAGGGTTTTGAGCTATTATGTAGAAGAAGAAGATGTGGAAGATGATATGGTTGGTGTTCAAGACGATTTTTTGCTCTTTTATGGGCGGAATGATGATTTTGGCTGAACGTAAATAATTTGGGGATCAAATAAGTTAATTTTTTTAAAAAATGATGAAACTGGCAGTCCGTTAATACGTTGATGACCAAAGTGGCTATTAATTCTAAAGACATACCTAAAGTTTGATATTTTAACATACTATTCAAACTACTCGAGGGACAATTAAACTATGGCAAATTGGTGGATTTTGTCCCTAAACAATTTTGAGATTGATATAAGGTCCTTAAACAACGTTTTTCAATTATTTTATCCTAAAACAATTTACATTTAGTATATAAGGTCATTCCGTCCAAAAAGTAATTATTCAACTGTGAAATCTAAAATTTAATCGGGTCAAACAATAGTGATAGGAGTATATTTGGTACATCACAAAACCCCCAATGGTTGAAGTATCTAGCCATCCCCACCCCCGTATAATACCAATTCCAGCTTCCTCAATATCAAGAAAATAAAACTTTACCCCCAACCCCTATCCACCACTGACGCAAACCACCCAACCACACATACCCAAGTTCGAAATTGTTCACCTCTCTCAATATATCTCGTCTCCAGCACATCTTCATCTTCGGCCACCAACAATCACCACCATCTCCATCTACAACCACTATGCTCAGCAGTATACCAAATTTGGGTTTTTAAATTCCTATTTTTTGGGTTTTTGAATTCTTCATCTGTGATTTCAATTTTATGGGTCCCTAATAATCCATCTTGTTCATTTAATTGCATGAAGTTTTTGAATGATTTTCCCATTTGTTTGTGTTTAGGGAGAGGAAATTTGATTGCAGAGTAAATAAAATTAAAAACTTTATCCTTCTGTTCTCTACAGTTCATGATTTTTTTGGTGGTCCGGAGTGAGCTAATGTCCAGAACCTGTATCAGAATGGGGGCGGCGATTGGTGGTGGCAATAGGCATGGAGGCGATTGTTGGGGGTGGATGTATGGTAAGGGTGTATTTTTGTAGCATTGTATCACAAATGCCCCTTAACCCTTTTCCTTTGACTCCAATTTTTTTTTCAAATTTACTGTTGATTGTTACTTTATGGACGAAAGGACCTTCTATATATACCAAATGTAAATTGTTTCAGGATAAAATAATTGAAAATGTTGTTTAAGGACCTTATATCAATCTAAAAAAAATTTAGGGACAAAATCCACCAATTTGCCTTAAACTATTATCTACACAATAGTCTTTATTGACAATAATTTCATTTGAAAACTACTCATGCATAGCTTTATTATTAGATTGTACCCAAAATACACTATCAAGTCTCCCCTCCTCATTAATCTTTATCGCATCAAAAAAAATTAGAATTTTCATTTGCACTATTTTAAACGATAAGTTTTATTCTAGAGTAAAAAATTGAGTCTTTGATGTTAAAGGGGGTGGTAGTATATTTGGTTATGTGGCTACCAATTTCTTCTATTTGTGCTCTTGTCGGTCCGACATCTGCACAAGCTGTTATTCTTTCTTGTTTACTTTTGTTTAATTTTAATTTAACTTTTGGGTTTATGGCTGTTGGAATGAACTTTTTTATGCAGTCTTTGAATTCATCTTTACTTTTGGTTCTATGAAATTGGAGGAATTAGGGGTTTATTGAGCAAAAGAAGTAAGGGGAGGGATTGAATTGTTGTTGTGATGTTTATGAGGCTCGGGCATAGTACTGGGCTTGTTTTGATATTTTTTTTTAGTGTGGTTATGAAGAGTTGGGAAACTTTGGACAATGCGTTACTTGCATGAATCGGACAAAAAATTCTGCTATTCTTGTATATTGGATGTAATAGCAGTCTTCATCATAAGCCCATGAGTTATGCTATTCAAAATATTTTTTGAATGTATTCAGTAATTTAATAGAGCACATTATGTGCAAAGGCAAAAGCAAGAAAAAGAAAGAATTGAAGATGAGAACATCTGCATATAAACCATCATCCTTTTTATACATGTATATTTCTCATCAATTCATCAAAATAGATCCCCAAACAAACCAAGATACATATAATAATAAAAATAATGTAGTTCAAATGAGGAATTTGATCTAAACATACGTTTTATATTAACTTAAAAGTTTTGATTTTTCTACATAATCTCACCAAAAAAAACAGAAAAAGAATCTTAACAAATATCAGTGTAACAATTACAGAGTAAAATTCTCAATGTGGAACAAAGAATATTGCCAATAACACTATCTGAACAAAATTGAAGATTCTAGCTAAAATTCCAATAAAAGAAAATAACTACATAATAGACCATTAATCCTCTTCCTAAAAACCTATATCACTTCAGATTCCTTATTCTTCAAAAATATTTTCTTTCTCGGACTCAGTTGTCAGTGTTGTAGCGGCAACAACCTCAACAAAGCAACACTGATAAGGGATTGGACAGCTAATAATAAGGGATTAGACAGCTTTACAACAGTTTGGTATAAATGTCATATCTATCAATCCAGGAATCCAATGGAGCTGATTCCAATTGCATACTAAAGATAAGAGGCAGATCTACAACTTTCATGAAGATCACGAGATCATATTCTGCCTTCTTAATATCCGAAATTGTCGCACAAGTTGGCCCAACAATCTGTCCAGAATTGGGACGAAAATAAAAAGGCATTTTAGTCTTTGTACAATTAAAGTCTATGCTAGACTTTAATTATTTTCCAGCTTTGTTATTTACTTTATTTAGAGTATTTAAGTAGTTGCTATAATAAAGGACATGTTGTCCATATGTTAATTAGTTGGTTAATAAGAGTCCTAATGCAACTAGGACTCTTCATAGATTTGGTAGTTAGATGAGATTCTAGCCGCCACTTTATTGTTTAAGTGTTTTACTTGATAGCAAGTTGTTATTCAAGAGTCCTACTTCTTCAAGGACTCTTATTTGTTTTCAAGAGTCTTAATCCTTTAAGGACTCTTATTTCTTTATTTGGTTGTAACCGAATTATTACTCTATATAATGGAGGGTTCGACCAACATAATATTTAGATTAGTTGTTTTAATACAAGATATTTTTTGGAACATGATGTGAGGTTTTTACCTTGTCATTCCTTCTTGAGTTACTCGTATCAATAAGTTTAGTTTACGCTTATTGTGGTGTTTCAAACCTCCATTGATGATCAACCTTCTTGGAGTCGCGTTGATTGTATTCCCCCGTTAAACTAGTTCGAGAATTGAAGAAAGATCGGGCTCAAACTTAAGTCGAACCTCACGGTTCTTCATCAGGTGGTATCAGAGCAAAAGGTTCTTCTCCAATTCCCGGTGTACCCTACGCACAAAATTTTTTCTTGTTTGCAGAAATTGACCAAAACAAAATACAAAAGCCGCGGCATACAAAAGTAATATTGGGCAGCCGAGTTTCAATAAAATAAAAAGCCTCTCGGTCTAAAGAAATTGGCAGCCGAGTTAGTATAGATTGAATAGCGAACTATAAAGCCATAAGCAAACTTCTTGGGTGATAGTGATCGAGCCTCATCCAAGAATTGGCAAACGTTCCTCCTTCCATTTGAGCCGTGTCTAAAAGATTACCATACATCAAGAATTGATAGTGATCGCGCCTCATTCTTTGATACATTCCGGCCAAAGGTAAGGGAAAATTCAAGCAAACAAGAAAACCAGAAATTACTGTTCACAGTTTACTATTCACGGTTACTGTTCACAGTTACTATTCACGGTTACTGTTCACAGGTTACTGTTCATCCGGAAAAAAAAAAAAGAGAAACATCAAGAAGATCATCAAGAAAAAGGTAAGCTCCAAAGTAAAAGAAATAATCGTTCCCTTCTTGTCATCTTACCACAACGATCAAGATTCGGGACGAATCTTTTTTGAAGAAAGAGAGAATGATAAGGGATTGGACAGCTAATAATAAGGGATTAGACAGCTTTACAACAGTTTGGTATAAATGTCATATCTATCAATCCAGGAATCCAATGGAGCTGATTCCAATTGCATACTAAAGATAAGAGGCAGATCTACAACTTTCATGAAGATCACGAGATCATATTCTGCCTTCTTAATATCCGAAATTGTCGCACAAGTTGGCCCAACAATCTGTCCAGAATTGGGACGAAAATAAAAAAGGCATTTTAGTCTTTGTACAATTAAAGTCTATGCTAGACTTTAATTATTTTCCAGCTTTGTTATTTACTTTATTTAGAGTATTTAAGTAGTTGCTATAATAAAGGACATGTTGTCCATATGTTAATTAGTTGGTTAATAAGAGTCCTAATGCAACTAGGACTCTTCATAGATTTGGTAGTTAGATGAGATTCTAGCCGCCACTTTATTGTTTAAGTGTTTTACTTGATAGCAAGTTGTTATTCAAGAGTCCTACTTCTTCAAGGACTCTTATTTGTTTTCAAGAGTCTTAATCCTTTAAGGACTCTTATTTCTTTATTTGGTTGTAACCGAATTATTACTCTATATAATGGAGGGTTCGGCCAACATAATATTTAGATTAGTTGTTTTAATACAAGATATTTTTGGAACATGATGTGAGGTTTTTACCTTGTCATTCCTTCTTGAGTTACTGTATCAATAAGTTTAGTTTACGCTTATTGTGGTGTTTCAGCCTCCATTGATGATCAACCTTCTTGGAGTCGCGTTGATTGTATTCCCCCGTTAAACTAGTTCGAGAATTGAAGAAAGATCGGGCTCAAACTTAAGTCGAACCTTGCGGTTCTTCATCAAACACTACCAACACAAACTAGCAAATCAGACGGAAATATTTAAGCTTTTCCTAAGAGATATTTTTAGCTAATATTTTGACTCGTGGACTAGGTCGAAGTTGGTGAGAGAGAGAAGAGATGAAGAAGCACAAAGGCTTCTTTTGAAACAATTTGGGTTTCATTGTTTAAAGATTTGCCTGTATATGGAGAGGGTTAAACTTTTAAGGGATGTTAATGGTCATTGGTATTAATGAGTCGACAATATATGTGAGTTGTCACCCACAACCAATATGGCCTGATGTTATTGGGTACAGTGTAACTTTCGATTTTGCTTGAAAGTTACTAGCATACCACAATAAAACTTTAATCTTAAATTTTGCAAAAGTTAAATAAATTTTTAGACTTGATATGAAGACATACCTAAAGTTTGATATTTTAACATGCTATTCAAATGCACAAACTACTTGATGGACAATTAAACTATGGCAAATTGGTGGATTTTGTCCCTAAACAATTTGAGATTGATATAAGGTGCTTAAACAACGTTTTTCAATTATTTTATCCAGAAACAATATACATTTGGTATATAAGGTCCTTCCGTCCAAAAAGTAATTAGTCAACTGTGAAATCTAAAATTTAATCGGGTCAAACAAATAGTGATAGGGGTATATTTGGTACATCACAAAACCCCAATGGTTGAAGTATCTAGCCATCCCGCCCCCGTCTGATACCAATTCCAGCTTCCTCAATATCAAGAAAATAAAACTTTACCCCAACCCCCCATCATACCCTTATCAACCACCAGCCTCACATACCCAAGTTCGAAATTGTTCACCTCTCTCAATACATCTCGTCTCCGGCACATCTTCATCTCCGGCCACCAACAATCACTACCATCTCCATCTACAACCACCAACAACCACCATGCTCAGCAATATACCAAATTTGGGTTTTTAAATTCTTATTTTTTGAGTTTTTGAATTGTTCATATGTGTTTTCAATTTTATGGGTCCCTAATAATCCATCTTGTTCATTTAACTGAATGAAGTTTTTGAATGATTTTCCCATTTCTTTGTGTTTAGGGAGAGGAAATTTGATTGTGGAGTAAATAAAGTTAAAAACTTTATCCTTCTGTTCTCTACAGTTTATGATTTTTTGGCTAAATTGTTTTGGTTGTCCGGAGTAGGCTAATGTCTAGAATCTGTTTCAGAATGGGAGCGGCGATTGGTGGTGGCGATAGGGGTGGAGGCGGCTGTTGGGGGTGGATGTATGGTATGGGTATATTTTGTTAGCCCTAAGGGCATATTCTATGTTGTTTTGATGATAACAAACCATTGTAAGTTCTAATGTTTGTGTGAGCATGTTCTTTGTTATAGGATCCTTAGCACTCACATCAACATTGATGAAAATGGTAAGCTAGCTTCTTGTGTTAACTAAGGTATGAATATTACACACAAGAATGCTATATGATGGAAGGAAGGAGGCAAGGAGGATGGTTGGGAAATAGGGCTCTTCTATGAGTCCCTAGTTTATATGGCAAAAGAACTTATAATGCTAGTGCTTATGTCTTTGCATATATTTGTCTTTGCAATTGGTATCGTATACAATCGGTATCTTCTAAGCATTAGTCTTTGTACTTATTTGTTCTTAAATCCTTTTGCCATGCTTCCATGTACTTAAATTGTCCATATTCTATCCTTTTACATCAAAGTTTGTCATAATCAAAAAGGGGGAGATTGTAAGCCCTAAGGGCGAACGAACTCTGTTTTTGATATTGGACAAACTTATGATGTTGTGTCTAATGATCTTAATCTTTGTGATAGAATATTGGAACTCTTGTAGGAAGCACTAAGTACTTCAATCAAGCCATGTTCAAGATTCAAAGTCATACTATTCAAGGCTCATCTATGAAGATTGAAGATTGAAGACTTAGGTTTGGTTAGTTGAGCTTTGTCGTCATTAGTCGTATTCTTTAAAGCTCTAACCAAAGCTCTTATGAACATAAGCTTCTCACTCTAGTCTTGCATACATGATTTTATAAACACGTTTTCAAAAGGCAAAAGTTTCAAATGTGTTCTTATCCAAAAAGCCTTTGATTTCAAGTATAAGTCTTTTAGAAAAGTTTTCCAAGTGTTCTTATGTGTTACCTTTTGGGAAAACCTTTTAGACTTCAAATGATTTGAAAACAAGTGTTTAATCAACTTCTCTGAAAGCCCAGAAAGTCGGTCGACCGAGATTTTCTCGGATCAACCGAACAAAGTACTGAGAGTTGAGCTGTCTTGGTTCGGTCGACCAAGATCTGGTTCGGTCGACCGAGATGACCAAGGTTGGTCGACCGAGGTCCCAAGTCGGTCGACCGAGTTTTCCTTCGGTCCACCGAGTCCTGTGTTCGGTCAACCGAGGTGCACTGTTACTAGCCGTTATTTGACCGTTCCAGAGTCGTTTTTCAGCGAGATTTCAAATGGTATAAATACTCCAAAGCTTTAGAATGTCTCTAACACTAACAATAGACTTTGACAAACATTCTCATTGAAATCTTATCAAGTCTAAACACTTTCAAAGTAAAATGCACTTCATTGCAAAATCTAAATGATTCAAAAGTGCATTTCATAATAGCAAGACAAAGAGTGTGCTTTCTATGTTCAAAGAGCCAACAATTGATGAGCTTCAAATGTATGTATCTTTCACTTAGAAGAGTGAACAACTTTGTACTCTAAACCTTTCATCTTATCCCCTTTCTTAGTGATAGGGTTATTGTTGTCTAAGTCCTACTTAGTGTGGGCAATTGTTTATAGTGGTTGTTTGTAAAACTCTTGGTGAGTTAGCCACTAGTGTAAAGTCCTACTTTGTGTGGGCACATTCTTCTTAGTGAAGTTGGCAAAATCCTTGGGTGCGGCTCAAGGTAGTGGAGGTAGATTCTTAGTGAATCGAACCACTCTAAATCTCTTGTCTTGTGATTTGCATTGGGTTTTGCTTTAGCTTTTGTTAAACTTGCACTTACCTAGAAAAGATTGGAAATAGTTTGCAAGATTTATATAAACCCAATTCACCCCCCCTCTTGGGTTTCCTCATATTTTTATAGCATTGTATCATAAATGCCCCTTAACCCTTTTCATTTTACTCCAATTTTTTTTCAAATTTACAGTTGACTATTACTTTATGAACGGAAGGACCTTACATATATATATATATATATATATATATATATATATATATATATATATATATATATATGTATACCAAATATAAATTGTATCAGGATACAATAATTGAAAATGTTGTTTAAGGACCTTATATCAATCTCAAAATTGTTTAAGGATAAAATTCACTAATTTGCCTTAAACTATTGTCTACACAATAGTCTTGATTGACAATAACTGCATTTGAAAACTACTCATGCATAGCTTTCTTATTAGATTGTACCCAAAATACACTAATTAATAGCTAATTTGGTCATCAAACTATTTGCGCTTAGCCACTTTTGTTACTTTTAGACAAGTTTATTTTTTTTGTCATAATTTTTTTTACGGGCTGCCACTTTTGTCATTCTGTCCAAAACAATGGAAAAAATCGTCTATTTGACGCCTTGACCAAATGTTGACTGAAACCCTTTTAACTTCCAGGGATTTTCATTAATACCTTTGTAGAATTGGAGCCTCACGCCATGAAATCTTTTGAATCGAGTATCAAACAGTACCCCCAATTTACACAATCGGCCCGATTCGCAACTTGAAGGGCACAAAGAAATCTGAATCTGATCAAAAAAAGATACTTAAATGGCTAGATAATCGCCCAATTCATCAATGGTCTTCCTCTGTTTTGGAAGAGAATGTGGATTTAAGGAAGCCCAGATAGCTGAAATAGCAAAAGCACTAGAACAGAGTGGGCAAAGATTCTTGTGGGCTGTGAGGAATCGGTTTTCCGGCGATGTTCCTAGTGATGATTATGCAAGTATACTTCAGATCAATTGCCTGGAAGGTTCTTGGAAAGAGTTGAAAACAGAGGATTGGTCTGTGGTTGGGCACCACAAGTTGAGATTTTAGCCCATAAAGCAGTTGGAGGATTTCTGTCTCATTGTGGATGGAATTATAGTCTTGAAAGCATTTGGTATGGTGTGCCTATGGCAGCTTGGACTATATATGATGAGCAACAAACTAATGCTTTTCTATTTGTTAAGTTGTTGGAGATTGTAGTTGAATTGAAGATGGATTATAGATTTGAAGATTCAGATAATATTGTAATGGCATGTGAAATTGGAAAAGCCATTGGAAGTTTGATGGATTTTGGAAATCCAGGTGTGATTTGGTGAATTGTCTTTAATATATTTGATTGTTTGGTTTTGTTTGAAATTTTGATTAAGTTTGGTAGAGAAGACATAAGTTTGATACCCAAAATACCCCTTGAAGTTAAAAGGATTTTAGTCAACATTTGGTAAAGGCGTCAAAGTAGACGATTTTTTTCATTGTTTTGGACGCAATGACAAGTGGCAGCCCGTAAAATTTTTTATGACAAAAAAAGATAAACTTTTTTAAAAGTGACAAAAGTGGCTAAGCGCAAATAGTGTAATGACCAAATTGGCTATTAATTCCAAAATACACTATTAAGTCTCCCTTCTCATTAATCTGGGAAAAAAAAATAGAATTTTCATTTGCACTATTTTGAACATGTTGTAGATGCAAATGAGCATCACCTAACTTGGCAAAAAAAAATAAAAAATGAGCATCACCTTAACCGAAGCATTATCTCCGAAATCTATCAATATAGTTTATGATATTCTTACCTTTCCAAGGTAAATGTTCGGTCCCCTCATAAACTTATAATTTTCAAGTACTTTTACATTTGATATGATTCATGCATGATTGTTAGATTTTAATTTCTGTTTCACTTCCTTGGTATGTTTTGGTGGGCTCTCATTAATCGCGTCAGTACTAGATCAAAATCGTGATTGTGATTTTCAATAGTTTTTTTAAATTTGTCACATTCTGTTTGACCTTAAATATGCACTAACTTGAGATGGACAATCAATTCTCTTTATACGCTTATAATCGTATCCGATTCGACTCCTGTCACAACATATTATTGTATATTTCCTTACATCATAATTTTGACCCTTCGATCCGTACTTATGAACAACACTAAAATATCTTGGTTTTGCATATTTTTTTTTTGCTAAATAAAAATCATCCATTAATCATAAAATAGCCGAAGTCATTACAATCAAAAGATAAAAAGAAAAATAAAAGTTATACAAAGGTGTAGACTACCATGATAATAGATAAAAGTCCACACCCTGGACTGGGTAAACACTACACACGGTAGAAAAAATAAATACATAATAAATTTCTTCGCAACATCTTCTCCAAAATCCTTGAACATCAATAGCAATCTCAATTCCAACACATTTCTTAGAAATCAACAATCTACGAGACCATGGGTGTATCAACCGTCCCATAGATTGTCTCGGAAAAATGAAGAAAACCGAGAAAGGGCCCATAACAACTCCGGGTTTAGAGGGAAACTTCAGATCTGAAAGGATCTGAAGTAGATCTTGCACATGAGTCTCGAATCTTGAATAACAATGCCTTAAAAAAAATTTATCACAATTTACGGCAAAATAAGAGGGCGAAGACACAAAAAGTGAAAAAAAAAGGCAGATAATTAACTAAAATTCGACCAATAGCCAGGGAAAAAAAAATGCAACAGGAAGAGGTAGAGGGAAAAGGGAAAAAAACGTTGCCCGGTTTTGCATATTCAATATAGTAACAATACAACTCTTCAAGGATGGGAAACGATTGCCCCAGTGGAAAAGGCATCGTATCCCAGGGTAAGACCCTGGGATCGATTCCCATATTCCCCCCCCCCACCCATAAAAAAAAAATACAACTCTTCAAGGCTACAGTGGGAATCGAAAATTTGCCTCAAAGTGGAAAAGGTAGCTGATAATCACTAGCCTACGCAGTGTTCGATTCCCACCCCGTACCATAACTCTTCAAAGCTACAGAAAAATGAACCGATAATTATTCCACTAGCTACCTGATTGGACGCATTTTCATTGGCCTATAGCAACTCTTGATTGAACGCATCACGGGCACAATATGTGATTTTTATCATTTTAATATTAATTGATGTGATTTTTATTCATTTACTGATTTTAATATGTGAAAGGTAAAATTAGTTTTAATATTTTATCTTAGTCAATTTTATTCGATAGATCTTTTGTCAAAAATCTTTTTTCATAACTCCATATATATATATATATATATATAATTTTTACTTTTTTTTAATCACTAAATTTTTATTTTAACTATTTTTGTACATAAATTATTCTTAAATTACTACTTTTGTCAAATTAGTTTAAAATTATTAGTTTTCTACCACTTTTAATTAAATGTTATGCGCATTTAATTAGTGTTAAGAATTTAAATTGACAAAAATATCCTTAAGACAGACAAACATGTACTCCCTCCATTCCCTATTAATTGTCGTTTAGGAGATATCTAGGTATCCAAATTAATTGTCGTTTAAGATTCTTTTATTAGTTGCCAACAATTTATTTCAATTATATCCTCAATATTTTCTGTTCTTTTATTTATGACGTAGAAGTGAGATAGAGGGAGGGTGGGGTAATATTGGAAGTTTAGGTAGAAATGACAACTTCCTTAATTTTCTCAAATTGTCTAAAGAGTCTTATATTTAGGAATGGAGGGAGTACATAACACTATTTCAAAAAAAAAAAATTAGTGTTAAAAATTTAAATTGACAAAAATATCCTTAAGACAAACAAACATGTACATAACACTTATTCAAAAGTGGCTGAAAAGCACTAATTTTTACTAATTTGATAAAAGTAATAGTTCAAAAATATGTATGTAGAAAAAAATAAAAAATAAAAATTTACTTGACAAAAAAAAGAAAATAAAAAATTATTTATGTATTTTTTTTTGCTAAATAAAAAAAATTATTTATGTATGCAGAGATGTTTTCTCTTTTTTCAAAATGCATTAACCTTCTCAACAACCTTCACAATCGTTAAAGAAATTAATATTTAAAAAAAAAAAAACGAAATAAGCAGGAAGCTTATCGCCGTCAGTTATATTGTAAACCAACGGCCAGCATATGCCATGGTGTCACACTCCTTCGTATTTCCAAATATGCCCTCAATTTAAATTTCAAATTACACTTGAAAACGTGAAAATCTCAACGTCCTTCCTCACCTTCAACGGCCCATATTTCGTAAAAATTAATGTAACATATATTTAAATCCATCAATTATCCTTTAAAGAAAATGAAAAATTCATAAAACCCTCATAGATAAACTCTCTCCATCTCCTCAGGTTCTGATCTTCAATTTCAAATCTTCAGCTAAATCCTGATTTCACCTTCCGATTTTCATCCTTTTCTTGATTAAGATTTTACCGCAAAAAGGCCCTAAATCTTGATTTCACCTTTAATTTGAAATGCAAGGAGGAGCGATGAGAAGAAAATGATGGTAAGAACGCACGGACGGCGGAGTAGAAGCATGACGAGGAACAGCTATGTTACAGATTCAGACTTCGACGGCGCCGTTTCGGAGGATTCTCTTTCTCAAGATAATGTTTACAATTTTACATTGTCGTCTCAAGATTCCTGGGCGGCCGACCCTTACAGCTTTGACAATGATCAATTGACGATTTTGCCACCCAGGAAGGGTAGGGTAAACGGTGGAAGTGAGAGGTTTGGTGGGGAATTCTGGAAATCTACCAAGAAGGTGAAGATCGGAGGAGAGGTTGAGGCGTTTACTTTGGATTCGTCGCAGGAATCGGATGAATTGACGATTTTACCCTCTGATGGAAGAAAGGAGAATGGGGTTTATGGGAAATTGAAGGATTCGCGACCTTACTGCCTGAATTCATCGCAGGAATCAGATGAATTGACGATTTTACCATCCGGGAGAAGAAAGGAGGGTAAAGATTTCGGATATTCTAATGGGGTTTATGGGAAACTGAAGGAATCGGAGGAAGTGGCGATTTTGTCTGTCAATAGGAGCATAGAGAACGGGAAAGTTGAAAGAAAATCCAAGAAAGTGAAAGAAAATGGGGTTTTGCATAAGAAGAAGAAGAAGAGGGTGAAATCAAGTGAGGTGGGGGGTTCTGGTTTTGTTGCAGCAATCAGCCACACCAAGACTTTGATGGAGACTCAAGAGTTTGGGGAGATGATGGAGCATGTGGATGAGGTGAATTTTGCATTAGATGGCTTGAAGAAAGGCCAGCCAATAAGTGTTCGAAGAGCAAGTCTACTTTCTTTGCTATCTGTATGTGGAACTGCTCAACAGAGGCGATTGTTGAGAGCTCACGGGTACACCCTAATCCGCAATTCAATTCGAACTTCTTTTTATTTGATTTGTTTGGAGATCCGTGAGAAAAGAACTTTTCGATGATTAAGATAACAGTAGTCGACATACCAGAAAAAGGCCAAGTGGTCACTTTACTTTGACAAATTATTGAGTTTTTTTTTGTTTGTTTATTCTTGTAGAGCTTGTAAGGTTCTCGTATGAGATTCTAAAGTCTTTCCTTTCTATTGCACGCTGTGGTTTGTCAATTCATTTATTGCAGGCTGGCTAGAACAATTATTGATGCCATTTTAGGGCTTAGCCTTGATGATTCACCAAGCAATCTTGCTGCTGGAGTTCTGTTCTACATTTTAACGGGTGATGTATGTGCTCTTTGGACACTAATAGTTTACATTCTTTATTTGAATGTGTGTGGTTATATTTGCAATATCAAATCAGATAAAATGATTATTTTCATTTCGTTATTTGCCTTTGCAACCACATACATACACAGGACCAAAGCGTGGTTTTTTTTTGTGTAATTTTGCCTATAGCTAGAATTTCCCCCTTTGCCCAGTTATTCAGTTTATAGAGTTGAGTATTCTATATTTCTCTCTTCCAGGGTCAAGATGAATATCTACTAGATTCACCGAGTTGCATCCGTTTTCTGATCAAACTGGTGAAGCCTCTCACATTTGATACCTCTAAAGCCAAGGCATCTACCCTTGGTAGCAAGCTTCTAGCAATTCGTATTGACGCTGATAGTTCACTAGACTCCACAAGAGGATCTGATTCTTCCATGGCTGCAATTATGCTGAAGGTTCAGGAAGTTCTTGTCACTTGTAAGGATCTGAAACCTAGAGATGGAAATGATGATCGAATGGAAAGACCTGAGTTGAGTCCAAAATGGATTAGCTTGCTCACCATGGAGAAAGCGTGCTTGTCTACACTTTCAATTGAAGGTTTAGTGGCCCCATTTACTCCTCCAATGTATATGCCAACTGAAAGTCCACTAACTTGTGATTTTTTATTAATTTTTAAAATCCCCCTCCGCCAGGAGGATTAATAGTGGTTCCCCACCTTCCCTCCAGCATGACTAGAACCCCCGACCTACCAATTGGAAGTGAAGTGTCGTATCAATTGGACTGCGTTTCGATGTCCACTATCTTGTGATTACATGACTTTAACTATTCGCACCAGTATCATTACCTTTTATCTCATAAATTAGTGTTTGGTTATCTTTTCCTGATCCTGTAGTTAGAATAATTGGACAAGTTAATCATGTATAAATTTGCACATGACTTGAGCGAGAGTTTATATCCCTTGAATCATTTTGTTTGACATCTGCCAAAAGTAGTTTGCTTGACATTGTTATCCAATTGATGGTATACAAAATAGTGTTCTTTTAAGTTTACCCTCAAATAGTGGGATTGGTTTGTCTTCTCACTCGCCCCCTTCCATTTTCAAAGGAATTAGAAAAAACAACATTTGCTCCTTTCTTGATGCTTGTAACTGTGTTTTTCTGTGTGCCATTTTGTTTTGCTCGCTAAATCTAATTGGGTAGTGCTAGGTCGCTAGAATATATATAATCAATTGTCTATAATTGGCTATAATTTGGGGTAAAAGTATAAAATACCGTGAAATCCTTTATAAAAACAGGGGGTCAAGAGTATTTTATAACCTATTATAGCATAATTGTGAAAGAATTTAACGTATTCTTTTAAAATTTTGAGGTTAATGATATTTTATAGACAATTATAGCCAATAGCCTTGAGGCATTAATCATTTCCCAATCTAATTTTATTCTTTTCATGTCATGAATTTGTTAGATACAACTGGTAGAGTACGGAAAAGTAGGGGGAACTTCAAAGAAAAATTGCGAGAACTTGGAGGACTTCATGCAGTATTTGAAGTAGCAAGAAATTGCCATTTCAGTTTGGAGGTGTGTTCCTATATGTTTGTCGTCATTCCTATCTTGCTGTTGTTCGAATGCAAACTTGTATATAATACTAATTTGTTGAGAGAGATGCTAAAATGATCTAGTTTACTGCAATAAATCGGTATGAGACTCCAGGATTGTGCTAATATATGCATAACAAAATGGAAGCCTCAAGGCTTAGTAGTTTCAGTTGACCGTGTCAACTTTGTTTGCTCTCTCCAGGTTGTAAACTTTCGGTGGTGTTTCTGAACTGGATTCTGAATGGGGGCATTCAGATGGTTGGAGAAAAGAATACATGAAATAAGCTAGGGGGCATTCAGATGGTTGGAGAAAAGAATACATGAAATAAGCTAGGGGGTAGTATTTGACGGAAGTATACATGCTTCTAATATATTATTATTCATCAGTATCACTGTTCCAGAAATGAATAAAAGAAGAATTCTTTCATCGGTCATGTTACTAAGAACCATTTATCTAAGGACACATAAAACTTCTTACTGCAAACTAGCGTTTAAAGTAACTCCAATATTCTTGTGAGTTACTGACTTACTGGAATATAATTAGGGTTACCTATCGGTTTTTCTGTTCTTCTCTAAGTTTAAAAATTCTGGTTTAGCTTCCACCATTTCAGCAGGTTGAGGCATTTTTTATTGGACTGTTTACTATTCTACTGTGTCCTTGTAGACCATTAAGGTCACTTGCATACCATTTCAGCAGGTTGAGGCATTTTTTATTTGACTGTTTACTATTCTACTGTGTCCTTGTAGACCATTAAGGTCACTTGCATGTTTGAGTTCAGAGTGCGAAATATTATCGATAATTCTAATGTTCGGAAATCCTGAGGTTAGATATAAGGCCATTAGGCTAACCCTGGTCATTTTAATGGTTTTGTATATTATATACTATTGCGGTGTAAACAGAATTTTATCTCTGGCCTGGCTTTGTGCTTGAAGATGCTCTTAGCCTCTTATGCTTTTTTGGCAAATTTCTGAGAAGCTACTATCCTAATCCCTATGCAATTTTCCCCCTTATCCAGAGATGGCTTGAGAAGGGTCAGTCATCTCTGTTGGAGTCAAAAGATAATTCAGACCTGGAAACCCTGGTGCTCCTTTTGAAATGCATGAAGATCATGGAAAATGCCACATTCCTGAGCAAGGAGAATCAGGTACGATGAATATAAGTTTCCTGCAGTATTGCAGTCTGAAAATGGTTAAATGCATCACAATTTACATGCTCGTTATGGGAATCATTAGAAATGTTTGAATTGTACATCTTTACAGTTCGTACGTCTATTCATTGCAGAGCCATTTGCTTGGGATGAAAGGGAGCTTTGTCACTGAGCATACTCCCCGGACTTTTACAAAACTGATCCTAAATGTCATAAAGCTTCTCTCAGGTATTTTGTGCTTCAAGATAGCATACCCCTTGATTAACTTCTTTATCTATCAATTGAAATTATTATTATTTCGAAGGACATTGATGCTTCTGACAAAAGTTTTCCGTTTTTGTATGGCAGTTTCTTGATTTGATGATTATTTGTTTTTCCGCCTAGGTATTTCTTTACTTGAAAGTTCTTCAGGCAGGTCCCAGGAGGAAAAGACTTGTAATCATTCTAGTGAAAAGAGTCAGGCATCTGACTATAAAGGTTAGTTTTCTTCACTAGGTGCAGCTTTACTGTGGAGAGAGCATTATTAGAAAGGACATAAAAGCTTTTAAATGTTCAGGTAACTTCGAGAAGGGAAAAGAAAGTTTTCTTCCTCCTGTGGTGCATGTTTTGTAATGTGTTCTTGATTTCATGACCATAGACTTCTAGTGTTACTAAAATCTGGGCATAAGCTTTGTAACTGCCAAAGTCTAAGTAATAGATTCAAATTTTTGGCTTGGAAAATACTATAGACTTAGCTTGAGATTAATAATTTTATTCTTTGAAATAGGATTTTATTTATGTTACTGATTGCTGTAGCTTGTCTTTATTGAAAATGCTGAAAAGGTTTTGGATCTAACAGAAAACTATAAACTTATTCTCTGTAGTACTATCCTGGAGTTCAGCTTTTAATTACTTTTTTAATATTTGATTCTGCAGAAGATGAGAATGAGGTCTTGATCATCACTTCCTCCTCAAGCCGCTTTACGATGGAGGGGGCATGTTCGCTGAAGAGCTCTAGTATATTCCAAAATGACCAATGGTTGACTTCTGGTCTGCCAAGATCCTCCCAATCAAATTCAGAAACTAACGCAACTTCTGCTATAGATCCTTGGTTGAAAATGAGGATTGATTCTTCTAAATCTGGGTCATGCAGCAGAACATCTGATAATACAAACAATAGAACAATAATGCCCAACAGAGGTTCAGAAAAGAAGTTTGCAACTAGTAATAATTTGAAGTCTTTGGATAATTCCAATTTTGGACTGGTGGATGACATCCAGGATCCATTTGCATTTGACGAGGATGAATTTGAGCCCTCTAAATGGGACTTACTATCTGGGGTACTTAAAGTATCTCGGCCCCAAAATACAAGGGTAGAAATTGGTGATCAGAAATATGGCTGTCAGTCTTTGTCACCGATGGATGAAGAAGAACCAGAGAAAGAAAATCACCATTCTTCTGAGGTCTATTGTTCATCTGTCCTTGCTGAAGAAAAAGCCAACCTTCTGGCAGAGTGCCTTCTCTCAGCTGTAAAGGTAGTTTCCTGTCCTTTATTAGCATAAACACCACAAGGTAGCTTGCTAAATATTCAGTTTGGTTAGGGAAGTATAAAATCTCTATATATTAGACTTTTTCACTTGACTCTTGTATGTGAAAAATGTGTTGTTCTTTTTCTTTTTGGGGGCCAAGTAAATGTGGTTTTCACTTGATAAGACATTGCAGTTCTGGAACTTATGTCACTAAAATGGCAGGCTCTGATGAACTTAACAAATGACAACCCGGTTGGATGTGAGCAAATTGCTGGTTGTGGGGGACTGGAAATACTGTCTTCACTGATTGCTAGTCATTTTCCAATGTTCACTTCATACCTACCTTTGTTTGGTAACTCACAAGGAAGTAGCATGTCCTCAAGATCCAGTGTTGAAGTCGAAAACCAAAAGGATGTCCATTTAAGGGATGAAGAGCTAGATTTGCTTGTTGCAATTCTGGGATTGCTTGTGAATTTGGTGGAGAAGGATAGTCTTAACAGGTGAATACTTTTGTCCTTGGTTTTCCACATTTTATTTTCTTTGTTTAATAAATGCTGTTATTACTTTACAGAAGAGTGCATGAATGTCATCTCTTCATTAGTTTGATCTTAATTTGTTTTGTTGTTGAATTATGAAGTCTATCACATCCTCCTGCAGATCACAGCTTGCCACAGTTAGTGTTTCATTGTCCAACTTGGAGGGTTCAGAGGATGGAAGTCATGCGAATTTAATTCCACTGCTCTGCTCAATATTTTTGGCCAATCAGGGGGCAGGTGAGGCAGAAGAAGGATTGTCCATGGTGAGTGAATTTGTCTGATCCTGATTTTTAGTTTTGGTCTTAACACTCGGTACTTGGTTTACACTTTGGTTGTTGAGAGACTAAGAGAAAGAAACTACATCAGAGACGGGTTTGAAGATAAAAAAAGACCTGAAAAGTTCTTCAACTTGTCCCGACTTGTTATCTCAATGATGCATCATTTCCTACTTTTAAGGGGAAAAATGTTACCCAGTTTTTACTATTTATTGCAAAAAAAAAAAAAAAAAGGATTTCTCTCATCATTTAAAGTGACAAATTCCGTTGCTCATTACTTCATTGTTAATGCTGAGAATGGTTCACTACCAAAGCAGGAGCATGATGAGACCATTTAAACAAAAAATGCTATTTTATGCTGCAGGATGCTGAGGATGCACTCTTACAAGGAGAAAAAGAAGCTGAAAAAATGATTGTAGAAGCCTATTCTGCTCTTCTTCTTGCATTTCTTTCAACCGAAAGGTCAGAGTTTCATTCTTTATGTGATGTTTTTTATTGTTGTAATAGTTCCTTTTTCCTCACGGTGCATCTTGTTTGATCTTCAGTCGGAGCGTACGGAATGATATTGCCCAATGTCTTCCGGATCACAACCTGGCAGTCCTTGTCCCAGTTTTGGAGAGATTTGTGGTATGCTATTTTTATGTTGTTGTAAATCATCTACCTAAAATTTCCCATGAACTGGGGAGGGGATGATATGTGGATTATGGAATCATCGAATTATGTTACTGGATCCAAGACTAATTTTGCTGGACGTGTTTTCAGGATTGTTTACTATGATTTTAGGTCTTCATTCTGAATTTGTTGTCCCGCTGATATTGGTCCTAATATTATTTACTTTGTTATTTCTCCAGGAATTTCATTTATCGTTAAACATGATCTCACCAGAGACGCACACAATTGTGCTGGAAGTAATCGAATCTTGTAGAATCCGTTGATGAGTTCAATATGGACAGCTACTACCTGTACAGCCAAGTCTTCTTCCGGCTCCAGTATCCGGTTACGAGTTACCCTGGAGACAAGACCGAGAAGTAACTTTAGGTTACTGATGATAGATAGGCGTGCTTTATAGGCTTCCCCATACCCTGCTCTCTGTATACTTTTTTTCCCCATCCATATAGACTCTGGTTTTTTTTTTCTCTTCATTTTTACAGCTATTTTCTTACCTCTCTGGCAACAGGCTCGAGATGCTTGTATACCGGAATAGTATAGGCAAAATACAACTTTTTTTCCTTGTTTATCTCGTCTGTAATCTGTGTATCTAATTCATTGTAATGGCTTGTTCTTTGTTAGCTTCTGGCTGTCCTGTTTTCTTATTTTCCACGCCGCTTCTTTTATTGAACTAGAGCTTGGAGAATCAACCTTTAATTTTATGCTCTGTTGTATTGCATGTCTAAATCAGCAGCTAAATTGTTTCTTCTTATATGCTCTTTGATTGTTTGTCTTGTGTCAGGCAAGTTTTCGGTACATATGGCCCTCCTAAAATCACAACTCCGGTGACATTTTTTGGGTTTAGTACAAATAAGCAAGCTATTTGTACACCAGTATTTTCCAACATAGAGCCTTTGAGATCACAAACAAAATAATCAAGGTGGCCTTCTCTGGTTCTGTTCTTAAAGTCATTCAGATTTTTTATATTAGATTTAAGACCATCAAATTTTAGGAAAAATTACAAACAAACAAATAACAAATCCTTAATTTAAAATAATTGGGGTTCAGGTACATGAATCAACATAAGATTTCAGTGTGGTCGTTTCCATGAGTACATTTCCTTCTATCTCTCATCCGAGTCTAACAAATACATGGATGACTTCGATCAAAGCCTTCCTCGGCCTCGCAACAAATTACAAAATGATTACATAAACCCGTATCTAGGATTGGTCATGGCTGCTTATGAAATTGAGTAGGAGATCATTGACCAAGTCAGGGAATTGTTCTTGAACAAAATGGGATCCTTCAGGAATGTACTTTATCTCCAAATTAGGTACATATGCTTTCACCTCTCCACTCCTTATGTAATCTTCCATTTCAGGAAACTTGAATACATAGTCCTTCTCCCCCATGATCAGCAATGCTGGAACTTCAATTCTTGGATCCTTGATCTTTAAATTTCCACCAAGTGACCTGTAAATACAAATCATAAACTTCATCTCTTTTGCAGATCAGATGGCAATGATGAACTAACATTAAAAAATTCACTTCAACAATGAGCTTCTCTTGATTATACTATGAAAGAACGGTTGAGAGCAATTGTGACAAGCAGTAGAACATGTCACACTCCGTGCCCCAACTCGTGAGTTTAACAGCACCACACACCACAACCGTTCTCGTTAGGTCAAAAATTGATATTACAAGGTGAACCATGCTTACATATAATCATTCAGTAATCTTAATTGTATGAGACAGGATATCACAGTATATATTTGTGAAGAAAAGACGAAGATCGAGAGTAGGAATAATTCAACTACCTATATGGAACTTGCAGTGCGGTTCTGAATCCAGACTTTTCGTAGAGGGCACAGTAGGTAGCAAATTCTTCTTCTGTAATCCAAGGTGGGAGAGGAGTAGATGGTTCAACCAAGTCCATGATCTCCTGATTCTCATTAGCTATTGGTATTTCATTTCTGGAGAACATGATATAGATATTCCTAACAACTGTTTTAGCATCAAAACGCGCAAAATCAGCTTCAGCTCGCCCAGGCTCCTGAAAGAAAAATCACAAATTCAACACATTGAGCAGCAACATCATTGAGAGAAGGTGATGATCATATATACCTTCCATCTTCTTACATAGAACCCTTCTGGAAGCCTATCATGATGAGCAGGAGGTCCTGGGCGCATAAATGGAATGCCGAGTGTTACTACAGCTGAGACTTTATCTTTGTGGAGAAGGGCAAAGAAGTTGGCTATAAAGGCTCCAAAATCTTTGCCAACAATAAAAACCTGCAGGGAGAAGAAGGGGGTTCTATAAACCAGCAAGTCCATTCAGTCACTTGTCAAATATTTGTAATATTACAGCAGAAATTGAGAAAATCTCTCGAGCTACATATATACTGTTGAAATATAAAGTCTCACATCACTTGCCTAAAGAAGATTCAAGTCACTTATAAGCTCACGCGTTAACACCTCTCATTACTAATTGGTTTTGAGAGGACATGAAGTTCCTGATAATTTCTTGCTACTCCAACAATAGCAGTACTATGAAGTTTTTTTCTTAACTAGCGTCGTGTTCGCTCTTAAGGTCGACCATCTCCTAGGGTAAAGGGTAGAGCTTCCAATAGAGTTTCTTCCGTGGCAAAAGGCACTCAAGAACTTGTTTCAACTAACATTAGAAAGACATAAATTACTTTTTTTTTCTAACTCTCCACATGAGCGCCCCACCGCCCTGTCTTTAAGACAGTGGAGGAAGGTAAATCACGAAATATGCCTCAGTGGATAAAACTCCCAAAGGTGTTTATGCACTAACGCCACAAAAGTTTAAATCTCAACCCCTTACACAGGATTCGAAAGCGAGAATTAACTTTAATTAATCCAGTGTCTGGCGACATCAATTTTTCTAAAAGACAAGGTAACTGTTTTCCCTGGATTGGTTGATTAGTAAAATACAAGGACGAAATCTAGCGGAAAAAATGATAGATAGTACCTTTGATGATATATTCATAGCATCGATGAGAGCAAGAATATCATTGAGGAAGTCGGTGAAAGTTGCCTTCTCGGGCTCCGGTGGTGGATCGGAGAGTCCATAGCCTCTGTAATCGAAAGCAATAGCTCTGTAACCAGACTTAGCCATAGCAACCATCTGGTGGCGCCAAGTGTACCATATTTCCGGGAAGCCATGGCAGAACAACACCGCCGACGGCCCATTTCCGATCTCAGCCACATGAAGCTTTAGGCCATCGTTTACTGCTACGTACTTGTGCTCGATTTCATCCATCTTCCAGACCTTCCAAAGTGATGAAGCAAGGTGGGCCTCCGGATAATATATATCCTCTAACACATCATCTTGGATGTCAACGAAATTATTACAATTAAAGTAATTTTATAGGATTAAACAAATCATCTTTACACCATCCATTTATGATAAGTTTATTAGTGTATTAATAATGTAGTAGAGAATAACCGAACAACCACAATATGTATGTTCATAGCAATCAAAATATGTATGTAATAGCCTTTTAGGTCACCATGTTATTTTCGCTTAGCTATTTTTTGTCATTTTTAGTAAAATTTATCCTCTTTTATTTTTTTACGGGCATACGTAATTATCGTTCCGCCCAAAAATTTGATATAATCCGTCAAACAGGCTGACGTGGCCAAAACGGCTACCTTCCACACACTATCTCTCTTTCAAGGAAACTAGATGTGATGGATTTTTACAATGCTAGCAACACACTCTTCACTCATAAAGATATGCATAAAATGAAACTTTTTTTTTTGTCAGCACCTTAATTCTCTCCTAGAGAATTTTATTTGCCTCACGTAGGAGGCGGGTGTTGAACCTAAGACCTCATGGTCCCAGGTCAAGGCATGCCCCACTGGGCCACGACCTTCTTGACCATAAAATGAAGCTTGGAATGATTTTAGAGGATACAAATGAAAGAACATTTACTACAAATCATTACTACTCTCTTTCCCCTTAAACAACCTTAAATGCAATGTTTTGAAACCCGGACTGGACCGGTTAGGTGCCAAAACCCGTTTTCGTCAAAAAAACGTTCTAATTTCATCGACCGTACGGGTCGGACTGTTCGAACCAGAAAGCGAGACGGTTTTGGCAAAACCGGCCGGGTCATAAAATACATTTTTTAAAAAAAATTTCTGTATAAAAAAAGGAAAAAGAAGAAAAAAAGAGAGGGGAGGTGGCGGGGCGTTCACGGCAGAGAGATAGGGAGGTGGCGGTGGCGATTCGTGGCGGTGAGAGCATATAAAATATGCCCGATCCAACTATACTGCAGTGTCCATAACGAAAGTGAGCTGAAAGAGAGGAGAAGAGAAAAAAAAAGGCGGTGGCGGAGAAAGGGAGGTGCGGCGGATAAGGAGAAGAGGGATCGGATTTTGCGGAGAGAGGGAGGTGCGTCGGAAAAGAGAAGGAGAGGAGATGAGAGGAAGAGATAAAGGAGAAGAGAAGAAGAGAGAGCGCCGGTGATGGCGGAGGGAGCGCCGAAAATCGCCAGGAAGAAGAGGGAGGCCACTTGCGGCGGGGGAAGAGAAGGAGTTTTAGGGTTAAGACTCTTATGATACTATATATATTCAGGACTAAAGTGCAATTAAAATATTTGCACATAAAAATCTATAAAATAACTATATTTCAAACAAATTCTAAACTATTTACTTTGTCTAGAAGTGTATAAAAATTAATAAATTATTACATTAGTCCTTAAATTTTACTATATATACTTACATTAACTTTATTTTTTATTAATAAGTATATATTATATTTTTTTTTATTATTTATGACGTCACCGGGTTGATGAACAGGTCGATGACGGTCCGACCAGTGACCCGTGACCCAGTAACTTTTCCGGGTCGATGCCCGGTCCGGGTTTCAAAACCTTGCTTAAATGCTTGTATAGAGGCGAGAATAACAGTTTGAAATTCAAAATAACTGTTGAGCAACGACTATATTCTAACTTGATATTGACACCGCATTTAACCAAACTTAAACAGTGATGAAGTTTTCTACAGCACTAGAAATACGCAGTTAAACGAACAAGCATGTAAATTTCTGTCAAACAGAAAATCATGTCCTATCCCTTTATGTTGGAGATGGAAATCCCTCGCTTTGTTACTTCTTTCATATACATATAGATTCATGTCGAAATAGACACATTAAAAACATTTTTTAAAATACTATTTTATAACTTGAAACAGATTATTAGTTGTATTCCGGGGAAGAAATAATTAAATACACTGATCTTCCTGAGATTCCTCAATAGCAAGCAAAAAAAAAAAAAAACAATGATGAATTTTTATAGAAGTAAAAATTAATATTTTGTAGTAAAATAATAAAAAGTAGTAGTACCCCAAATCAAATACTACCTCTCAAGGGGCTTGAATGAATATCAAGAAAACATTGAAGCAACAGATAAAAATTTGAAGAAAAGAAGAAGACTACAAAATAAATAAATAAATATCCCCAATTTGAAACCTATGATCGTCGTCCCCAACCTGAAAAAAAAAAACCCTATTTCCCTTCCCTCTCTCTTTTCCTAAATTGCCCTCTCTGGAGTTCTCTGAATTTCTTCCTCCGGTAAGGTTTTTTTCGTCATTCTCTCTGTATGTCTTCTTAGCATATTTATTGTCTTTAATTATTCACTGTTAATCTCGAATCTGATTCCTGTTTGAGATTCATTCTGGTTAGTTCATTTTTTGTTCAATTCTTGGTTTTCGTAGATATCCGTATAAAGATTAATTTCTATTGATGTTTTCTTTGCAATTTATTGAATGAGAATATTAGGTTTAATAAGTTTTGTTTGCAAAGTTCCTGTTTTTATTTTATTTTTAATATTCTGGTGTTATTTTTGCATTCTGGTGAAAAATCTGTTGAATAAATTGGATAAAAAATCTTCTTACCCGTGTTCTCATTTTTTTTTTTCCTGAGATTTCCCGGAAGCTCTAGATGGAAGATAAATGATACCACGTGATTAAATTGAAGTATATTTATATTTATCAGTTTCTTTAAGTTATTTAAAGCTTTCAGGAAGTTATACCATTTATCTCTTGGAACATTTAGGTCTAGTTTGGACGTTTATGAGAGAAGAGAAATCTGGAGTTATTAGAGAAGAGAAGAGAAAGTGAGATGATTTGCCTCCAATTTTGTTTGGGTATTTACGGGAGAAAGTAAAAGAATTAGCAATTTTTCATTCCAGAGTTTGGAAAGAAAAGGAGAAAGGATCTCGAAAGAGGTAATTTCAAAAAATAATCTTTACAAGATTCTTTTTTTGGTAAAATCCCAATCAACTATTTCCCTCCACACCGTCATTGATTAGAGCAATCCTGCAATTCTTTCGTTGCTTCACCGCGATTATCTTGCCTCCCTTATTTTCCGTGATTGCTTTACTACAACTCAATCAGAATTTCTGCAACTCGGAGTCGTGTCTTTACTGCATTGATTGCTAGATCGATTAATTTTCTAATCGAATTCACCACAAATTTCCCTCAATTCTGTTATTTCCTCCATTCCACTGAATTTCACTCAATTCCTTTAACTCTTCTATGCAATTTTACTCCGTCTGCCACACACCCTAACCCTGTATTGGCAGTGAATGGAGGTTATGAAGAGTGGACGAAGAAGATAGGTGCGGTGCGTTATTGAAAATTGATCTTCTCCCTTCAGAGTCCGTCTCTTTCTCTCTACATGAACAGAGAACTTTGGGGCTTGGAGTGATCTCAGTTCGCCTCAAATCTCTTTCCTTCCCTCATTTGAAAACTCCAAAATGGCTGAAAGAAAGAGCTCTTCTGCTCAAGTCCATTCTTCTCTCACCAGTTCTCTCCTCAGCCCTTGGTTGTTATTTGAAACTGTAACCATCTATTTTTCTCCTCTGCTGTGTATGACTTCACTCCTTATGAATTGTTTTCGTCTTTGTTCGTGCTTCAGGAAATAGAATCCAGAAATGTAACCGCACCAGCTCACTACCAGTTCAAGCTAACATTTTAATCAGCACTGTAAGGAATCCATCATTTAAACACATTAAATGTAAGAGCAACCAGTGTTATCAATCCCGGATAGCGGTGCGGAGCGGCCGACCCCGAAAATGCTATAGCGGGAGCGGTGCTATTTGGAATTCTATATAAATAATTGAAAAAATATATTCAAGACGACAAGTAAAACAAAATCATAACCAAAATCAATAAATCCAAGATAAAGATATAATCAAACTTATTAAATCCATGATAAAAAACAAGAAAAATCTGGTTCGCCGGTGTCTGGGTTACCGTTGATTGGGTCGTCAGTGACAGTTGGAAAAGAGATGGAGACGAGAAGAGATGGAGATGAAAAGAACAGATGATGAAAAGAGCGGATGAAAATTAAACGTCTGTTTTCTTAGCGGCTGTAGTTGTATTAGTGTAGTTGTATTAGGTTTAGGGTTTCTTTGGGTTGGATATCCCCATTTTGCCTCTATTTTACCTATATATATATATATATATTAATGGGCAAAAATGAGATTTCATTAATGATCCAAATTGCGCCGCTATTTTCGCTATTTGAGCCGCAACGCTATGGAGGAGTCATAGCGGCCTAAGGTCGCTCCCTGCACCGCTATCCCGCCGAAATTGACAACAATGAGCAGTGACAAATCTAGTATGGCGGCAGCGGGCTTAAATGACCCTGCTGATTTATTTATTTATTTTTAGTATATAGGGTATATTTTGTTTCATTTAGATGATAAATGTATAAATGACCCCACACAAATCGCCGTGTGCCCCCAATGTTATCTATTCCTGGATCCGTCACTGACATTGAGAGCAACATCATATAAATCACAAGCGAAAAGGACGATTCTGATGTAAACATATCTCTTGCTGAAACATATCTCCTTCAGGATGTGTCTGCACTTAAATGATCAAAATGTTTGTGGGATTATAGTTTCTTTTGATATTAAGGGAAATAAGCCTGTGGCATCTCTTTAATATTGTTTGAGGTGATGGACATGTTTTTGAATATGATGGAAAGTTCACATTTTGCATAGTTTTGACAATGACATTTTGAAGTTTATATGCTTGTACAGAATTTATGTTGTATACCTTCCAGAAGCATGTTATTAGCATTTATGATTTGGAAATTCCCTCTTCCTTGATCTATCCCCCCCTCCCTCTCCCAACACCTCACCCACTCCTCCTCCTGTGGGAGTTGGTAAAAGGAAAATTGCGGCTACTTATCTAAATTTGGGTGAATTGATAGCTGAATTCATTAGGTGTGTGGAAAACTTTATTAACTAACATGTAATGTGATGCAGAACCGTAGATCATGGCCGACTTGGAGAAGTTGCTTCTTGAGGCAGCTGGAAGAACCAGTGGAAGTGAGAAGAACCGCCATTCATCTCCGCCTTCAAAGAGAAAACACAAGTTTTCATATTCTGATGATGGGAGTGACTCAAAAGATGACTCTGATGATGATCGTGGGTATTCAAGCAGAAAACCCTCTGGCTCACAAGTTCCTCTGAAGAAAAGGTTGGATCCAACTGAAAAGGATGATGATCATAGTAGTAATGGAGAAGGTGACGAAGAAGATGATTATCATGGGCGTGACAGTGATGATGATTCAGTTGGGAGTGACCTCTACAAGGATGAAGATGACAGGAAAAAGCTTGCGCAGATGACAGAGCTTGAAAGAGAAATGATTCTAGAGGATCGTGCAACAAAAAGAAGTGACAAAGGCTTGCATGAGAAATTTAAAAATAGAAAAAGCAGCCCCACTCAAAGAAATTCTCGCGGTGTGCGCTCATCTGCTAGGTTTGCTGATAGAGCAGCAGCCAAGGATGATGCATTGAATGAGATTCGAGCTAAGCGACTGAGACAGCAGGATCCAGAAGCTCATAGAAAACTGAGGGATGTAGGCAGGCAAGGTTCTGGAGGGCGAGGTTACTCACCAGTCAAACGCAGACCTTTTAGTGCAGCAACTATTGGTAGCCCTACACGGAGCAGAAGTGCATCACACAGTGATGAGGAGGATTCGACAGGCGACGGAGGATTGGGTGACAGTGATGAGGAAAAGACATCTGCTGAATCAAAGTGGCCAACATATGAAGACATAAGGGAAATCACCATTCGAAGATCAAAACTTGCAAAGTGGTTTATGGAACCTTATTTTGAGGATTTGATTGTGGGTTGCTTTGTGAGGGTTGGAATTGGGAAGTCAAGATCTGGTTCTATCTACAGGCTCTGTTGTGTCCGGAATGTTGATGCCTCAGACCCTGATCGTCTGTATAAGCTTGATAACAAAACCACATATAAGTATCTAAATTGTGTTTGGGGAAATGAAAGCTCTGCTGCTAGGTGGCAGATGGCCATGATTTCAGACTCTGCACCATCAAGAGAGGAGTTTGACCAGTGGGTTCGAGAGGTAGAGCGTAGTGGTGGCCGTATGCCAAGTAAACAAGAGGTGTTGGAAAAGAAGAAGGAGATGATTCAGAAGACAAATACATATGTTTACACTCCAGAAACTGTAAAACAAATGCTTCAGGAGAAAAAATCTGCTACGCGGAAGCCTCTAAATGTTGCTGCTGAGAAGGATCGTTTGAGGAATGAGATGGAAGTTGCCAAGATGAAGAATGACGAGGCGGAGGTGGAGAGGATTAGGGCAAGATTGCAGGAATTAGAAGCATCTCGTTCCCAGGGAATGGACAAAAAGGCCATGAGATTGCAAGAAATGAACAGAAAGAACAGGGTTGAGAACTTTAAAAATGCATCACAGCTGAAACCAGTAAATATGGGTCTAAAAGCTGGTGAAGCCGGGTACGATCCCTTTTCTAGAAGATGGACGAGGTCAAGAAACTATTATACGGGAAAACAAGGTGCAGCCCCAGCAGATGGTGATCTTATTGTCGCTGCAGCTGCAGCAGTTGCTGATAGTAATGGAGTTGGTGGCGCTTCTGCTGAGGCAGGAGTGGCGGCCACAGAAGCAGCTTTGGAAGCTGCAGCTGATGCAGGGAAATTGGTAGATACTAGCGCGCCTGTAGATCAAGGAACGGCTACAAATACATTACATAACTTTGATCTGCCAATCTCATTGGCTGTACTTCACAAGTTTGGCGGACCACAAGGAGTCCAAGCAGGTTTCATGGCTCGAAAACAATGGACAGAGGCAATTGTTGGACGTAAAGTCCCGGAAAATGATGGTAGGCGACATGCATTTACCTTGACGGTCAGTGATTATAAGCGACGAAGGGATCTGCTTTGAGGTTGGATGCTGTATAAGCTACCATATGTTGCCGGCTCTCAACTGTTTAGGTAATAACGTTCGAGTGCCTTACTCTTAGTTCGTTCGGGAGACCAGATGTCAAATACCCTGGAAACTTCACCCAAAATGAATTAAAAAATAGCCTGCTGAGCTCTATTGCATTTGGTTTTGGATTACTGATACCTGAAATATATGCTTGGATTTTGGATTATGTTACAAATAACTGATTCGACGTTTCTCTTGTTCGAGTTGATTTGGGATTATGTTATAAATAACTGATTCGCCATATCTCTTGTTCGAATTAATTTGTAGCTTTCTGGGGAGAAGTATCGGTGTAGCAAAGAATTATCTCATTTCAGGATATGGCACATCATCTATCTATTACTTCCTCTGTTCTCATTTATCTGTCGCAGTGCACTCGAATTAAGAAAATGATTGAGATACATTAATTTAAAGATGAATATACACTTTTACTTTGGGACAATTAAAGCCCAGTGGGTAACATCCACTGCTTGGGACTGAGAGGTCCCAGGTTCGATACTGGACCAAAGCGCCCAGTCAGCTACCCCTCCCCCACACCTAACCCCCGAAAAAAAAAATTAAAATTAGTTGTTTACTGAATTAATTAAGGACAATGGTAAGTTTTGAAAAAATACATTTAATACTCTCTTGGTTTCTTAAAGTTATAGATAATTAAAAATTGATAAAATATATGTAGGTGACAGATAATTGACAACGGAGGAAGTGTTCATCAATGAGGAGTTCCTTACAAAAACATTTATCTAATTATTTTATTCATCGAAAATATTTAGATTGATTCTATTTTCATATACATTTTATGTTTTTGTGTGGTATTCTTTTATAAAAACACTAGGTATTAAACCCGCGCGTTGCGTGGATACCTACATACAAAATTTAAATTTTTTACATAGCTAGATATTAGTGATTTTTTACACAAAAAGTTAAATTTATCCATATGTCCAATGAGACCGTTAATGGCTTGCGAAATATGATAGAGATTTAAACTGAGAAGTTTCAATTTTATAGTGAAAATAAATACACATCCCTATAGCTATTTGTAGGGGTTTGAAAAAATTACACATCTCAATTTTAGAAAGAACAGTTGAAATTATGGGTTTGTTTACAAAAACATTACCTTAGAAGCCATCGTAGCATCTGCGGTTGCTCGTTGGGGTCTTTGAACACATTACTCTTACTGGATAGTGAGTAAGCACAAAAGAAGAAGAAGAAGAAAACATATTTTTTCAACATGCAAGAAAGATAAAACATTTATCAAATCAAAATAGAAAAGATATCAACTTAGAAAGGATAGCAACTTAATGATAAAATGATTAAAATCTCACTTGAACATAAATGTAAGAATGTCTTAGAAATCAACGAATAAAGAAAACAACATTAGACTCCTCAAAAAGAGAAAAAAGGAAAAAAAAACAAAATTTGAAATCCAGAGAATGTCCCTTAAAATGTAAAGGTTATGGAAATGAGGGGTTTTATAATGATTATAGATGACAATTGAAGAGTTTTTTTCCTCTCTTTTTCTTTGTAATGAGAACTTTTTTTTTTTTTGACGCCACGATGGGCGATTGCCCCACATTGGGGAGAGAGAACACACTAGATTAAGGAGAATAAAGCTTACCGCACGCAGCGGAGAGTGATCGAACCAGGACTTCAGTCACGGGCCGTACTAACGCCCTGCATCTGACTATTGGCCTCTTCGATTGTGATGAGAACTTGAAGAGACAAATTTGTGGGAGTTAACCAAATTGATTCATATTCCTTTTTTTTTTTTATGAATAATTAGAATTTGAAAAGTCAATTGAGAGTTCAGCAAGTTGGTTCATATTCTCTTTTTTATTTTTTATTTTTTATTTTTTATTTTTTATTTTTTATTTTTTATTTTTTATTTTTTATTTTTTATTTTTTATTTTTGGTTTTTGTTTTGAGTATTGTGCCGCTTCACTTTTTTTTTTTTTTAAATCTTGTTTATATTATCTATTTTTGGTCATTTTAAAGGTATAAATTCTTGTTATGAGCAGTGTAATTAAACAATTTGTATAAACTTATTACACAATTCAATATCTCTTAATATATTTACATCAATTGAGTATTAGTGGTATCTAAAAACCCTTTTATCTTGAGATTTGTGAGATTATTTGATTTTTTTTTATCATGAATAAAAGATAAAATTAAGGATAGTTTTAGATGTGTCAACGGGTTCGGGCCGGCCCGAACCCGGCTCACATAGCTCGAAAAAATGTGAGCGTGAGCTGAGGTGATGTGAGCGTGAGCTGGACGTGAGCTTAATATTCAAGCTCGCTTCTTATGTGAGCTGAGTGTGAGCTTGACCCCGCTCAGCACGAAAAAAACTCGAACCCGAATAAGATTAATATAATTAAAATATTAAATATATAAAATAATAATAATAATATTATTATTATTATATATTGATAAACTCAATACTCAATACACACACATATATATATATATATATATATATATATATATATTTAATATATAAAATAATAATAATATATATTATTATTATTATATATTGATAAACTCAATACTCAATACCACAGTTTAATTATTCTCTCATTCACAAAATCCAATTCAGTATTCACTGAGACCGACTCATCATCTTCCGTCACCATCATCAGTCATCCTTATTCTGTCTTCAACACGTTTACAAGGTAAAATTTAGCTCTTTCTTTCTAATCGTACTATGCTACTGCATCAATGGACAATTAATCCAAATCCTATTCTATATTTATGTCATTTTGTCTCTTTCGCTTCTTTTTTTGCATTCTTGTCCAAATTTAATTTTAATGCTCATTGTATTATACTATTTTTGAGACAGGATTTTCGTTTTTTTCGCTGATATAAATGAGCTTGGGAAGCTCGTGAGCTAAGCTCAAGCTCGTGTTAAAATGTGAGCTGAGCGTGAGCGTGAGCTTTTCAATTTTTATGTGAGTTGAGCGTGAGCTATGCCAAGCTCAGCTCACATAGCTCGATTGACACCCCTAGATAGTTTCATAAAATCTAAGGAAACTTTTGGAGTTCCCGTAACAATTGAGAAGTCAAAGAGTCTACGTAACAACTTCTTTTTTCAGTGACTTTTCTTTTTCTTGTGAGTTTTTTACTCATCAACCAATAGTTCTTGGCATTAGCTATTTACCATAAAAGAGCTTTCTAATGTGTATAAGTATCTTTATATAGATGTATCTATAAGATACATATTTAAAATTCATAAATAGTTATTTAATGATACATATTACATTAATTTAATAATTTATTCTGATTCATTTACCTATACTATATAAGATAAAATATTATCTGCTCCATAAACTATACTTCATCATAGCTATAATTTTTAGCTATGGTTCTTAGCTAATGTGACACACTAATCAAAGCTGCAATTAATAGTCACAGTAACAAATGACGGCTTCTGATTGACCAATAAAACTAAAATCGATATTTCGCTATATTAATAATTATGTTATATAATATTCAATATTTATTTAAAATTCTAAATTTTATTCTTTCCTAAATATTTCATAGTAGCCTCATTAGACCGTACATATTTCTTGACATATCCAGATAATATGTAGGAAAATAAACTGAAACATTCTGGAGCTACAAAGATAGTTATGAAATCGTTAGCAGCGCATAAAAATATTCCTCCTAGAGTAGGTGTTAATACGAATAAGATAATGTGAAGTCTAAGAGTTTAGAATAATATTAAATAGTTGAAGATATTTATAACATCAAAATTAATGAGTTAAAAATGTTATGAAGTCTAAGAGTTTCATAATGTGATCCATTAAATATATACTATATAAACATAAACATAGTCTATTCCAATTATCTAAAATTAATAGCATTAACTAAATTTTTTACTTGATCTCTTAGAATATATATATATATATATATATATATATAGCTAAACTACTATGACTAAATATTGAGTTCAATAGCTATCTAAATCTTCAATTTATGTTATTAGTTAATGGGGTATTGCATTTTCGATATTAACCAATGTTTACATTGTCACATGTAAGTTTTTCATTGGATCATGAATCTATAGAATGTCAAATGTCTTCACCACAACCTTTTACCCAACTTGGTATAAATTTATATATTATAGATTTTGTAAACTACGAAAATTGTATCCTATTTTGGTCAGAGCCGTTTCTTATCAAGCTCAATGATATTGCTAATTCAGATTTTCTTTTGTCAAAACAATTTTCCTTCAAATAATCAAGATATCATTTTGATCAACATTAATTTTTCTCATTTAGTTTCTCGATATTGCCAAGGCAAAAAAAAAGAAAATGTTTGGAACATAAATTTATCATAAAAAAGAAAAAATTAGTGCACAATGTCCAAATTACCCTTATCAAATGAGTCAAATAACTTTGTTGGTTAATATATGGAGGCCCGGGATTACCAGACTATAGTGCAAGCCCATCCAATCTCAAAGCCCAACCACATAACAAATACAAGAAAATATCTTGAAGCCCAATAACAATACCCCTTTATATATAGCCCAATAAATTCAGGATTTACTTGATTTTCAGTTTATTTTCTAGTGGAATATTTATCATTATTATCTCCCTCCAAACAAATCTCTCCGAGATTCCTCCTCATCCGAGAGAGAGAGAGAATTATACGCAAAATCACAAATCAGAATTAAGCAAAATATGACAGCAGAAGTAGCAAACGGAGCCGTATTGTATCCGAACGGCGACCTGAAACCCCAAAACCCTAGTGGCACCACCACCGCCGCCACAGCCAAGAAATCGCGGGAGACCGAACGTCGTCGGAGGCGTCGGAAGCAGAAGAAGAACAAAGTTGCCTCACAGACCGCCGGTGAAGATAGTGATACCGGAGCGGAGGATGCTAATGGAGCCACCAAGGAAAACTCTGATCCTCATAAGGTAATTAGTTTCTCGCGGTTTTGGTTTTATTTAGATCTATTATTTGTTTTAGCATGAGTATTAGGAATTTGTATGCTTGAGTAATTAGGTTGAAAGTTAGTGTTTAATATGGAAGCATATTTGTTTCGTATAAGCCAAGCTGAATACAAACAGCTATTATGACGGTTTGAAAAAAAAAACATGTAATCTATGTCCCAAGTTAACTGTCCTCTCTGACAAATACAAACGGGGATTAAGGTGGTTAAAGTCTGGAATGCTCTTAATTAATTTTGGTCAACTAGTCAATCAACTCTCTAGTTGTGTTGAAAATTGCTAATTTTAATTAATTAGAGTAATAAAAGGGGGCTGAAATTAAAGGTAAAATTGGAGAAGTTAATATAAATAGTTACTTTATTTAGAAAGAAACAAAAGGAATGAGGACAACTAATTTGGGAAGGAGGGAGACAATGTAACTAAGGACGGTTTAATGTTGAGTCTGGATATTGAGAACTAGAATATACATTTGCAATTTGTTTTTTACCTTTTAGAAAGGGCGGCAGTTCAGTATATGATTTGAGACAGTTTTGATGCTTATGAGATAAAACTTAAGGACATTCAATATACATTTTTGAATTATATTTGAAGAAAATTGAAGTGCAAAACAGAAGAAAAATGAAACGAGAGAGAAGATATTTGGGAAGTTTTTTTCTGAGTTTTTCATTAATTAACAAAGGAGCTTCAAAGCTCTATTTATACAGTAGTGGAGGTAGTTACCTTCAGTACAGTAACTGCTCAATGCTGAGTTGTAACCCACTCAAGACAAAACTCTCACTAAAAAAGAAAGAATATTATGTACAAAAAGTCTACGTAACCAAAAGTCAAAGAGTCTTAGTGGATTTATCCACTTATACTACCAGACTATCCATTACAAAGTAATTGGGCTTTGGTCCTATACAATATAATGCAGCCCATTTCCAATCTCTGGATCCAAATTAACCATAATCATTAATCCAGCTTCCTTCTAGCACAATCTCTTCTTCCCTTTTATTCTTGCTGGTAGCTTAATTCCCTTTAAGCTTCTTTGTGTCATCTTGTACACCATTTCTTCTATTCTTTGTTCCAGTTTGCTGCTTGTGATCACCAGCCTTCTTCTCATCTGTTTCAACTTGCAACTTGACTATGTACCTTGATTTTAATAGCCCCCCACAAGCTGGAACACCAAACATATCATATAGTCCTAAACACTGATTCAACATCCTTAGTCTTGCTGCTGGCAAAGGCTTTGTAAAGGCATCCACAATCTGCCTTTCTGAGCTTAATGGCAGTGGTTTAATCAATTCTGTTAACGACTTTTCCCTCGCAATATGACAATTTATTTCTACATGTTTTGTCCTCAAATGAAATATAGGATTTTCAACATTATGTAATGCACTTTTACTATCACAAAACAAGGGAACAACCTTTCTTTGAACCACTCCTAAATCCTGTAAAAGATTCACTATTCATTGCACCTCACAAGTGGTTAAGGCCATTGCCCTGCATTCAGCTTATGCTGAACTCCTTGAAACTGTTGGCTGGTTCTTTGATCTCCAAGAGATCAAGGCACTGCCAAGGAACATACATTCTTGTAATGGATCTTCTAGTTTCAATACAGCCTGCCCAGTCACTGTCTGTGTAGGCTATTAACTCCAAATTGTTCTCTGATGGATAAAACAACCCCTACCCTGGTGCTGCCTTAATATATCTAAGAACCCTGTGAACCTTTCCAATGCATGACAGTTGGCTTGTCTAAGAACTGACTTAATTGTTATATAGCAAAAGAAATATCAGGCCTAGTCACTGTGAGATATAGCAGTTTACCTACCAAACTTCTATAAACTGTTATATTACAGAAGGGCTCAAAATCTAGATGAGAATACTTGACAGAGGTTTCCATAGGAGTGCTAACTAGTGTGCATTCAGTATAACCAGTTTCTTGCAACAAGTCAAGAACATATTTCTTTTGTGATAAAGCCATCAGTTTTATTGACCTCTATTCCAAGGAAATATTTCAATTCACCCAAGTCCTTAATCTTAAACTTGTTATGCAGAAAAGATTTAACAACATTGATTTCCTTTTCACTGTTACTAACAAGTATGCCATCATCCACACAAACCAACAGTGCAATAAAAGAAGTAGAATTCTTCTTGATAAACATGCTATAATCATGCCATGACTGCACACAACCCTCTTTTTGTAACTCAGAAGTAAGCTTAGCATTCCATTATCTACTAGCTTGTTTTAGACCATATAATGATTTTTTCATTTTGCAAACAAGTTTGTTGTCAACACTAACGTAGTCAGGAGGTGGTGTCATATAGATTTCCTCATGTAAATCACCATGTAGGAAAGCATTGTTGATGTCAAGCTGGTGTATCTGTTAGTAGTGCCCTAGGACCATTAGCACATGTTGTGCGTTTTGTTATCTTTTGAGCATGTAATTGAATAGTTAATTTTGCTTTTGATTATCAAATGTGTGATTTGATAGTAAAACTCATTAGCTTATGTAATTACTATTCTAGAAGTCCCTAGTTTTATGTAATGCTTAATTACTATGAAATAAAACTAGTATGATTGTTGATTGATGATCTTGTTTTTACTCGATCATGTGTAATGGATACAAATCACATCATAGATGCGATATATAGGGATACATTGTATTGGGACGTGATCCGTCGAGAAGTAATACTTCATGGTCTTAAGTCATAAGTATTAGTTCCTCAATACTATTTTAGTATCCTTAGACCTTATGTCTTCATTGATTCTAGTATGAATGGAGCCACGTTTTGACTCGGTCGAGCGTTACTTGTATGAGTAATCAATACGACTGATGATCGGATGTAGTGTCCTATCATAGCTTGAATGTGAGAGAGAGAGAGAGATATCCATGGGCCCCTCGATAGGGAAAGACTGTTTAAATGCATGGCCGTGCTCAAATGTATTTGATAAAGTGGTTATCAAATGCTATTTGTCGAAACAGTCTACCTGGAGATCGAGCATAAATATAATTAAGCTTGAAAAGGGTGACGACCACCATGCCTTATGCTTAATTAGGATATCGCGAGACAAAGGGATTAAATAGTAGATTGATATTAGGTTCCGTTGTAAATTCATTCACTTTGGGTAGTCACAATGTCCTGCTAGGGGCCGCTTGTGATTTATGAACTCACACTACTACTAAGTGTGTTTTCATTACCACTTTGAGATGAACCTACAGGGTCACACGCATAGACGAGCTAACGAGCTTCATGTCCAGATTCAATGAATCTAGAATGTGTCTAGGTTCATTGTATCTGACATTCACCTTTCTGAGAATGATAAAGCGTTATCATTCGAATTAGAGATAAGGGGCATTTTCGGTATAGTTTGGGATTACGTGGGAGTCATTATCCGATAAAGACTCCCACTACCAAGCAGAATTCTAGGGGAACGTGGGAGTTAGAGACTCCCACTGCCGAGAGGAGTTGGGGATGTGAGAGTTGGTTATGGGAATAAACTTTCACACCCTATATAATTATCTCTTGGCCGAAACCTTAGAGTAAGGATTTTTCAGCCGCAACCTTTGCCATTCTCTGAAATCTGATTTCAGTTTTGGTCTCCCTTTTTCTCTCTAATTTCCGAAAATCAGAAAGACAAAGAGCTAGCACTCGCCGCTTTGTTTACGTCGCGTGGATACCGGTAGAGGGATATTCCGCAAAGGGAATTCCGTTTGGTGGCAGCAACACATCCAAGAAACATCATCCTCCATTCAAGAAGTAGCTTCTTGAATCCAAGAAACGTAAGTTTTTCCGAATTGTTTCATATGAGCGGATCCTTCAGGGGAGGATCCATGGGTGTTTGGAACGAGTTTCCGCCCATGAATCCCTTCAGTATCAACCATCATTTGGCAATTGCCAAAGCTAATAATGTCCTAACCGAAGTCATTTTTGCCACTGGTGCAAAGATACTAAGGTAATCAATCCCAGTCTGCTGTGTATAACCTTTGGCCACAAGCCTAGCTTTATACCTTTCTAACTCACCATTGGACTTGAACTTGACTTTAAAAACCCACTTATTTCTAATAGCTTCAAGAGAATTATTCGGAGTTCTTGCAAAATGGAAGGGTGCAGTACCATACACGAGTTAGATCTTCCAAAGAACAAGACCTTTTTCGATTAAGCCAATTCATTTGGGACCCTGCAGATCCACTCTTTTTCTTATTCAAAGATCATCCCCCTGGCTCTGTGTTTTCACATCGAGAATTATTTGCATATGAAGAGATGTCAAAGGGGCTTCTTACTTCCCAAACAGATCCTCCTATATATATATAAACGCTGGTTTATCAAGATTACGCAAGAAAAGCACTTCGAATTATTGATTAATCGTTAGAGATGGCTTAGAACCAATAATTCATTATCTAATGGATCTTTCCGTTCAAATAATCTATTCGAGAGTTATCAGTATTTATCAAATATGTTCCTATCTAACAGAATGCTATTGGATCAAATGACAAAGACATTGTTGAGAAAAAGATGGCTTTTCCCGGATGAAATGAAAATTGGATTCATGTAACGGGAGAAAGATTTCCCATTCCTTAGCCGGTAAGATATGTGGCCATGAAAGAGGGATTAAGTGGATGGGTGGTAGAGTCGTGGAAACGCTTGTTTCTTCCCAATTTTGGACCTCAGGTAGAGGCACTAATGTCCAGGTTTGTTATCTTGTAAGGGTCTTATTTCAACATTCATAGCCTCCCTCCAAACATGAGACTGTGATGCCTCAGTGTAGTTCTGTGGTTCATGCTCAATGTCAAGAGCATAGACAAGAGACTTATGATTTGGACTTAACAATTCATAAGTGATGACATTGGAGAGAACACGAGGTGAAGTTTTATTGAGTGGAGGACAGATGAAATCCTGCAAATGAGCAGGAGGATGTGTTAGCCTAGAAGATTTTCTAGGTTGTGTTAAAGGAACAGAAGAAGAGGAAGCATGATCAATGTGATCATCATTAGACAAAGGTGGAATGGAAGTATAAGTGTGAAGGTTGGTAGTAGGTGAAATAGGAACTGAGTGCTTAGGAACAACAGGTTCTAAGTCACTATGGTATGAATAGGAAGAATCTTGATGCTGTTCAGAATCACAGGAAGAAAGACCAAAGGGAAACACATGCTCAGTGAACACAACATTTTTGGAAACAAATAGCTCTAATGTATCACTGTCAAGAAGAAGAAACATTTTGTTGTGGAAGAAGTGCCTAAATATACACACTGTTTTACTCTAGGATCAAACTTACTCCTACCTTGATCCACATTACAAACATATACCAAGCACCCAAACACTTTCAAAAATGCATATGCAAGAACCTTTTGAAACAGTCTGTAATAAGGAGTTGGATATTGAGGACTGGTGTTGGTGTCAAGTTTATTAAATGAACACCCAGTGTTGTCAATTGCAGCGGGATAGCGTAGCTAGCGGCCTTTGCCCGCTATGAGTCTTGAATAGCGTTGTGGATTTTGGGTGCGGATGATTGCGGTCGCTATTGCGGCTCAAATAGCGGAAATAGCGGCGCTATTTGGATCATCATTGAAAAGCCTTTTTTAAATAGGGGCAAAATGGTAATGACAAACTACCCCTAAATCTAAACTACAGCCGCTTAAAACAATTAAAAAACTGCTCATTTTTTCTAATCTATTGAACGCTGCAAAAAAAAAAACTTATGCTACTCTTCTCATTTATTCTCATCTCCTTCATCTATTTTCTCCACCATTTTCTCCACCAGCGACCCAGTCACCGACCACTCTATTATTTTTTATTTTTTATTTTTTTTAAACTTCATCTCAATCCAACATGACATCTTCTGGTTCAAATCAGAATGTATCTTCATCTGCAAGTGCTTCTCATGGATTTTGGTTTCCATGTCATCTTGAATATACATTTTTAATTATTTGCATAGAATTCCAAATAGTGCCGCTCCCGCTATCCGCTATCCCGCTATAGCGTTTTCAGGGTCAGCCGATCCACGCCGCTATCCGGGATTGTAACACTGTGAACAACATGTCTAACACAATGACCCCAATATGAAAGGGGAATTTTGGATTGTAATCTAAGTGTCTTGGCCACATTAAGATTATGCTGATGTTTTCAATCTACAAGACCATTATGTTTAGGGGTATATACACAAGTAGTTTGATGTATAATACCTTTGGTAGGAAAGAAATCAGACATATTGAACTCCCCACCATTGTCAGTCCTAACCACCTTAGCAGTCTTATGAAATTGAGTAACAGTATAAGCACAAAAGTTCTTTAAGGTTTCTCTAGCTTCAGACTTGGATAATATCAAGTAAATCCAAGTGTACCTAGAGTAATCATCAACTATTGTGAGAAAGTACCTATGACCATACACTGTAGGTTCTTTAAAAGGTCCCCAAATATCCACAAGTTTGCTGCTTGTGATCACCAGCCTTCTTCTCATCTGTTTCAGCTTGCAACTTGACTGTGTACCTTGATTTTAACAATATTACTGATTGCCAGGAGGACATTGAAATTCATTTTCCAAGAAGCTGGAAGAACCTTTGGATAAAATAGTTTATTAAATGACTGGGTCCAGTTTTCATCTTCCGAAGAGTCAGTTGTGCTTTTCGAGGTCGTAAAATGGCCATCCAACGGCTTACATAAGGAGCCTAACCAGCAAGAGTCAGATACCTATGATATTGTGGTTTCTCTGTTTAGGCTACCCTTTTCTGGGCTGAGGGTGGGAGTGTGGGGTGAAGGGGCATTTTCTCTGAAATAAAAGTATGTCTAAGCTTTCATGAAGTTTATATATTCTTGCTCTTAGTCATGCTTGGTTTTTGTTTGCCTTCTAAAATAGCTCATCAGTGCTTTTCCCCATTGTTTTTATTCTGGTTTATTTTGCACCTTTTATGTTTAAATATTATATTTATATAAGATGAATGAATCAAAATAGGGGATCTTGATTTTTTGTTTTTTCCATTTCTCTGGGGAAAGGTATTGGAGCAAGTTGAGGTGGAATATGTTCCAGAGAAGGCTGAGCTATATGGTGATTTGGATGACGAATTCAGAAAGGTCTTTGAAAAATTCACCTTCAAGGATGTTTCTGGCACTGAGGTAATGAACTTCTGTATAATTGTTTAAAGTTGTAGGTCTTTATGATTGATGTTTTAGGTTTTCCCTTATCTTCCCCTCCATTTGCCTTTACTCGAGTATCAAGCTAATTTATTAGTGAAATTCTTCCAGGAAAATGAAAAAGAGGATGAAACTGCAGCAGATGTAGTTACAAAAAAGAAAGCTGATTCTGATTCAGAGGAGGAAGAACAGGATGTTCAACAGAAGGAAAAGGGGATCTCTAATAAAAAGAAAAAGGTTATTTCTGTTTCTCTTGCTGATAGTATGTGTTTCCTCTTGTTTCATTCCATTTGTGAATAGCATTGGACATTATCTGTTCGGAATCTAAAACAACACATCTTTATGCAGCTTCAACGTCGGATGAAGATTGCAGAGCTGAAACAGATTTCTTCAAGGCCTGATGTAGTTGAGGTATGATAGAATATTTTATTTCTTTTGTTGCTATGTGATCTTGCTTAGGAGTCTATGTTTGCGTCTCATTGGTTCATTGACTGGTTTATCTTAACACGACATCAAGTTATGGCTTGTTAGCAATATTTTGTTGCCTGAAAAGTTCCTGACAAGAGGAACATGTTTACCTTTTGAATTAATGGAAAAATAGCTGTGTGATCCATATTGGAGGAAAACTCATCTCATCTATGTTCAATTTTTTTGCTGTACCATCTTCCTCATTGCTTTCTTGTCTATTAAAAAAGGGGTTTGTCTAACTTTAGAAAGATGGGAGTTTACTTCGATATTAGGGCTTGGGTTAGTAGCCTGTGAAGCCACTGTGCTAGGCTTGATGTATCCTCTTCAGGACCATCAACCATGAACAGTTGTTGGATGTTGAGTTGGATATTTGATATTCAGAATCCGATAAGCTTTGTGTATCACATAGTCAAGCCCTCTGTCTTTTCCTTTCATCATTCCTTAATTTTTATGCCGATTATTTGATGATTATCTATTATGATTCTGCAGGTATGGGATGCTACTTCAGCTGACCCTAAGTTGTTGGTGTTTCTGAAATCGTATAGAAATACTGTTCCAGTTCCAAGGCACTGGTGCCAGAAGCGGAAATTTCTTCAGGTGCGTAGCAATAATTAGAATGTAAAACTATTTGTTGCACTGTTACTGGTCAAACTTTTTGATGTACATAAAATGTTGTAGAAAGAAAATCAATGGCTTTCATGAGGGTGGTTTGGGTGACTGTGGTGGAAGATAAAGTCAATGTGGTTTGTCTTATATGTATACATGTGGTTCTTGCAGGGGAGCGGCTGTGACACCTGTGGAGGCTCAACATGTAGGTGTTTGGCAAGGGGGACCTTGCTTGAAATATCTTTTCCTAACTGTGCTAGTTTGGGTTGGGCTATAGTGATTGTCCTGTCCTGTATTCATGGATATATAAACATATGTCCAAAGGATTCTCTGTTTGTTGGCGAATAATGTCCTTGCTTTCCCCAGCATTATCCTAACGGACCTGCATAACGCTAGGGATAGCAACTGTACTTGTTTTAGGACTTCTAAATATCTAACCTGTTCATAGCTTACTTCATTTCAAACTTGAGCAATTTTGTGGCAATATGTTTCGGGTTATCTCATCGGATTTGAAACTTTTTTGCAGGGAAAACGTGGTATTGAAAAACAACCCTTTCAACTTCCTGATTTTATTGCTGCTACAGGAATCGAGAAAATCAGACAAGTAAGGCTATCTTGTGCCGTTGTATTGTGTTTTTGGTCTATTCAAAAGATTAGTTATTGGATTCCCCCTCCCTCCCTCCCTCCCAAGAAAAATTAAGAAAATAAAAAATCCTTTTTTAGTTGGAAGTCTGCTGTTCACAAGATCTCAGTTTGAAGGCAATGTCCATTGCTGGAAATTGTCATTGCTCCTATTGCTTGGACTGTAAATGGATTGGTAATAATAATTTGGTTGGACTAATCTTGTGCTTTTCCTGTCAGGCTTATATTGAGAAGGAGGATAGTAAAAAGCTTAAGCAGAAGCAGCGTGAGAGGATGCAGCCAAAAATGGGAAAGATGGACATTGATTATCAGGTCTATCCATAATTTTTAGGACAAAAAATCTTTGTATAACCAAGCGCTACTGTATTTTACTGACACGTTTATTTTACGCCCTGTCTTTAGGTTCTCCATGATGCCTTCTTCAAATTCCAAACTAAACCAAAGCTGACATCACATGGTGATCTATATTTCGAAGGGAAGGAGTTTGAGGTATGCCCATTACGTATTCTATGATTCTGTACTCATCAATTTTTCCCATACGCATTCTATGATACTGTACTCTGCATTTTTACCCCACACACATTGTATGATCCTGCACTCTGCATTGATAGGAGGAGTTAATGTCTTAATGAATGTATCATGATAGATTTCTCGTCTATCATTTTAGGTTGCCTCCATATTTACTGAGGGAAGGCTGGTGTTTTTGTCCTAGGTTTATTTGTTTTTATAGTTATTGAAGTCATCTACTTGTTCCCAACGGTGTGTTGCCACTTGTGTGCCTTAAATTTCCTTTTATTTTGTGACGAATCTTGTTTAAAGAGTTGGACAATTTATTGTTAGCCACCGAGAACTCTGTTGGTTCTGGTTCTGGTGTCGATACTGCCCTTCATGTTTTAATATTTGTATCATGACTGTCATAATGTGCATATAATCTTTCTGAAATCATATAGTACTTTTCATGGGTGGGTGTGATACTTTCAAGAATTTCATGTTATTAATAATTGTTGCCGGCGAAACAGGTAAAATTGAGAGAAATGAAGCCAGGAATGTTGTCTCAAGAACTGAAAGAGGCCCTTGGTATGCCGGAAGGTGCTCCTCCTCCATGGCTTATTAATATGCAGGTGAAATGACATATTTCTAGGCAGAGAATCTTGTTTGTTATGATACTCTCTCTCTTCCCCCTCTCTCTACTCTTTTATTTAATGAAGAAAATATTTTGTCCGAGGAGGCGGAAGCATTTGTTCCATTTAAATTTATCTCCTTGATTTGTTGTTGCAGAGATATGGTCCTCCACCTTCTTATCCACATCTGAAAATTCCTGGGCTGAATGCACCTATACCACTTGGAGCTAAATTTGGTTATCAACCTGGCGGCTGGGGAAAACCACCCGTTGACGAGGTATGTGTTTTTAACATCTATTTTAATTGCAGCACGTGATCTTTGGTTCTTTTACCAATTAGTATGGTCCCGTTAATTCTCATAATCTTTTGTAACCTATATCTTGAATGTAACAGTACGGTCGCCCACTCTATGGAGATGTTTTTGGTGTTCTGCAGCAAGATCAGCCGAATTATGAGGTATGCTTTCAGGTTAGCCTGTCTGTAATATATTTGATTGTTACGCAGTAATCTGTACCTGTACCGTCCCGCAGATTTCTTAGTCTGTGTTCTGTGTCTGTATTTATTTTCTGCTGGGGCTGTTAGTCTGAATTTATGGCCATGACTGAAAATGGTACCTCTTGGTAAAGGTGTGCCAGCATTTGGATTGTGGGACATTGTTAAAACAACTACTGCTTAATGTAGCTCTGTCTGCCTATGTGCTTGTTAGAACTTCCTAGTGTTCATAATTTCATTTCTCTATGCTTGTTTGATTATCCCTCTTATAGGTAGGAACTCCTGGAAATGGTAGTTATTGATATATTACTAAATACACTTCACAGAAAATATAATCGATAAGTTATTTTCTTTGGGTTGGGGGAGGGATGAATGGATGAGTATGTGTTGATATTAAGTCCTCTTACATTTTTGAATTTTATGCCTGGTTTATTCATCAGGAGGAACCGGTCGATAAGTCAAAGCATTGGGGTGATTTGGAGGAAGAGGAGGAGGAGGAGGAAGAAGAGGAGGAAGAGGAAGAACAAATGGAAGAAGAGGAACTGGAGGATGGCATCCAATCTGTAGATAGTCTTTCGAGGTATTTCACATCCCAGCTCTGGTTTGCTTAGTTTCTGAAGTTTGGTTAACCTGTTAATTATCGGAAAGTTCTTATGCCACGATCCTAAGAGTTGGACATACCTTTGCGCCCTGTTATTTGAATCATCATTCATTTGGTGTTTGCTTTTGTTCTTCAGCACACCTACTGGCGTTGAGACTCCAGATGTCATTGATCTTCGTAAACAGCAAAGGAAGGAGCCAGAGAAGCCTCTATATCAGGTGTGTGTATGTTTGTCTGCTTTCCTGCTTAGCTGTCTCATTATTGTTGCTGAATCTTGACAGGTTTTTCTTCCATGTAGGTGCTAGAAGAGAAAGAAGAAAGAATAGCTGCGGGAACCTTGCTCCAACCTTCTCACACGTAAATCTCTCTCTCTCTCTCTCACACACACACACACACACACACACACACACAATCAGTGCTTATTGCAATATTTTCAATATCTTTTTGTGTAGATACATATCAAGTTAAATAAGGTTGAAATTCACACCATTCGTTTTCCATTTCTTCTTTTTCCGGTCCTGAATAAGCAATGCTTAACATGCCTTTTCTTTCAGGTATGTGATCAACACTGGCACACAAGACAAGAATGCTGCTAAAAGGGTAAGGATAGTTGATGTCATAATCAGTTTGTTTAACATGATAGTCCTTGAGTTTCAAAATATAAGTCGTCTTAGGTGGAGGGAGTTGTTTCATAATCTCTGTCATTTTACACCTTTCAAGGAGCATTTATCATGTTTCTTCCAATATTATTCCTTGTGTGTATAAGGGTATATCCTTTGTTATAAATGTTCCATTGTATTCGCAACCCTGATCTGTGTGCAAATCTTTAAAACGACGTATATTTTGAGATGGAGGGTGTACTTATGAATGAATAAAATGACCACTTAAGCTATTGCTAATTAGCCAGTCAAATCAGAGGGGACAAGATTGTCCCAAAAATTATCTTCCTTGGACTGCATCTGTGTGCATTAGCTGTTTCCAGGTTTTGATTTGGACTTCGGATGCCCTTATTTTTTATGGTCTGTTGATGCATGATTGGCTTACATTTCCATATCCAATACTGTTCATCTCCATGGCTCTCAGCTACTTGAAGAGTAATAAGTTGTTGTCTAGAAAGATGCGTATTAATGGGAAAAAAATAGTGATACCTACTCCTGGCGTCATCAACTTTCAGTGCTTACGATGATGATCATGTGCTGTTCTATTCTTGTTAGTACTCTACTTTTTGCTGTAACTTGTTTCACTATAGCTGCATACTTGGTGTGCGGGGCAGTTAAAGAAGTAAAGTTTAGTTGGTTTTGTGTTTATAGAAATTTCATTGACTGTCTGCTTTACCATTTCATTTTAGGTTGATCTGCTCAGAGGTCAGAAAACAGACAGAGTTGATGTCACGCTTGCACCGGAGGAGTTGGAACTCATGGATAATGTTTTGCCCGCCAAGTGAGTGGCGTTTTTCTAATTTATTCATTGTTCTTTTCTGTAGCAGGATGATTAACCTGTTTGATTTGATTCGCAGGTATGAGGAAGCCAGGGAGGAAGAGAAGTTGCGAAGTCAGCGGGAAGATTTCAGTGATATGGTGGCTGAGGTATGTTATTTTTCACAGATTCTCTTTCTTTTGTGGTTGTGGAAGTGTAATTCTTAATTTTATTGGATTTGATATTGCTGCAGAATGCGAAGAAAAGGAAAAGAAAGGAGAAAGAAGGCGGCAAGTCAAAGAAGAAAGACTTCAAGTTTTAAGTTGGGATTGATAATCCTCTGTAAGATTGTAGTCTAAAGCTTAAGTTTGGCAATTGGGTTGCTATCCGCCGGCCGTGGAACTCATTCGTGTATTTTTTGCTTGTAACGAACTTTTCTATTGTAGTATCTGATACAGATTCTGACATCTTAAAACTACGTTTGTGCAACTCAGCACATACTAAACAGTAATTTTGTTTGTTTATCTTACGTGATTAAGGGAGATTGTTTAAATTAGGCTTGGATTCAGAATCTTTCATGTAAGATGATGTTCTGTACTACTTCCTCCTACTCAAAAAATTGCCGTTGTAGCACGAAAATTCAAACTGTTGCAATGCGCTTGGACGCTCATTTCATCAAACCTTCTTGATGCGACTCACACTTGATTTGATGATCCATGGATAGAAATGCTTCTGTCCCTGGTAGTGATTCTTTCTGTCCACTTGATTGAGAATTTTCAAATTCTGATAAGATAAATTGAAGAGAGGTTCCTAAGAGTTACAATTGGCATGCTATTTTACAAGGTGGTGATAATCATATCTCTGCTCATGACTTTGGTTCACTGATACCACAAATCAATCTCTACAAACATATTACTATAAGATTTTTGTTCCCATAATCATGTGATCTAAAGACATCCCAATATTACCTAATTCCTTAGATTTATTTTCCAACCTGGAACTGTCAATAGCCTGTTTTTGTGATTGTTGAGTGAGTGGGTTGGAGGATGTCACCTACGAATCATGAAACCACACCAATATTGATCGTTCCCCTCGTGTGTGTTTTTTTAAAAACAAAAAACAAAAGAATCTTCGAACCATAACCTACCAAACCATGAGTTTTTATCCATTGGAGCCTCCAAAATAATGTATGCACATGTGGGGCGAGTCAATTAAATTCTAACATTTTGACTTGATTAGTAGAGTTAGAATAATCATAATATTAGTAATGTGGGGGCTAATCACGTGTGAATGGGGCCTCCATACCTCAGCTGTTCATGTTAGACTCTCATGAGGATTCCTCACGGCATTTTGATCAAATGTTTTTGGGAAATTCGCCTATTTAGTCCCCTCACAATTTTGTTTCGCATGTTTACTCCTCATATTTTAATTTCAGTCTATTAAGTCCCTCTGTAATTTTTGTTTCGCCTGTTTAGTCCTCAACTTTTAATTTCAGCCTAAATATTTCCTATCGGAAAGAGTCCCCACCACCACTTACGCATTGAAATATGATTGATTTTGGCATGTGGACATGCATGCTCAACTAAACAAGGTAAATTACTAATACAGGATTGAAATCATTATTTAAAAAAAAAAAGAAGAAAGAAATCTTCTTATTCCCTAAACCCAGCAGCATCTTGTCTTCTTCTTCAGCATATCCGCCGTTCAAGGAGAAAGAGTGTCAGGTAAGGCTCAAGGAGGAAGAAGATGGAATACAATATATATTTTTAGTTTATTATCATTATTGTTTTAGGAAAAATAATTAAATAGAATACTTTGCCCTTGTTTAGCTGAGCATGCATGTCGCACATGTCAAAATTAGTTAGATTCCAACGCGTAAGTGATGGCGGGGATTCTTTCTGTTGCCCATAAATTGATTAGGGACTATCTAGACTGAAATTAAAATTTGGGGACTAAACAAGCGAAACAAAAATTATAAAAAGACTTAATAGGCTGAAATTAAAACGTGGGACTAAACAGGCGAAACAAAAATTGTTAGGGGATATAAATAGGCTTGTTTTTTTTAGTGAAAGGTATCTTAGTATTCACTCGACTAAACTAATTGACAATTTAATGCAATGTGATCTGCTAGTAAGAAATTCTACAAATTTATAACATTAGTTGCTATTAAAATGTCATGAATCCATAACCTTATCCTGAATAAGCTCTGAAAACTCGCATGTGTAATTAGTTAAACTATAATTATTTCATTTATTAATTGTTTATAATTAGGCCAAGAAAAAAACTCACGAAGTCGCTGTTTAGGTTGTCCGACATATATCCTGTTTCGTCTTTTTATATTAGGAAGGAAATATACCGTCTTCTAAAACGGCTTTATCTAGGTTAGCATCCTCAATAGAACTCAGTTATGCTATGATGCTAAACACAAAAAATTCAATATATACGGAATATGTTTTGATCGTTGGATTAAAATTTTGTCAGTTCAGGTTTTTTTTAAGTGAACGCCTATTGTAATTTTATAACACTTATAACGTAAAACACGTGTTACATGTCTTATAACAAGTATTTATCAAGAAAAAAATATATATCTCTTTCAAGGAGAAAGAGTGTCAGGTAAGGCTCAAGGAGGAAGAAGATGGAATACAATATATATTTTTAGTTTATTATCATTATTGTTTTAGGAAAAATAATTAAATAGAATACTTTGCCCTTGTTTAGCTGAGCATGCATGTCGCACATGTCAAAATTAGTTAGATTCCAACGCGTAAGTGATGGCGGGGATTCTTTCTGTTGCCCATAAATTGATTAGGGACTATCTAGACTGAAATTAAAATTTGGGGACTAAACAAGCGAAACAAAAATTATAAAAAGACTTAATAGGCTGAAATTAAAACGTGGGACTAAACAGGCGAAACAAAAATTGTTAGGGGATATAAATAGGCTTGTTTTTTTTTTTTTTTAGTGAAAGGTATCTTAGTATTCACTCGACTAAACTAATTGACAATTTAATGCAATGTGATCTGCTAGTAAGAAATTCTACAAATTTATAACATTAGTTGCTATTAAAATGTCATGAATCCATAACCTTATCCTGAATAAGCTCTGAAAACTTCGCATGTGTAATTAGTTAAACTATAATTATTTCATTTATTAATTGTTTATAATTAGGCCAAGAAAAAAACTCACGAAGTCGCTGTTTAGGTTGTCCGACATATATCCTGTTTCGTCTTTTTATATTAGGAAGGAAATATACCGTCTTCTAAAACGGCTTTATCTAGGTTAGCATCCTCAATAGAACTCGGTTATGCTATGATGCTAAACACAAAAAATTCAATATATACGGAATATGTTTTGATCGTTGGATTAAAATTTTGTCAGTTCAGGTTTTTTTTAAGTGAACGCCTATTGTAATTTTATAACACTTATAACGTAAAACACGTGTTACATGTCTTATAACAAGTATTTATCAAGAAAAAAATATCTATTGCATAAAATTTAACACATATATAAAAGTCTGTAATACCTATATTTTCTTTCTTTCTACACTATAGCAGTATCAATAGAACCCTAGAAGCTGACCAAACAAATAGGGATATAGCTAGCTAGATCATACAGATCTCTGCCTCCTCTTCTTGTTATCATTGTTTTTATAGATAGATTGATAGAGAATTTTCATTTCAGAAATGCTCACTTCTCCTAACAATTCCTTTCTCCAATCTACTCTTATTATATCTTCATCCAAACACCCCCACTATTTTCTCTCAAACAACCCATCAATTCCATACTTGTTCTCTTAATCCCTTATATACCCTTATCATATATACATCCATCCAAAGAAAGTGATCGCGAGTCGTCAAACACTTGACTGTTAGTCTAGTATCAATCGAGTTCTTGATTTCTTGACTTGAATGTAGAAGATGGGAATAAATATTAAACAAGCCCAAGGTGATCATCAAACTTGCTGGAATCGTGGTCAGGCACATTGGATGATCAGTTACCAAAACCTCCTCCAATAAGAAGACGACGACGACAACAACAACAACAAGCGAAGACTTTTAATTGTCCGAGGTGTGATTCAACAAATTAAATACAAAATTTTGTTATTACAACAACAATAACAAATCTCAAACTCGTCATTTTTGCAAAGCTTGTAAAAGGCATTGGACTAAAGGTGGAACTCTTCGTAAGTTGGCAGCGGTCGGAAAAATAAGCGCCTCAAACTATCAACTTTTGCTGCCACAAATAATAATTCTAGTAGTGGTCCAATGTCATTGCAGCCTCCTCAATATGATCAAAATATGCAGTTGTCCTTTTCAAGTTTGAACCCTTGTGAAGGCATTCCTGTCACACCTGGTGTTCGCGGGTCCGAAGCGCGACTTGTCTTAGACAATTCAGATTTGGGATTAAGACTCTATCTGTATTTATATGGGAAATTTCACTTAGTTCATTGAATCAATTCAATTCATTTATTCCATATATTCTTACATGGTATCAGAGCGGGCTCTTAGGCGGGATGTGTGAGCTCATAATGCTTAAAGCGGGCTCTAATTGTCCCCGTACGACCCAAGTAGGGGCGACGGGCCTTCATCTGTCCCCGCGTGACCCAAGAAGTGCGGCGGGCCTTGAATTTGACTATCACCTCGATGTGAGGGGGAGTGTTGAAATATAAAGTTCCACATCGAGTGCCTAAAAAAGATACAAATAACTTACAAGTTCATGGTTAACATCACTCATAGCCAATTAATTTTGAGAGGATATGGAGGCCCATGACTAATTTTTACATGGTATCAGAGATAGGTTCCAAACCCTAACTCTATTTTTCGGCAGAAACTCTTGACATTGATCAAGATATTCCTCTGACCGGTTTCTTGTTCTTGGATAATTCATTAATTCAATATTTTTTGGCAAAAATTATTGACATTGATCAATTTATTCCTCTGACTGGTTTCTTGTTCTTGATAATTCATTGATTCAATATTTTTCGACAGAAACTCTTGACATTGATTCACAGGATTCTTATCCATACACAAGATATTGATTATTTCATCAATTCAATGTCATCAGGCAAATTTCACAAATAGCCTATGAAAGTGGCTAATTTACTCAAAGAAGGTAAAAAGGATTTTGCAATAGTTGGACCCAATCCAGAGGAAGATTTGTGCTAAGAGTGTTGTTTGTGACGGAGTCTATCGGTTGATTGACGTAGCATCTCAAAATGACATGGCAGAAGCAATTCAATTATCTGGTTCGCAAGTTGGGTGTTTTCGATATACACACTCCAACTTGAGGGGTAGTGTTAAAAATAGAATTCTTATGTTAATAGAATTCTAATAATTACCTATTCTAATCTTTACAATATTCTAGAGTTATTTTATTATTCAATTTCCTTATTTACTTAGAGTTACATTGTTAAGTTACTTGTTTAGGATTAAAACTCGATCTGTATTTATATGGGAATTTCCCTTACTTCATTGAATCAATTCAATTCATTGATTCCATATTTTCTTACAATTTTTATGGAAAGATGTTCAAAGCTGTGCTTTAAATCAGCTTACAAAATTATGTTTGGATTGTCTTCTTCATTGGTGAAAAACTTTTGCATAGCTCGTTTAAGAGCTTCTAATCATTCAACAAAATTTGTTTCTATATTGTAAATATATCTACACTATTCGGATACATATATATATATATATATATATATATATATATATATATATATATATATATATATATATATATATATATATAGTTTTTCAATAATGATTGTTGAATCAAAAAATTTGGATCAAACAAGGATCAAATAGTATAAAATGAAAATGATTGTTAGAATTTAATGTGACTTTATGCCTTTTTTTATCCAAAAATTTTTGATCCAATAATCACTACCCAATAATTTTTTTATAGCCAGGTGCGCTAGGTTTGGGTTGTAGTACAAAGCCCAGACGACCCCCAATAGTCAAGCTAGCAAGTTAGAGATCTATTTATAAATATATTGAATTAATATCACGCGAGACAATAATTCACTATCAGATACTAATGTGTTCAATTGGACGATTTTTTATTATATATCTCCTTGTTTTGAGTGGTTGTACTTTTGTATGGATTGTGGATTTATGGATTATGGATTTATGAAATAATTCCTGTAGAAAAGCATAAAGAATAAGGATTAAATGGGAGAAAGAACTCCTTTTGTATTAAATGAATTAAACTCTATAATACATCACCTATATATACTAATCCTATTTATGTAATAAAGGAAAGAAATACACAACTAATCAATTACAATAAATTACAATCAATTAATCGAGTGATTTTCTCCCCGAGATTATTATCTTGATTGATTCATCGATTTGCTACATGATTAGTATCCAGTAACACGCCCCTCAAAGCCGGGCTTGGGAGAAAAGATGTCAATGAGACCAAGAGATTGGATGAGAAAGTTGAAACGAGGGGAAGCAAGATTTTTGGTGAAAATGTCGACCAATTGAGAGTGGGTCGAAATGGGTAAAGGTTTAACAAGGCCGGTTTGCGTTTTTTCGCGGACTATGTGGCAATCAATTTCAATATGTTTGGTTCTTTCATGGAAGGCGGGATTGGTTGTGAGGTATAAAGCGCTTTGGTTGTCGCAAAACAATGGTATGGCATGAGAATGTGGTATAAGTAAGTCATTGAGGAGGTACTCGACCATTGTAACTCACAAGTGGTGGTGGCAAGAGCTCGGTATTCCGCCTCGGAAGAGCTTCGAGAAACGAGTGAGTTGCTTTTTAGACTTCCAAGATACAAGAGAAGAACCAAGAAAAACACGATAACCCGTTGTAGAGCGTCTCGTGTCGGAGCAGCACTGCCCCGATTAGAATCGAGAAAGCACTAAGGTGTAATGATGATGAAGATGGAAAAAAAGAGACCTTTGGGTGGAGAGCCTTTCGAGATCTAGTAGAATACGATGAGCGGCTTTGAGATGTAATTGCAGTGGGATGATCTAGAAAGCCAGGGAAAGTTGTTGGACGGCGTGTGAAATATCCGGCCGTGTGTGAGTGAGATATAAAAGCTTGCCAATAAGACTTCGGTAGAGAGTGTTGTCGGGAAGGAGTGGTGAATCATATGTGGAACAGTGGTAGGAAGAATCAATAGGAGTAATGGCAGGTTTGCAACCAAGAAAGCCATGTTGCTCAAGTAAGTCCAATGTATATTTTCGTTGGCAAATGTTTAGACCCGGCTTTAGAGCGAGCAATCTCCATACCGAGAAAATATTTGACAGGACCAAGGTCTTTGATTTTGAAAGTATTGTGCAAGAATTGCTTGACCGAGGAGATGTCATCATAATTGTTCCCAGTGAGGATAACATCATCAACATAAACGAGGAGAGTAGTGAATTGAGAACCTCTGCGGCGAATGAAGAGACTAGGGTCACTTACGGCTGAGAGAAACCTTGTGACACTAACTCGTGGTCAATTTGTGATTCCATTGCCGGCGACTGCTTGAGACCATATAAAGATTTTATGAGTTTGCAGACAAGCCCAGGTTGAGGAGAAGAAAAACCAGGAGGTAGCCGCATATAAATATCCTCATTAAGATCACCATGAAGATATGCATTGTTGATATCAAGCTGCTCCAAAAACCATCCTTTGGCGAGAGGCAATAGCAAGAAGAATTGAACAGTGGTCATTTTTGCTACTGGGGAGAATGTCTCACCTGTAATCTATGCCCAGGTTGTTGTGTGAAACCTTGGACAACAAGACGAGACTTAGGTCTTTCAATAGAACCATCAGAATGAAATTTTAACCGGTAAACCCATTTGTTCCCGAGGGGCTTAACATTCGGGGGAAGGGGAACAAGTGTCCAAGTGTTGTTGGCCTCCAATGCATCAATTTCTGCTTGCATGGACTGCCTCCAATCTGCATGCTTGATGGCCTGATTGTAGCTCTTAGGTACAAAGTGAGTAGAAACTGATAATGCAAAAGATTTATGATCTGGAGATAGTGATTGATAATCATGAACCTTTTCTAAAGAGTGAGGAGTAGATGTTTTTGTGATAGAAAGAGTGGGAGTAGATGAAGCTTGGACGAGAGAACAATAATAATCGTCCAGGTATGAAGGGGTATGTGAGATCCTAGTAGATTTCCGAGTAGGAGGAGGGGGAGGGAGAGGAGGAGGCGAGATAGTGGAATTAGGAGGAGGATTTTGAGCATTATTTAAAGGTGACGTATGAGGGGTTGGAGTGATTATGGGATTGGGAGTTGGATGTGATGATGGAGGTTCGAAAGGAAGATCATTAATGAAAGGAATTGGTAAAGGAATATTATTCGAATGAGGATTGAGTGGAGATTGTTGTGGATGAGGGAATATATTTTCTTGAAATATGACATTTCGAGAGATGAAAATAGAGCGTGAGTGAAGGTCTAGGAGAGTGTATCCTTTTGTGTGTGCAGGATAGCCTAAGAAAATAGAGGGGACGACTACGGGAGTCAAATTTTTGTGCGATGAGCAGAAAGGGTTGAGGCATAGGCTAAGCAACCAAAAACACGGAGATGAGAGTATGATGGTGGTTTATTATATAAAAGTGTGTGAGGAGTTTGGTTTTGTAGTAAAGGTGTAGGGGTAATGTTTATAAGGTAGACAGCGTGGGTGACAAAGTACCCCCCACTAAAGCGGAAGGCATATGCGATTGGAATTTAAGTGAGCGAGCAATATTTAGGATGTGACGATGTTTTTCGTTCGACGATTCCGTTTTTGTTGAGGAGTTTCTACGCAAGAGGTTTGGTGAATGATACCTTTGGAAGTAAAAAATCCATTGTCTGAACGCACTACTTTAATGCTCTTTTGGAATTGGGTAAGCACATATTGGAAAAAGTGTTGGGTAAGGGATCGGGCCTCAGACTTTGTTTTCATCAAATAAATCCAAGTGAAACGGCTAAAATCATCTACGATGGTGAGGAAATATAGGTGGTCGTGAACGGTGTGGGTTTTATAAGGTCCCCCAAATATCTACGTGTATTAAATCAAAGCACGCTTGAGAAGTGGATTTACTAAGGGGGAATGGATGCTTGGATTGCTTAGCCATGGGGCAAATAGAGCAATGTTCATTGTGTGTAATTTTTATTTTGGAATCCAGATGTTGTGCCATTTTTAATCTGGGAAAGGAAAGATGACCTAAACAATAGTGCCATAAGGAGGTGTTAGAGAATTTCGCGACATGAGAGGAAGAGTTTGAGTCGGTAAGAATGTTCGAAACAAAGGGGACGAGGAGAACAATATTTGGGTTGCAGTATATATAAACCATTAATGAATGTGGCTAATCCTATCATTTTTAGCTTAGTGCAATCTCGAATAACACAAGAGTTAGATTTGAAATAGACAAGTAAATTGGGATTACAAGTAATTGCCCAATAGATACATGATTAAATGAGAAGGAGGGAGCATACAACACGTTAGAAAGAATTAAACTAGGATTTAGTTGGATAGAACCTATATGAGTTGCGAAGTAGATGAACCATCGGGGAGACGAATCGGTGTATGCGATAAAATACGATAAGAAGTAAATAAGTGTAAGGAACATGAAATATGGTGACTAGCTCCGAGTCAATAATCCAATTCATTATAGGTGATACATACTTATTACTCGAAAAAGAAGCAACATCCGTGGCGAGAGAAACAACATTTATTGAGACTCGTGGCGATCGGACAAATTCTTCTATAGCACGGTGACCACCACATCGGATTGTAGAACCGTCATTGTTGCCTCTATCGAGTGATGGAATAGCGAGAAGACATCACAACTCAATTTGTATATATATAAAAGAAATAGCTTTTGTAAGCCGCGAAATGAAAAAAGAATAAGAATAAAAGTGTGGAAAACCTCAAAAGGTTTGCTCTGATACCATGTAGAAAAGCATAAAGAATAAGGATTAAATGGGAGAAAGAACTCCTTTTGTATTAAATGAATTAAACTCTATAATACATCACCTATATATACTAATCCTATTTATGTAATAAAGGAAAGAAATACACAACTAATCAATTACAATAAATTACAATCAATTAATCGAGTGATTTTCTCCTGAGATTATTATCTTGATTGATTCCTTGATTTGCTACATGATTAGTATCCGTAACAATTCCCACGATAGAAGCAACATGGACTTCTTTACTTGAGGGCTGAAATTAGTTCAACACGGTGCTGACCGAACGGACCCAAAAATATTTGGATCTATAACCAGCCCTCCAAGTTGTTGTGCCTCTTCTGACTCTTATGTTGCCAGAGAAACGGGCTTCTTTTCAGTTTGAATTGCTAAGAGGAGGGGTGTGATGAAAGAATAATTTCATTATCTTACAAGAGTAAGAAAAGGTTTCCCTTTTAACAAAAGCAAACATCTGTTCTTTTACCAGAATACTTATAAACAAAATCCCATTTCAAAATAGACCACATAATTTACAGATGATGAATAAATCCAAGAATGTTGTATCATTACTGAGAGCAATTGATCGGAGGGTTGTTGCATTAGATATGATCTCGATCATAGGGTGCTGAAGAAATCCTGAAAGAACTAGCAGAACTTCGAGTCTAGTTGAACGCACCCATCCTTATACCAGTATCCCCACTACTAGGACGTATTCCAGTGTTAGCATTCGAATAACTCACATAATACAGTTCCGAGACTATGCCCGTGAAGACAACAAATGCTGCACCTGCACCAAAGACTCCTTTCCTCAAGCTCTCGCAGGAAGGAGGATTGTCTGACAACTGTGCTCTGTACTTGGTATGGTAGGCATTTCTCACTGATCCAGCTAGCAAGCACGCTTCAGCGATCAAGAATGTTACCCTGTAAAAGAAAAAAATAATAATAATAATTACATTCGTTTTACTTGTATCATAGAGAATATAAGATGATAGAAAAACCAAACAGTTATTAGATTGTGAATGGCGAACAAAGAAAATGACATGCAAGAATATCATCAATGTCATGAAGATTCATTATACGAAACTATATATGGACTTTGGTGAATTAAGCTCGATTTTAGTTCAGCTGCAAAGAGCTCAACTTGGACTAAATACAGATTCTAAAACAGTAGTCCATTTCGAGATTGCACCCGTATAAATGTGATACTCGGCACAAAACTCGTGAGCAAAACCCGAATTACCTCGAAAACAAACAAGGGGACAAGAAAAATACAAAAAAAACTTCTCAAACAGAATTCTGAGCAGGAATTTGAGCTAAAGAATTCTTGGTGGGGTATGCTCAACTAACAGAAGATATAACACAAGAAGAAAGCCTGGGAATCTTCTTCCAATAATCATGCTTAAGAAACATCTAATGGACTAGATCATAAAAGGAAAATGTACCAGCAAGTGATAAATAGGAAAATTGCCCAAGCCCTTGACCGGCCAGGGCTTAAAGCCCTTCCGCAGCACATACAACGACTTGCCACCATTATTAGAAGTTGACTAGCTAACAGAAATAAAAGTGCTCCAACTCCCAAGCCGGTTGCAATATCGGATTCATAAATGCAAAAAGTACCATCCTGGGGAACTCTCCCCTGCCATAAAATTGGATAAATGAGTTGGAACTGCAACCTAAATGGCCAAATATTAAGATTACTAATATTGCAATCTTTTTCAGTTTTCAGAAATTCAGCTGCTTTATTATGTATTCAGTGCTTAGACTTCAACATTGAGACTCCAGTCTTAGTCAATTAGATTAATAAGAACTATAAATCTCATACTATCGGGCGCCAACCTAAATCACATTTTATCTACTTGCCAAATGGAATTCACAAAATATTTCTATGGCTACAACAAATCTTTCCAGCTGCATATGAAGATCAAACTACTAATCAAGACAATATGAAGATGAAGCTGGCACCAAAATATAATTGATTAAATACAAAATAAGGGATTTGAAATCAAGAAAAGAGTAGACCATGCACCAAATAGACAAATAATTAGCTGTTCATAGTAGAACTGAAAAAAATAAAAAAAAAAATAAAAAAGAGGGGGAAATCAAAGACTTACAGTAGCCCTCCTCTGCTCGGCAGCAACAGCAAGTGCAAAAGCAACCAAATCAACTATAAAAACAACCACCAATATTATTGTTGATGCCATTTTTTTTAAGTCAGAGATTTCAGGAGCTCAATTTCTACCACCACAACCAAAGGAATCGACAGAAAATCACAGAAAACTTCTTCTTTCTTTAAAGATTATTATTATAAATAAAGAAGTTGAAAAGTTAGGGAATAATTGCAGCTGGGAATTGAATTAAAGACACAAACTTACAAAAGGTTCCAAAGCGGTTCGTGTTACTTTCTGCGTTCTTAATTGATCACTGTCCCTCTCTCTTCTTAAATATTTGATACATTTATACCACACAAAATAATTACGAGAAAAACAAAATCTTAATTACCTCTAATTAAAATATAACTAGGTTGTTATCCCGCGCGATGCGCGGATTATTTAAATTGGTATTTTGCGATTTGAATTCATTTTTGTCTTTATTTTACTTCATTTGTTAATATAAATAAGCTGAAAACAAATAAATGTGTAGTAAATAAGAAAGTTTAAGAATACAGATGAATATCATCAAATTTTTTTAATATATCAATTTAAAAAAAAGTTTCATTCCGAAAAGAAAAAATGAACAATATTAAATATTCTCTTTTTTGTTACTTCTTTCTTAGTTCTTCCATGTATTAGAATGATAAACATATACTTTTAATATGTAATAAAGAAAATATTAAAAAATTTAGAAAAAAAATCTACAAAGATAATTGCATTATTGACTTTAAAACAGAAGAAAAAAAGACTCCAAAAAGGAAAGTATATAATAATGAATGAAATAATAAACTAATAATAAAGTCTGAATAAATGTGACAAATGTTCATCAAAATTTAAAATGTATTAAATAATTTTAACATACAAAAAAAAATTATAATATATAAAGTTAGGTCAAGTGTTGAAGTAGAGGCTTCATAATGTGACATGTGACATATTATGAGATGTGTTCCAATCATAAATTTTCATGTGGCAACTTTGTCATTAATTTTCTTCTAAATATAGTGTTTCATGAGCTATAATCTTTATCTTCATTCTAAAGCTACTGTGAAGATGAATAGTTTAGCTATAATTTTCATCTTCATTCTAAAGTTACATATTTATAAATTATAAAAAAAAGTATGTAACATAAATGAACTGAATTTAAATGAAAAAGTTCAATGGTTTTTTTAAAATGAAGAAGTTTAATAGTTTTCTTTTTTAATGAAGTAGATAATGTATATAGGAATTCAAAGTAGATTTAATATTATAAGAAAATAATATGTATATAGGAATTCTAAAAGGCTTACATAAAAAAATATGCATAATGAATTTTTGGATTCTCATTAATGTATATAGGAATTATAAAAGGCTTATATTATGAAGTAAATTTAATGTTCAAATAAAAAATGGAATTCTTATTCATATATATTGGAATTCTAAAAGTCTTTCATTGTAAGGAATTCTAAAAGTCTTGCATCATAAATTTGATTTAATATTTTCAAGAAAATAATCGACTATATAAACCAAAATCAACCATGCATTCCCTCACAAAACAACAACAAAAACCATCAAAATAAACATTTATGGGGAAATCAAGACTTTAATACATACATCTCAATGAATTTGGAAAAGACAAATAAGAAAAGAGAATATTATTTCAGGGTGTTGATTTAATGAGTTTTGATTATTTAATTATGAATGAAAATGTAATATTAATTCTAATTTATTTTATTGTTGTAATCGCGCGCGTACATGAGACCTAGTGTATCAAATAAAACCTGTTAGTATTTATTTATGAAGAGCACTTGGCAGTAAAAGAAGAAAAGTAAACGGAAGAAGAAAATTTTAGCCTTCGGGGAGAATAAAATTATGAATAGGTAATTGAATGGTCAGAGAATAATGAACATGTGGGTTGTACTCAGTTCGGCTTGGGTGTGGAATATAGATAATTGTACGGACTTGTAGTATAAACAACAATTGTCAAATTCTTAGTTTTAAGAGTCGAAAAGAGTGTGAATACATATTTTCAAGAACATAATATGTGTTCTTCCTCAACAAAACTCAACTGTCAGAATTTATTAGAATCTAATGGCTGGAGAAATCCATTTTGGTTAGATTAAACCTTGCAGCCAAGTCTAGAACTTCCAAACTTTTGCACTTGAATAGCCCGTCGGGTATTACTAGAATTGAATTCATTCAAAGGTGCATACAAATATTTGAGCTTCGTATTACTGGTGCGATGAAACCAAGTTACTTAAAGTGAATAATTCAGGTGGTAAAAAAGAATCAAGAAGATAGTCAGAAACATCCAAGTATTCAAGAGAGGTGTTATTCCGAATTCCTCGAGGAAATGGACAAACCCATGTGGGAAAAGTTGAGAAGAAATTATTTGAAGAAAGATCTAGAGGTAGCAAATTTGATAGGTTTCCAAGATTATTGGGGATCACTTTACCGAACCCTGCCCCAGACAAGTTCAAATGCTCAAGACTTTGAAGAGGCCCTAGGTAGGAGTTGGAATTCTTTTAAAGTCATTGCAACTTAAATCAAGGTAATGTAAGTGTTTCAAATTGAGCAAAGAAGGAATGGTTTTACCACTCAATGCCAACTTCTCATCGACAAGGATGGTACAAGTGTCCGGATACGTGAGCATTTGACCAGGATTGCGAAGGCGAAGCTCCACGACGTTCTCAGTTATGTTGTTGCAAACAACTCATTCCCTTTTGCAGCAATCAAGTTCAACAGGAATCCAAGAAGAGAGCCGGCCGGAAGGATCTTTTAAACCTTGCTTGAAGAGTAAAAGAGCTTGTTTCTCTTCTTGCAAGTAAATAGCATGACATGAGTTTGTAAGGAAAATTAAGCTTGAACAAAATTGTAGCTATAATGGAAAAATTGGTAGAATCAGATCTGGAGACAGGAGAACGTCTCCGGCAAACTTTCACACTTTTTAAGTTATATCACCAAATAACCACTACAATATACAGCTGATGATTTTACAGAACAAATCATTACCAAGCTGCTGAATCTCTACATTTGAAATTAAGCAATAATACATGTATTAGACCTGTCTCGAGGATTCATTGCACCGCCATGATGATCCATCCTCGAGACAGGTCTAATACTTATAAGCCCGTGATTGCTTTGCTTCTTCATTTACTTAACCAGCATCATTCAGTGCAACAGTTACCAGGATGCTCAAAGAATCTTATATGGACTGTTACTTAGATCCATGGTCTTTCTATAGAGGTTCAATTGAACCACTTTTTAACCTTTCCATACGGGCCTGTAGTCCGGACAACGCCTTTTCGTCCATAGGAAGAACACCTCCCTGCATGGAATTCTCAATGTTGGTGAGTTCAGTGGCAGAAGGAAGCTGACCAGGGAATCCGTGATTTACATTTCCATTTCCATTTAGAGCAATCAAGGGCTTATTAGAGGAATCTATATTTCCAGTGGTTGCTGCTAATTGAATGCTCTTCATTCTTTCCCTTATTGCATCTAACGCCCCACTGGTAACTGAAATAACCATAAATATGTAAGTTAAGTTTCCATCAAAATCAGCAAAAAACAAAATAATTACTTGAATGGAAGCTAAGGTGCAAGAAGTAAACCTCCGGAAGGTAATCTATGGTCCCCAAAGTGCTGACCTAGCTCTGATTGATCATGAATAGGACCTCTTGAGAGAGCGGGATTAGCGGGATTAGCAGTTCGATCATCTTCCATATAAGATTGAGGTAAACTGAAACTTGTGGGCTCTACCTTGGTGTTCATAGATTTCGCATCACCTAATGGATTTGTATTTACAGGTGATAAAGGGCCAAATTTTGGGGAAGAAAGGTTCAGTGTAGCTGGCGGAGGGGTTGACAAGGGCACACTTGAAGGTGTCCGCCCTGCAGCGGCATTCTTTTCCATCTGCAATGTATGTCCAAAAGACCCCATTAATATATCATTCATGCTACTTCAGCGAATATTGTAATGGAGATAATTACATACCTGTGCCAAACCATCTCTAATGTAAGTACGAAATGCCTCACTGGCATTTTGTAGCTGAGCAAATATATCAACCTGAAACACGACGGATAAACCATAATTTCATGAATGGAAAAGTATTACTGAATGCATGAGTGAGTTAAACACCAACTTCATTGCAAATCTCATAATAAAAACAATGTAGTTTTCAACCATTTCAAGGAACCTTTATCACGTTGCTGCTTACCTTGGGATATAATTGTGTGATCCTGTACAATTCATAAAGACCAATTGTGCATGTCTGCTTGTCAGCAATCTTCTTAAAGATTGCAGCCAGTTCTTGCTGAAGAGGGAAAAAGAGTACAAAAACTATATGAAACTATCCTTATATATATATATATATATATATATCACAGAAATTGCGAAAGATATACCTTTAATTGTGCATCTGCTGAATGATTTGCAGGAGCTGGATTGTTGGCTATAGAATCCCCCCAGTGAGTTTGGCCAACTGGCCCTGGTGGGGACAACATTCTTGCTGCTGCCAAGGTCTGTCGAGTTCAAAAAATATGCAGTTAATACAACGTGAATAACAGCTTGTAAAATAAGATGAAGTTCCAAGAGCAATTTTGCATTACCTGAAGATTAAGATCTATGTATGCAAGAATAATTGGTTGTGGTTCCATATCTATAGGAACCATGGATAGATGACCCTTTATTGCAGTTCCACGAAGCTTAACAAGCTCATGCAGAACAGTTTTAACCATGCGCAAAGGTTTGTCATCAGCACCGGCCCTAGTGGGAGTTCATTAAAATTAAACATTTTAGTAATAACCACCACAAACGGACCAATTCAGACATGAAACCATAATCCTAAATTTAAAATAGACTTAATCGTTACCTCCGGCGAATTTCTTCCATCCCTAGTTCTTGAAGGTATACGTGGATGCTTTGGAGGATTCGATCGAGGTCAACTTCATATATGGTACTTTGGAGAACCTACACGAATTGAAAGCTTGTTTTAATTAGCAATGTTTATATATATAACATAAGGTAAAAGATGACAGTTAGGCCAACTCAAAAGCTGACCAAATGATTTATCATTATGCAAATTAACCAGTTATTTGAAAAATATTTATAATACAAAAAAAAAGGAAAAACAATTTAGAGATTTATTCTGTGTTTGTTACGGTGTTGATACCAAAAATTAAAAAGCATTACATTACACCCCACATTCCTCTTTAAAATCAGAAAGTTGAATTTTAACTAATCCCGTTCTGAAAACTGCATAAAACATAAAGATTGACGCACAAAACGTTTCTAAAAAAACACACATAATTAGCATCAGAAGAAATAGACCAAGGGAATCACCTTGGTGAGTTTAATCAGACATTTAACCACTAAATCCGAGAATTTCTGATTTCGTACAACTAGAGACTCATTTACTGCTGGTGAAGGCCACCTTGATGGGTCCACAGGGCGTAAAAGCTTAATGAGAACAACAAACGACGAAGTCCTATCTGCATTATCCTGGGAGCATAAAGATTAGATTAGACAAAGGATTTAAAGAAAGAACACAGAGAAGTATAAATGAGAATAATGCCTTAATATGCATACAACAATAGCATAACCCATTAAGTCCCCAATAATTGGGGGTATGGGCGGGGATGGACGAGATACAGACCTAACCTTTGTCAAACAAAGTGGCTGATCCCAGGATACCACTGAAACAGATGTATTGGAGACTAACCTAACATTTGGCAACAAGTGCACAAAGTGGTTGCTCATATAATACACATGTAACAATGGTCCCCTATGCCGTCGCGTTTGCTATAGAATCATGCCCTCAAATCAAAGCCAAACGGCATCAGAGAAGGCAGACCCAAGAACCATTTTGATTTATGTGCACATCACCATGCTTCTTTCATTCAGCATCCAGAGCATTAGTGGTGCACAAGAATGCCTTAATATGCATAAGATGTTGAAATTTTTTGTTACCAGAATTTTTAGCATCAAAACGTTCAGAGCTTTCAAAAGTTGACTGCCGTCATCCATCATGGGAACCCGTTCATCCAAAAGCCAGAGTAAAAGCTCAGTTATTAAGCCATCAAGTGTACACTCCTTAACAGCATGGGCAAGCCTTTTATTTTGAAATGTCTGCATCAAAGAGCCAAAAAGGGGGACAAAGGTGATTCAAAATGATTTGGTGCGTCATTTTGTTTAACATGAAGGAAACAAAAGTGAGATTAGGATAGGAAAAAACTCTAATTCATTCAAAAAGTCATCGAGAATATATGCTAAGCAACAGGCTTCTTACTTGCATGAGCGTGTTTAGGACATATTTACAAGACCTTGAAGAAGATTGACCAGTGAGACTGAAGTCAAAAGTCTTGGGCACCTGCTATCGCAAGTTGTGTAAGTATTTTGAAGCATCAAGTATATTTTGGAGTACTGCAAAAGAAAATAGTAAAAAAAAATTTTGCCTTGTTTGCTAAGCATGAAACAAGTCTATCTGCATCCTTAACGATATCATCCATCGCAGGGCCTTCAGGATCACTTGTCGCCTGGGCTAATTCGTGGCAGACTACTTTCATCCCTTCAACAGACTGCAACATATAACACCATTTCAAGAATTTATTACAAAAAGACAATGCAGAGAAAACTTAACAAACTTCGACCACCTTTAAGTTGTAAAACAAGTAAGCATGCTAAGATTTCCTAACTTAAATAAACAGTCAACAATAGATCAACATGGTTTCTACAAGACTATCCACACAGCAAGGGTCCACACTTCTCCAAACCACTCCATGAAATTTATTCAGATATGCACATTCAAAATCGGCTCTAAAGGGACAAATGTGTGATATAGCTCATCATAAAATTAATAGAAAATCCCATGGGAAGTTTGGCATACAAAATCGTGAATAATATGAAAGAGAAAAGAAACAGAAACCAATTGAATAACATTTAGCTTCCTAAAACCTGAAAGAAAAATTTGTCAAGATTTACTTTAGATTATCCTTTGTCAAAGTAGGGATGAAATTCATCAAAGTTTATTTCCAAATCATGTATGGCAGTTGCATACTGTTAAAATGGACTTGGGCCTAACTCAATCCCTCAAAAGGTATCTCAAGAGGGGAGGATTGTCCAAGCCTTATATATTGCAAATATGCACACAAACTAGTCGATGTGGGATCTTTAACACCCCTCCTCACGGTTAGGGCTGGACATCTAGACCATGAACAATAATAGGGGCCCAACATCGAACTAGGTGGCTCTGATACAATGTTAAAATGGACTTGGGCCTAACTCAATCCCTCAAAAGGTACCTCAAGAGGGGGAGGATTGCCCAAGCCTTATATATTGCCAATATGCACACAAACTAGTCGATGTGGGATGTTGAAATATGAAGTCCAACATCGAGTGCCCTAAGGAAGATCCAAATCACTTATAAGCTCATCGGTTAACACCTCTCCTCTCCAATTGGTTTTGAGAGAATATGGAGGCCCATGAGCTAATTTTCACATGGTATCAGAGCGGGCCTTTAGGCGGGATGTGTGGGCTCATAATGCCCAAAAGTGGGCTCTAATTGTCCCTGTACGACCCAAAGTAGGGCGACGGGCCTTCATATGTCCCCGCGTGACCCAAGAAGAGCGGCGGGCCTTGAATTGACTCCCACCTCGATGTGAGGGAGAGTGTTGAAATATGAAGTCCCACATCGAGTGACTAAGGAATATCCAAATCACTTGTAAGCTCATGGATTAACACCTCTCCTTGCCAATTGGTTTTGAGAGGATCTGGAGGCCCATGAGCTAATTTTCACACATACTATGTATTCCAAGAAGAAGTGAACTTTGAAAAAGTTGCAGGATCTAGCATAGTAGGCTGAAGAAAAGAGATGACAAACCTGCTCTGGTGAACCATAGGAAATGATATCCAGAGCTTCATTCCAGTCGGTAGGACCAACGGTACTGGAAACCGTCCGAGGGATTGGGTTTCTGTCCACATGAAGCTCGGCTTGAACATTTATTTCCCTAAAATGGGAAGAAAAAAAAAAGTTAACATCCTCAACACTCCAACTTTTTCTTCTGTTTTTCCCTCTAGAGATCAACACTCTCTCATCGTACAGTTTCTTCATTAACACTATTGAGTAGAGAAAAAGCAATAGAGCAACTTGACAACTTGTACAAAAGCTAATAAAAGCAAACATGAAAAACATACAACTACATGCCAATCAAAGGGAAAACAATTCAGTAGAGCCACTACCTATTGAAGACCGGTCCATATGTAGACCTTGAGACACCTCCACTTTGCTCTGCTAGGTCCGACCTAGATGACAATGAAAAAAGCAGCAGCAAATTCTAAGTGAAACGATGAACAAAGTAATACAAGTTTTACAGAATATTCATCATGAAGCAAAACATAAGTGAAAACTATCAGTTCTATACTTATTTAAAAACCACAGAACCAGACGAGAAGGGTGAAAGAAGAACAATGAAGATGAGAAAGGATAAGGGAGGGAGACCACTATAAGTAGAGAAAATTGAAGTGTGTAAGTGTGTGTGTTTGGGGGGGGTGTACCCAAAAAAACACACTCAAACTTCAAATTTTATCAGCTAATACCAAAGCATTTCAACAATAGAAACCATCACTAGGACCTAGGACCAGAGGATGGAACTCCAAAACAATAGGATTGATCTGGATAAATGGAGAAGAGGAAGAAAGATTGGGTTCAAATTATATGCACCAAGGACACACCAAATGTTAAGACTACAATAAACAATTGAAGTCAGTTGCTGCTAAAACCATGCATACCCATTATCCCTTACAGATCGCCTCAGTGCTGCCCTAGCTTCACCAGGTTTTCCCTCCTTCCTTTTATCCATCTCTCGTGCCTGACAAATTGCAAATACACTCTAAGAACTTGACAAGATATTTGTGCTACAAGCGTGCACATACAGACACTTGTAAACAATTTTCTCTCACCTTCCATTTGAATTTCTCATCCAACATGCTACTTTGTGCCGCTGACAACTTCTGCCCCACATACTTCCATATGTCATCACCTAACAAACATTCAACAGAAGTTCATTCCTGTTCTTGGACTTCCTATAAAAGTCACAATCCTGAATGCAAAAGAAGTGAGAGAAAAAGGCGAAGAATGTACACAATCTGAAAGAAGCTAAGATAAAACCCACCGAGAATCTTATATCCTGTTGCCAAGGTATTTAAAGCAGCTTTCCTAAGTTCACCATCACGTTCAGTAGTTAAGCTTGCAACAATTTGCAAGGACTTCAGCTGTCCACCAATCTGCAAAGAAGGGGAAGACACACATTTGACTGACATGCTCAAAGCTGACAAGAGCTCTAAAAATATTTAAGCTATCACTAGACAAGTCTTACCTCTGGTCCATGGTTATCCAACAAGAAACCAATAATATCGACACACTCTATCCGAGTTCGATTGTTACGAGAGCGTAAACCTTCCAAAATATATGGAAAGGTTTTAGCTGCAGAATACCAGTTTATAATTTGTTTAATCAACTCCCGCATTTGTCCTCGCACTTTCTCGATGTTGTGACCAGACTGCACACAAGACAAATGAAATAGTTATAATGCATAGAGAGCAATAACAGAAAACAGCCAGCTAACATTTGCTTATTCTGAATGTTACAATTGTTTGTCCCAACGACAAATGAAAGACAGAAAACAGGTACCAACATGATTAAAAGGAGGTCATGTTAAAAGGAAAAGGAAAAAAAAAAACCTTCTCCATTAGACCAGGAAGGAAAATGGATCCTTCCGCTTCAGTCATGGTGTAGCCCTCGTTCTTCAACATATCGAAAAGTTCAGGAAGAAATTCTAGAACCTATAAATCATTTCAGATAAGAATGTGAAGACAATGTCAGAAACGGCAAACATTCATCAGTCTTTTCCCAAACAATGGTGTTTCGGCAAGGAGAAGTATAAGAAAGTTTCAGACACCTTGAGCAAACATGATGTGTTTGATTCACAGATCCTCAAAACAAACCACCTCAAAAGCACATCCAGAACTTCTATGATTTCATTTCTAATAGAAGGAAGTCCCTGAAATGTTGCAACATGAAAAGTTGGTGCTTCGTTCACATTTCAGAGACTCAAAGAATAAAATCCCACAACAAAAGCACCTTTTGCAGCATCTCAATCCCATCAACTTGCTTCTTGAAGTCTGTGCTTAGAAGCCTCCGGTGCAGATCCTCTCTAAAGTACCTCATAATGTCATTCTGTTGCAGTTACTAATTAGAGATTCCAGCATCCAAGGCAGAGAAATTAATAAGGCAACAGATCAACGAATATTTATTTAAGACAAACCTCTAGATCCTGTATCTGTTCCAAACGTGGTTCTTCAAACTTAAATCTTCGGACAACTATTCTCTCTCTGTCAACCTGCAGAGAATTATAGGAGTAGCTCAAGTAAAAAGACACTTGGATCCAGAAATATTTTAATTCGGCTTAAGCTTACCTTGTTTGAATCCTTCACATTCAGTAAAGCTTGTGATTGGAGAGTAATGTCTTGAACAGACATAAGAGACTCTTGCCTTGGGCCTTTGGCAGGGAGAGCTCTCTAAACAAATGAAAAAACAATTATTTGACAAGACAATGTCATGACCTCATTAAATCCAAGAGTATAAAACCTTACAGATGATGAGACTTTGCTTCCATGTCTTGGTGCACGATCACCATGGCCATTTGATTTTCCCGCCTTTGAACCTACTTTTGAGGATGGAGCAGATATTGTTCTTCCGGAATCAAATGTTTCTACAAAGAAAGAGCAGCAGCAGACTCAGAATTAGGTAAACAAGATCCATAAAGAGATGCAATTCTGTCACTCCAGAACATTCACAAGGGGGACATTCAGTCAATTACCATTAAGGCCTCCATGTGGTTTGAGTCTTTCAACAACAATAGCTAAAGCAGGTCCCTGTACATCTCTCAAATTCTTGCTCACCTAGAAATAATAGAAACGGGTAGTTATAAGCACATGGCTGCATGTCAAAAGAAACTAGGGAGAGCACAATTGTTATGGACGCACCATCTCTTGCCCACACACCCGCAAAATTTCACCGAAGCATACTTCAGCCGCTTTGCGAACATCTGCTGATTTATCCTAGAAATGAACAACAAAGTAGTGTTCATTTTACCTGCCCACATGCATTTAAGTAACAGACAGAAAGTGCAATGTGCTGTGCAGTAATACCGTCATGGAAGCAGCACCGGGCTTTAGAAAGATGGATGGCATCAGGGAATGCTGGTAATCCAGCGAGTTGTCTAGATAACCAGTCAAAAAGATCTTTGCGACCTTCCGCACCAAGTTTAGCATCCGCTAATGCAGCAGTGATATAAGGTATCTGTGTATAAAATAGATGAGGTTTCGGGTCAAAAAGAAAGGGGGGAAAGAAAAGTAAGGGGCAGAAATGGGAACCATTTTATCAAGATGAACAGCAGCAAGCCAGGAATCTAGAGTGTTCAAAGTGCATTCTCTCATGTGCTTTTTATTGTCACCAAGGCATTTCAAAACGTCAGACAGAATACCCTGCAAGAAGCCCATTAAGTACCCACAAATAATCAAATTCGAAGTTATGAAAAAGTAAGAGTTAGGGAGGAGAGCCAATAAAACTGGTCAGTAAATAAACCTTGCTCGACTTTCTCAACAGCTGCCCCCATAGCAGAAGCGATGCCGCCGATAGCAGATAAAGTGGCCATGATTAAGTTCTTGTTACTGTCACAGAGGCGGCCTTTAAGAGCCCCAAACAATTCACCTGAAAACCACATCAAAGATAAAATTGTAACAAAAGGAAAATAGCGAACAGGCGAACAAGCCGTGACCCTTTAAACATCCAAGAAAACAATCAGTACCAGTTCCAGTGGGTTGAATGCGCTTATTAGCCTCCTCCAGGATTTTATTTACAGATTCAATAGATTCCAAACGAATCTGCAGTTAATGATTCCAGTCAAGAGCAGCTCAAAATCAAAGAGTACTACATCTTACACTAGCCTTGAAGATCACAAGTTCATACCTTCCAGTCTGAACTTTCCAAGCCCTTCAGAAGGGTAGAAGTGATCTTTCCACTAATATCTTCACGTGGAAGGCCATCTAGCCCGCCGCCACCAGAGGAAGATGGGGCGGATTCTGATGCCTTGACAGTTTTCTTTGGGGCAGCAGCTACCCCCTGCAAGGAAGCAAAATAGAAATGATAATTAAGAGGTAATAAAATTGAACAAACGCTGGATAATTCATACCAAATAAACATACCTCATATGGATTTTTCTCATACTCCGCATCTAGTGCACTAAGAAGAACGGGTTTCACATCTGAGAGAAATCCTTTAATATCTGAAAGGAAGATGCACTTTAGTTCTTGCAAATATCTAAAAGCGTGTCACAAATTGACAAAGCAGACAAGTCACCTGGACCAACAAATTTGTGCAATACACCAATAAGTTTAATGGTGGAATTTCTAGTAGCAGCAGCACTTGACTGCAATCCTATATCTTTGCAGAAATCAATTAAATCCTGCAAAGTGAACAACAATACTTGGATTAGCAGCTGTCTACACATGAAAACAAATTTGCAACAAAGATCAAATTCTCAAAAATTTCCACAACCTTTAGTTTCAAATGTGAGATACCAAAGTCATCTACTGCTGAAACCATCCACAGAATTCCTTCACTAAGAACTTTAGGGTTCTTATGCTCTTTCATGATCTTGTACAGCTAAAAGCACAGCAAGAAAAAAGGACCAAAATATTAGAATATATAACGGTCCATCAAAGGGAAAGTCAATTTTAAAACTCCAGAAAAGTACAAAATAAATGCAAAAGTTGCTCTGACATGTCTATAACTAAACAGAGGCAAACGCGTGCAAATCCAGAGAGTTCAACGAAGAATCAAAGAAGACTAGTAGAATAACCAGCTTCCCGTTACTCCTTCCCCTTTATCATCATGCCAAATGCATAAGAGAACGCATGCACATTAATTAAACCAGGCTTACTCTTTCAAAAACAAATCCTGGACCAACAGCTTCACAGAAAGTAGTGAGACACTTCATTGCTTGAACTCGAGTCTTGATATCAGCAACTCTTTCAGCAACTCCTGCCAGAAAAATATTCAAGTTTGACATGAGAACCAGCAAACATCAATACCAGCTTGGTCAAAGGCTTGAAGCAGGGATTTAACAGCCATACCCAAAACACACACACAAAAAAGGAAAAAACGAAAAGAATACACCAAAAAGTCAAAATATAAGATAAGGAAGCAGACCTTGGAGACATAGTACAACGCATTTTTTTGGAAACTTTGAGGCAGCTGAAGCTATATGAGTGATGACATCAATGACTTGTTGCTGAACCTGTACTTCAATTTAGAGGGGAAGAGAAAGGGGGTTCAGTAGGTATAGCATATGGCGTCAAAAGTCAAACTTCATTGTCATTGTCAGTAAATCAGTACCTGGACATTTTTCTCACCCCATCCCGGAACTGCACAGAGTAAACGAATTAAAATCTCCACTGACGGATCTAGGTTTTGTAATGATTCAACTTGTTCCTTGAAAGAGGCAATTGCTGCATTGGAAGACGAAACAAATAACTAGACATAAAACCTCAGTAAACAACATAAGTAAAAAATAGTTCCATCATGAAGCAGCATAAGAACTTAGCACGCCATTTACCTAGTTACATTTTTTTTTTGGGGGGGGATTCGAGGCAGTGGGTGTCAAACTCAAGACCTTCTCAAATAATCAGAGTCAGAAGCGGTGTGTCAACTGCACTAGCCTTCCTTGGCACTTAACTAGTTACATATAGAATCAGATGGTCTGACAAGTTCAAAAGGTTTTTGACAAGAAAAATAAATAAAAGGGGGGCAAGTCAGATAATTTGACAGTAGCATACGAATATATGGGGATAGAGATACATGATTATCAATGCAAAGGATAGCCTAGTAGGGAAGGTAGTACTGGATAAAAGCAATTGCGATCTCAGTAGTGAATATTCTAAGCCACAACAACGGTAACCCCTGAAGATAGAAAGACTAAATTGAACAAAAAGGAAAATGAAGAAACAGAGAGACGAAAACTTGAACAATGGGAAGAGTTACTATGAATTGCGCGGATGCAAACTCACTTAAGGGGTTTGAATTCAGAAAATTAATAGATGTTTCCAAAATTAAGGTACCTTCAAGCCGCTCTTTCCAAACAGCACTTTTCAGCTGAGGTATTGTATCTGCTTGTATAAGGGAACCTACTTTCTCTTCAATCTCTTCGAGACTCATTTCAGCAGGCTGCAACATAAAAAGAAATATACTCAACCAAGCTCGAAATAGAAGCATACAGCATTATGAAATTGCAGAATAAAATGGATCAATGCTGACCTCGACATCTTCAGGCTCCACAGTCTTTCCCGATTTTGCCTGAGCTACTCCTTCACCCTTTTTGATGCCACCCGATTTGGTCGGTGCTGATTTTTTATTTGCAGGCTGAAAATTAGGCCGAAATAAAAGCAAATTAAATGACTAAAAGCACATCATTTAACGAGAGAAATAGCAAGAAATGTCCTTGCAAAATCATTGCAAGCATTAAACAGAGACAGTAAAGAAAAGTTGATGAATACATATTACAAGAGTGATTGTGAAGCACAATACTTACAGCTGTCTGAACAGGTTTCTTTCCACTAAGCATGCTAGCAGCAGACCTCCTAGCAAGTGATCCATCTGTAGCCTGCATAAGGAAATATCAAAAGCACACTCAAGATGTAAGCAAGCAACGCAAAAAACAGATACCAGATAAGCATCACGAAACTGCAAGGTAAGGTACATTCTGACACAGATTTTAGACGTCTCGAAGATTATTAGCTATGTGCCAAAATGATACTGCCTAAAATTACCACAACACATTTCTGTTCACAGAAACCGACTAATATCTAAAGATCTCTTTTCTTGCTAGAATTGCCCACTGTCTATATTCTCACTTTTGAAGTAGTTGATAGAACTTCCCAGTTACTTTTTCCAAATTTTGGTATCCATATTAATGTTTGTGATAACATGAAGGGTTTACTTTTAGACTTTTAGTAGTAGAACAGATGCTTGAAATCCCTTGCACTTAACCAATATTTATTTGCAACGTTAAAGACACAAAATCAACCTCAAAAGACATTTATCTTAAGCACAATAGAGACTGACCTCTGAGCAAGATACACTTCCTCCCGAAGAATGAACCGGAACTGGAGGACAAAACCAATAGAGATTAAGAGGGGGAAAAAAGGTAGCATTCTAAAGCATGCAAAATAAGTGAGAAAAATAACAAAGAAAAGCAAACCTGAGCTTGATACCGCTGTTGAAACACCTCCAGAACCCCCAATCATTTCCGAGAGTTTCTTTTTTCTAACATCGTCAAGTTTCTCAAGCGACTTTTCCAGGGGTCTCATGCCAACTGACTGGAGGTGATTATAGGAAAACCACAAATCAATATGGAAGGGTAGAATTGCAGATTGAAGTCAAAGTGCAAGAGGAAAATAGTTAGAGACGGTGGCAAGGGAAATGCACCTTAGCTATAGCTGCCAAAGCTGAAAATGCAGCATCCCTCACATCAGGTGTTCCGTCATTCAGTGCCTGCAAGAGTACAAATTAGTACACAAAAACAGGACTACGTGCTAAAAACATTAAGAGAACTAGCTTCCAGGATCAACAGAAAATGATGAGAGTATCGTCCAGCGGAAAATTAAATTTTAGCAGTTTGGGATGAATAAAAAAATCATACACATTGAGCAAATGAAAAAAGGAAGATCATCCCACTACATCTTTCATTCAAATAAGTATTTCCGGAGAAAATTGTGAGTTCTTTCTGGGGAAGTGGTTTATTATGGGATGAAATATTTCTTGCAGAATAATCTGAATATTCGGGGAATTTATGTTAGTCTTTACAAGTACATCTCTAAATCTGAAAATTAGCATTTCTTTGTTAGAATTAGAAATGTAATAAGTTCGGATTGAAGAACCAATAGATTCCTAAGCACATGTTACCATTCATTGATCGACTGAATTTAGTTCCATCAGTGTGTCTTAACTAACCTCCATGCATATCGGCACATATTCCTTCTGTACTTTGAGGATAACAGCTTTGTTGCTTGTATCAATGCAGAATGTAATCCAGTTTAAAGTCAGTGACCTCACAAGAGGAACTTTGTTCTTCACAGCTACCTTAACGTCTGCAGCAATCACAGCATTTAGCTTAAGCCCTTCAGAACATTGCAGGAATCTCCCCAAAAAACATTGACAAAGAGATAAAAGTCAAACTAATAGTGTTATTCTAGATGAAAAAATAGGGTAGAAGAAAATTAAAAATTAAAAATTAAGAAAGAAAAAAATCTTAAGTCGCAGATGAAATACAGCAAAACTACAGTTACTTAGCACATGGTCATCGACTGAAAGATTATAATTACCAAGAATGCAATTGATAATATGTTGTAGTAGTTCAATAGAAATTTCAAGAACATGCCCAACAATGTTCCTTTCACCATAACTATAACAAAAAGTTGCAACTCCCATCTTTCTTCGAAGAATTATGCAAAATGTAGTTAAGAAACTTGTATTTCCCTCAAGAAATCAGACATCAGAGAAAATATAACAACTAAACATAAAGAAACTCATAATGTTCTTGGGAATATAAAAAAGAAACCTGCCTTCAACAACATCAGCAAGGGTAAAGCACCCTGATTTGTGCATTGCTTGGAGGGTTTGAGTAAGCGCCTCTGCCGAAGTTGGTTTTTTCTCCTTTAATTTTTCCTGGAAAAAAAAAAAAAGAAACAAGCAAATATAATAAGGCATCAAGCTAACAGAACAAACAGTGGCAACTGATGTCGGAAACTGTTAAAAATGAACTTGGGTCTAACTCATTCCCTCAAAAGGTACCTCAAGAGGGGGAGGATTGCCCAATCCTTATAAAGAACAAACTTACTCGCTAGCTAGTCGATGTGGGATTCTCAACACACCCTCTCACGCCTAGGGCTAGACATCTGGAGTGTGAACATAATAGGGGCCCAACATCGAACTAGGTGGCTCTGATACCTAATTTTCACATGGTATCAGAGCCTAACTCATTCCCTCAAAAGGTACCTCAAGAAGGGGGAGGATTGCCCCAATCCTTATAAAGAACAAACTTGCTCGCTAGCTAGTCGATGTGGGATTCTCAACAGAAACAAAGCAACAAACTCTTCTAATACAATTAAGTGAAGCAAATATATACCTATTTCCATAGTTAATATTCCTATACCCATTTATTCATTGTTATATGAGAGCAATAATATATTTGTTAAAAAAGTACTCGAATAGTTGTATAAGTACTCCCTCCTTTTCCGAATATAAGGGGTTTTAGCCCACTCTATCCTTGTCAAGATATAAGGGGTTTTAGCAATTCCAATGTCAAGTTTCCAGATTTACCCCCAACTATGGTTAGTGGAAGGTTAGTGAATTAGTGGAGGATTAAGTATGTAAAAATCCTCTCTCCCATATTAAACACACACTTCCACACTCTTGTTGTCTTTTGCACCCTTAATCCATGTGCCAAGGGCTCAAACCCCCTCAGGTTTCTTAGGAGGAAGTATATCAGTCTTTCAAGGTCCCTCTAGTGGAGAATTAAATGTTAGTGAATTAGTGGAGGATTAAGTATGTAAAAATTCTCTCCCCCATATTAAACACACACTTCCACACTCTTGTTGTCTTTTGCACCCTTAATCCATGTGACAAGGGCTCAAACCCCCTCAGGTTTCTTAGGAGGGAGTATATCAGTTTGGTGAACATATTGGTGGATATTATTCTTATCACACTGCATATGCATCTCCATGCTGAGAATGAAGTCTAATTACAATAGTGAATTGGGTTCCTTTCCATTTCTTTAGAAAAATGGTTGTTGTCCATTACTCACGTCTTTGTGCAAGAAGAATGTTAATGTTGCATCACAGATGGTCATATTTTAGACATCAAAATATTATACCATGTTACAGTCACCATATGCAGTTATGCACCTTATTTTACATCAATATTTTGAAGGACATACCCAGCCATTTCCAGGATAGGAAAAGTTTCTTGAAGCAAAACATTTAGCTTACTTAAAATCATATTTAGCAGACTTCAATGCCTTCTATAATGTCATCTTAGCAAGATCCAAGGAGAACAAAATCCACTTCTCCATATGAAGCACAAACATGTATCCTCCAAATTAAATTTATTAGATAAGAGGACAATTTTCCCAATGTAAATGATATTAGTGAACTGCTGTCTTTAAAAGATGGAACACATCTGTGCTCAGGCAATAAAATATTCAACATAAATCATCCTAAGATAAAATATTACCAGAAGTACAGGCAATAAAAAACGAGAATTCCCTGAGAAATGTGTTCTCAGTCCCCTGGCAAGATTTCCAATTGCTTGGATGGCCTCTACTGCAACAGCAATATTAACATCTGTAATAAGCTGCAAAGCGCCAAAAGAATGATAAGAATACTTCCAAAAACCAAGAACGTAAACTAAATGGAGAAAGAAACAACTACAGGGCTTTGGAATGCAGAAAAGGCGGGTGCATGTAAGATGCAGGAATAAGATGCCAATATCAAAGATACATCAAACATAAGCAGAAAAGGCAGAATATATGTATAATGCAGAATAAGATGTTAATAGTCCAAGAAACAGCCAAGATAAACTGAAAAGTGGAAACAAGAATCAGGAAAAACGAGACACAGTTACTAGGCAGCCAAAGAAAGGAGCACATTTTCTCCAATAAATGGGTAAGGCTTGTTAATTAAACAAAGAAGAGCAGTGTACCTTCTTAAGAGTCCGGCAGATCTCTGTGAAGTCACCAGGGGCAATCTTTTTGGCGGATGCAAGTTTTGTCAACTCAGCAACAGCATCTTTTCGCTCCGACCACTTGGCAGCTTTCTAAATTTTTAAATACAATAAAAGAGGTAAATTGCCTGTCAGCATTCTCAAAAAGATTATGAAAATATGTTGGACACTGCTAATCAAAACAACAAACAGTAATAGAAAGATAGAACACTGACCACTCCTTCCCAAAAACCTGACTTCTCCAAAGGCGCCAATATATCAACAGGATCAACAAGTTCATACTCATCTATCGCCTGAGGAACTGACAGGGAAAATATATATCCAGGCCCAGGCAAAGAGGTTAATGAATTAAAAAATCTTTCGATATCTTTGACTAGGAATTAATAATTCTAATTTGAGATTAAAAGAGACACCACCATATACACACTAAATCACATACCATCAGCATTAATTTCAGCAGAAGGTCCAGAATGCACCACCTCAAAAAAAGCTTCCGGTTCCGGCTCCTTGTCTTGCTCAGATCTGATAAATGTCAATAACTAACTTACAGAGTGTTCTCCTACTCGAGAAACTTAACCCTTTGATGCATGCATATAAACTTTTTTTCCAAGTAAGAGTAGGTAAGTGTAAGGGCTCGTAAATCCTCCACCAATCATAAGAACTCATAAAGGGGAATGGAAACAGAGGAAGTGGGTGTCAATAACTAACTTACAGAGTGTTCTCCTACTCAAGAGAAACTTAACCCTTTGATGCGTGTATATAAACTTTTTTCCAAGTAAGAGTAGGTAAGTGTAAGGGCTCGTAAATCCTCCACCAATCATAAGAACTCATAAAGGGGAATGGAAACAGAGGATGTGTGTGTGTGTGTGTGTGTGAGAGAGAGAGAGAGATGGTCATTCAAGACAAAGTTGGTATGAAATCAAATTAATGAACCTTAGAGGCTTAGACATAGCCAAGAGTGATAAATTCAGTAATTCTTGATACAAATGAAAAGGTAGCCAAACAGTATCAAGAGAAACCAAGCAGAGTCAAAACAATAACATCAGCTATTCAGCTTGCCAGCGCTCAAACCCAGTAACTCCATCCTCGACCCCCCAAAACAAAAGGAAAGACCAGAAAAATGACCAATAAATTATAAAGATGCAAATTCTATTAACCAATGATTTAATTACGTAAAAAAGTACATATTTCAAAAAAAAAAATCCTACCTTATTTTTCGAGTCGGCTTAGCTGTTCCGGTCACATTCTCAAGCTCAGCCTCCAACTCTTTTTTTCTTAAAAAAAAAGAAAACAAAATACAAGGTTAAACAAAAGAAGACGTTGATATGGAGGATATAATGAAAGGTCCCCAAGAAATCAACATACCATTGTATCTCTCATCTTCTCAAACAATATTGACTTAACGGCATCTTTCCCTATCCAATAGCAAAGCCCCACTGTCAGCCCTTTGGAAGCTTTACGTACATTCTGATCTTGATGATCAAAGAGTTCAGGAAGCATCTTCAATATTCTCTTTGGGGGAACTATCTTAGAGCCAAATTCACTGAAAGATCATTGAGCAACTTATGACATAATCCGCCAATGCCAAGAAAACAAAATCTAATTGCAGAGCAAACAAAAATCATACCCTAGGGCCTGACACATGACATCGATTGCAGGTACTACAGCTTTGGCAACTTTATTTTTTATTGCTTTTTCCATAGCATCCTGTAAAGAAGACGAGTTCATTAGGAAATCAAGAAGTCATCTGGGCACAATAGCTAAATGACCTAATTCATATCATCAGATAATAGCAAAACGGATAACTTGAGGCATTTGCAAAAATCATGTAAATGTAGATTTGGAATACAATGCAACATCTCTGGTCCAATTTTCTTTGAATGACTGGCCCATACCAAATATTCACCAGCTCCACTACCAAAATGAGAAAGATAAACCCACCAACTCTATAGTATTAACAAAATCACTGAATCTCATACAGTGACATTGATCCCTCAAAATCGACTCTCTACTAAAATTGTGTCACACGTAGCAACCAATTCTACTAATCCATAGAATTGACATAAAATTTCTGATAGTATACAAAAGCTTTACCTGTCTTTGTGTAGTAGGCCCATTCACAATGATAGATTATTTCTTGGCTTTCAACTCATGAACAATTACAGGAAAGTAAAACTATAATGACATATTTTAAGATAATTTCAAAAACTGATGCAAACAAAAATCACTTTGAAGGAAAAGGGACAATAAATTTAAAAGCTAAATTGTATAGCTTGAATAACCATACTACATCTGACATCTTCATATTAAAAAGGAAATGATATTATCCCTTGAAGAGGTGATACTACGAAACCCATGGTCAATCTAATGTCTCTCGCTAAAAATTTCTCAATCCCAAAAATAAAGATAATAATAACAACAACAATAGTAATCACCCCTTACAAAATCCCAATCAAACCACCCTAGAAGCATCTTCGGACCAAGCACCTAAAACATGAAATTCCATTGCTTCGAGAACAAGATGTTGATACTAAGTTTATCAATTGTGTAACATGCATTAAACTTATTTGTGCATAATGCATCTACTCAAAAGCATATAACTATAAATTTCAGTTAACCTAACAAAACGAATTTAAACAAACAAAGCAGTAGCACAAGATGCGAAATTTAACTTTCTTTTTACCAAATGGGAGAAAGAATTTCTAGAAATTCCACTTTTTCATGAATCATGAGTATGAGAGCCATATTCCAATACACATAATCTAGACTCACTGAAAATTAATTATTAACAGCATCCATTTCATGTCTGAATTCGCCCAAGTATTCAGCGAAGGCATGAAAAGGGGACAGATTGACGTTCAAGGAACTAAAAAGTAACCAGAATCAAGGAAAGTAGGCAGGTAAAATCGTCGAAAACATAAGGAGAGTCCAGAATCATATAAATATATTGCTAGCTCAATGAAGTACTCACAATTTTAGCATCCGTCATCATCTTCTAGACATATAAATTTGGATAATGATTGCAGATTTTACTTTTAGATTTTCGCCATGTCCTTAAATGGCATATGCACAGAATCTTTCTTATCCATATTCTGTAAGCATTACATGTATGGAGCACAAGAAATGGAGAAAAAATATAGACATGGAAAATCTAACATGGTTGCACTAAAAGCCAGAAGAACCAAAGAAAAGCACCATTATACAGGTGCAAATGCTACAAAGTTAATCTAAATCATTATCTACAGGTTCTAAGTGAAGATCTGAATTCATGATAATGAAGTCAAATTTAGCATCCACCCAAGAACACATTCCCTAACTAATTAAACTGTTAAGAAAGTACTCCCTCCGTCTCATTTCAATTGACACTAAACTAACTTTCACACGGGTTAAGAAAATGGTTAGTTAGGTTAGTTAATTGAGTCAAATGACCAAAAAACATCTTGAAACTTTGAATACAATTAATGTTATGTGTGTTGAATTAATCAACGCAAGGGTAAAATTGGAAAAAGGATATTGAATGTTGTCTTGAATTCATGAATTGACAAGTAAATTGGGAAGTGGGACGGAGGGAGTACAAGCTTCTAGAATGAACACGTACCAAGAAAGGCTCAACAGCTTCCAACTCCACCCATAACATTAATGCAGCCAGTGCCTTTTCCACTGTCTTCGGTCTCCCCGTCAGACATTTTGCTACAATGACATCACATACTTCCTTTGCATATCTATCCAATAGGGAAAGGAAACCAAATTACCACAGCATATCCTAACTGAATCACTCAATCCTCAAGAGAAGAAATTATTATTTTTCTAATAAACTAAATTCAGGCTAAAAGCAAAGAATTACCTCCCAGCATCAGCATCGGCAGCTTTCAAGTAAGCGATTAAGGCGTCTAGAGCCTTCTCCTGTACAGGAGCATTTGAATCCGCCACAGACTTTTTAAAAAAGTGACCTAAGAGAATTTCAAATTTTCAAAAATCATGAATTTCCTCAAAAATTTGAAAACCTAAGATCCATACCATTTATCCCTCACAATATACAAATTCATACATGGATCAACGAAATTGAGATCGAAAAACAATAACTAAGATCTGATAAGGTCGATTAAGAACCCTAACTCACCAAATTCACGAATGCGCGGGTCCTTAGGATCGGAAATTGAGTCGCAAACGGCAGCCAAGTCGATGTTGGCGTCGTTTCTCACCTTCCAATTCTTATGCGTTAACCTATCCTCCCATGGAATCTTCTTCGCCTCCTTCAATAACTTCTCGTCCTCCGTCGACATTGCTAACCGTATTCAAAAAATTCGTGTTTTATATCGACCTACAGAAACGCTGCCGGAGTAGATGGAGGAGAAAGACAGAAAATGAAATGGAAACGGTGTCGTACTCATCGATATTCAGGCTTAGAATTTCTCTTCTCCGCCGTGTGCCGGCGAGGGTTGGGCAGGTGGGAGTGATCTATCACTTTTATCTTTCTTTCTCCTTTCAAAAATTCAAGAATAAAATATAATCAGAGATTGTGTGGGTGGGCTAATGGCTAATTTTGAATTTTACGCTTCAATGACAACAGTAACCCCTCACGGAAAAGAGAGAGAGAGAAAAAAAAACCGTGAAGACACGTGTCATTTTCTCTTCTTTTTTTTTGATGAAATTAGAGTATGCATTCTGATTTCGACATATTGTCAAATTTGTGTAGAACTAATTTAAGTAATTGAATCAAATGACATGATAATTCATATTAAATCAGCATGGTACTAACAAAATAGTTGTTAGTATGAAGTTGAACTTGGATAATAAAATATCAAGAAGACTTATCCGAATTATAAGAGTCACAATATGACATTATAGTCTACTCGTGCTTAGTATATAGGTAGTGACAATTATCTCAATCTAATTAGTCCGATTAATAATATTCAGACATTAAACGTATATTCTTCATTATTACATTTTTTTAAAGTTATTAACAAATATTTTTCTGTATAGATTAAGTTGTTCTCATTTGCAATAAAACAATCGTTGAAAAATTAAATAAGTCTTGTCCATGAGAAATAAGAAAGAAAAATATGTTTATATACTTATTTTGTATTTAACATATCTTATATTATAAATTTTTAGTCAAATAATAGTTTCAATATAAACTTTTCTAAAAAAAACTTATTTTAAGTTGTAAGTTGGATCAATTCTTAGTTAAAAACTTGTCAATGACAGTTTATTTTAAGTAAAAATCTATAAATTGATGCTTATAAGGTAGCACGCCTTAAGAGTGCAAGTGAATTGTGTCCATATTGGGTTTAGTTAGAACCTGACAACTAAAATTGCGTCAAAGTAAAAAAATATATGTCTTAAAAGTGAATGTATAAAGTTTGACTTAAATTTATTGGCCATTGAAATAATTAAAATAAAAAAAAAATATTAGGACATTTTTGTCTTATTGCCTAGAGTTATCTGCTCCAATAGAAGGTGGAGTGTGTATGTGGACCGGGTACACACTACAAACAGTAGAAAAAAATAAATACATAATAAAATTCTTCGCGACGTAGATCGTCCAAAATCCCTTGAACAACGAGTAGTAAAGTTCTCGGTTCAACACCTTTCTTAGAAATCAACAATCTACGAGACCATGGGCGTATCAATCATCCCATAGATTGTCTCGGAAAGATGAAAAGCGAGAAGGGCGCAGAACAACTCCGGGTTTAGAGGAAAAGCTTGAGATCTGGAAGGATCCAAGTAGATCTTGCATCCCAGTCTTGAATCTTGAATAAGAATGGGCTTGAAAAAAATTTCATCACGATTTATGACAGAGGGTGAAGACACGCAAAAGTGAAACAAAGTAGATAAAGCGACTAAGATTCAACCATTGGCCGGAGCCAATGGCCAAATCTGGCCAGAAACAGAAAGGGGAAAAAAGGCCGCAGGAGGAAGAGGGGAAAGAGAGAGAAGAGAGAGAAAAGGGGAAAAAAGGGTTGGAATGTGATGGAGGAGCGTGGAATAACAATCTGGAGTCCAGAATGAATTTTCGAATTAAAAAAAAATGAGTACAGTAGTTAATTAGTGGGGGGGGAGATAATCTGATGTTTCAGCCTTACCGTATTGAGGAATTCTTTGGAACGTTGATATATGATCGGACGGCTGAAAAGTGGTGGAGTACATTGAATTAGCTCAATATAAATCTTCATCAAATCCTTAATTGTTACGTTTGTTTTTTTTTGCTGCTAAGTCCTTTAATTGTTACTTCTCCATTAAATATAAGATTTTCATTATATATTGTGGAAAAAAAAAAGAAAACAAAAATTAATATATTTTATAATTAAAATATAATATTAATATCTTAAATATGGCTTGTATATATTATTAATTTTATTTAAAAAAATAATATTAATATTTTAATTACAAAAAAATTTTAATTTTTACTTTATTAATTTATTAATTTTAATTATGTAATAAATGTCTCATATTTATGAATGAAGGTACGCTGCTGGCAGGCTTGATGGTCCCACTAGAGGAGTGTGAAACGACTATAAGCTTTGGTTGATGACGACTTTCCTACAATATGTCATTGTTTCCCTTTTCTTTTCTTTCTTTGTTTTTCTTGTTGAAAATAATAATTGAGTCTCAACAGCTTCTCACTAGTGAAAGATGTAAATCATTGAATCTAAGTAGGATCTTATTTTTCTCCCCTTTTTCTCTCTCTTCCCCCTACTGCTGTTACTGGCCAGATTTGGCCATTGGCTCATTTTGTTCCGTTTATATTACTCTATTTTCTACAACGAATCATATGAAACCTTTTTCAGAGTTTTTTTCTTCAAAGATTCAAGATACAGTGGTTAAATGAGTCTCAGATCTTTACAGATCTAGACTTTTTTTCTATGTTTCTAGGAGGATTTGTTCAACCCGGACTATATCTAGGCCCTTTATCAACTTTTTACATCTTCCCGAGATAGTTTGTAGGACGGTTGATACGCCCATTGTCCTATAAATTGTCGACACATAAGGAAGATGTTGAAAGTGACATTCTCCTGTCCCTGTGGATCAAGGATTGCGATGAAGATGCTTTGAAGGAGAAGATTATATATTTGTTTAGTTGGCTAGTTTTACTAGTTATTTTTCCTAACCATCCAAGTTTTCTTGGGTGTCTTTTGTCTGTTATCGTGATTTTTTAAATCATTGTATAACTTTTACTTTTTGTATTTTCATATTTTCTTTTGATTGTAATGACTTCGGCTATTTATGATTAATGGAAACTAAATTTATTCAGCAAAAAAAAAAGTAGGATCTTACCACAAGGTACATTACCACTACACAAGGGAATTAATTTTACAGGAATCAAATCCCATTTTTCAAGTATGGGCAAAATTATTATTGTCACAACCCGTAACCTGTAGTTGATCGGGCAGCGCCTTATCTACTAATAAGACACTGAACTCTCAAACAAAAATAACTAAATTTGAAATAAATGTTCATTACAATACTTAAATGATCTCAAGTCTTACAAAGGGAAACATAAGTCTTACAAACCAAAAGAAATAACAAAGTCCCAAAAGATAAAACAACAAATTATCATTACAACAAAAGTTCAACCAAACCTCTCCTTGATCCATGATTCATCAACATGTTCTGTCACTTGCTTACCTGCAAAAATAGTAAAGGATGAGCCACTACAGTGGCTCTGTAAGGCCCCAACACCCTTGGGATGAAGCACTGTTAGACTCTAAAAACATTTTCACATCTCGCCAAAATTACGTGAAATCAATGCATACTCTTTTGACTTGAAATAACTTGTAAAAAGCTTTACAGGAATAGTAACTTAAAAGACTTGAAAACATAGGGGAACATAAAACAAAGATGACAAAAATAGACTCCGGTTGACTTGGGTTGAAGGTCCGGTCGACCACAATTAGTCCCAATACTTTACTTCGGACGATCGGTTGGTCTTCCGGTCGACTGAACCGATCTTCCGAGGTACTGAACATGGCAGAAACAGTATATTTTGACAATGAAAATACATTTCTGAAATCCCCACAATGATTCCAACCCAAAACACTGACTGCACATATCAGATAAAAACTTAAACACATACAAATCATCTACTACATTAATGCTTCTAATACTTGTCAATTCTATTTTATATTGTCTTCTCATAGGGCATTGGCCTTCTGAGACGGCTATATTTGTCTCTACCTATAAGCCTCGATCCTCACCAGACCTCTGTCGGTGGAATCTAGTTTCACGAGGTCTCGACCTCATGAGAAATACCTACCCTTCTAGTCTATCTCGCATGACCTCGGTCAGTGGTTCCCGCAAGGCCTCGGCCTTATGATAATTGTGGCGGGTACACTTGAAATCCATACTACACTACTAACTTATGATTCTACTAACAATAACATAACTGAAAACCACATAAAATCAGAGGACTGAACAATCACGTATGAACATAGATATCACATAAGCACTTTTTACAATACTTCCTCCATTTTATGCAATAAAATTAATGTAGGAAATAATGACATCATTTCTGAAAATACATTTTTCATGCCTTTGAACTGAAAAACAAGGGTGAAGGGTTATTACCTTAGCAACTTAGATCAAAACCTCAAAGATACACCAAATGCATAATTTTCCAGATTCGTAGGACTGACTTCCCAAGGCTATAACTCTCTGCACAGAACTTCAAACGATATTCCGTTAATCCCAAACGCGCCTCTCTCAGTCCTCTTCAAAACACACCAAAAATCACTGAAAACGGACACTGTTTACCACTCCAAATATGTAAAACGCTCACAGCCCTCTATTCTGTCATAAATTATCTTCTCTTTTATTTCTTCATTCCTTTTAATTCTAACTTCTCACTCCTAAAGTTTCAGCAAAAACCACTCTTATAACCCCCCTTAAAATAGGTGAAAATCGTCTGTACCCGTCTGTGTACCCATTCTTGTGCCCAACCAATAAGAATTTGCCATGTGATCATTTTTTAAATTATATATACACATGGAGAATTGTGATTGGTTGGGCACAGGATTGGGTACACATACAGGTACAGACGATTATTTGCCCCTTAAAACCATTTTAACTCTCTTCTAACTCAACCCACTAACCAACTAACTTATATGATTAACTCTTAAGTCCCTCTATTTCCAAATTATACCAAAATGCCTCTTAACAAATAATGTACATAACATATAACATGTGAAGTCAATTAATACACATATTAAATACGATCATGCTAAACACGTAAACAAAAAAAGTTCTGGGTATCACGATCATAACAACACTTATAGACAATTCTATAACGAAACTATGAATTGAAGGCAAATTAGCTTAATCATTCTTTCTGTATTTATGAATTGTCGTTAAGATCATCTTCGTTTAATTTTGACTTTTAACATCCTATATGTTTTTTCGACCTGTCAACAAAGGACACGGTCCCATTTTTCTGTTAGTTTTCCGTTTGCCCAGTTAAATGGTCAGCACATATGATACTTTTAAAGGTATTTCAGACATTTCAATATATTTCCCACAAAAAGAACTTGGATACTCAATTGTTAAACAGAATAAATACATATACCCAATTTAAATCAACCAAAAAATAAATCCCTAAACCCATCCCCTTCCCATTTCAAGCTTTCTAGAATTTGCCAAAAATCAAACAATTCAATCCACAATTATCAAAAACCATTTCAAACTCTATGGAATTTGCCAAGAATCAAACAATGCAATTATCAAAACCTATTTCAAACCCTATGAAATTTGCCAAGGCTCACAACTCATTACATAATCTTAAGCTATATCACGATTGTATTCAAGTTCTATAGAATTCAATTATCAAAACCCATTTTAAAATCAAATAATTGTTTTCCAAAATAAAACAATTATTTTGCAATGAATCTATGCTTTCCTTCTCATTAAGATATTAATTTACAGAGGAAACATGGACATTTGCCAAAATTTCACCCATTAATTTAAAAGAATATTATCCAAATTCAAATCATAGCAAACTGCAAAGCAAATATGGACATTTGCCAGAATTTCTTCAATTAAATACCTAAAAGGATCATTGAATTTTTCCTTCTCATTCAGATATTAATTTATAGAGGAATCTATGTTTTCCTTTCAACTCCTAGCATAAACCATCCTGAAAACCTCAAGATAAATCAAACACATTAGATGAAGATGATGAAGATGGAAGGGGATGAGTTTAGGGATTTATTTTTTGTTTAATTTAAACTAGGTATACATAGTTATTTTGTTTAACAATTGAGTACTCAAGTTATTATTGTAGGAAATAAGTTGAAATGTCTGAAATTTCCTTAAAATATATCTCACATGTAAGACACGTAATTGTTTTGAGGGATAATAGACATAAAAAATGGACGGATGTTGTCACGTCTCGTAACCGGGAAACGACCTGGCAGCGTTCCGTTTTGCCAAACGGAACACAGGACCCATAACATAAAACTCATACATGCATCAGCGGAAGCTATAAAACATACTAAAACCTCAAATAGTATATATATATATATAACTTAACTTAAAAGGGTACATCATAACTAAATAGTACAACTTAAACATACTTCAAAGTTCATTACACTTAGTCTATTTCAAAACAGTAAAGTGAGCTAGACGTCTATAAAGTGTCATCTCCCTGATACTCGAACACGACGTCCCCCACGTACCCTTCGTAATTAACATCCTGCTCATCTGAAAAGGAAATGTGGATAAGGGTGAGCAAAACCAACTATTGCTCAGTAAGATCACTTCAACCTTGGGATGAAGAAATATATAGACACTTAATTGAAATAGTTTATGCATCCCAAAATATTTCATAACTTTAAAAACATAATCACCAATAAAGCAGTAAAATCATGGTATGCAAAATACTTCTGACTTCTTAGAATATTGGGAGTGCAGAATCGCCGCCCATACAACGACCCTACACATCTTACCCCTCCACTCGAGAAATCATAAATACCTGCGACTTAACCTCCTAGCTTTCGCGACAGCTTTAGGAATGACGGTTGCGCACCTGCCATTCTTACCCCTCCACTGCGAGACCGCTAGAAAGTGAAGGTTCTAGCCTAGTGTATACGTGGGAATGCCTAGCTTCTCAATAGCTCGAGTACAAACGATGGCCATCGTCTACACCCTTACTACAAGACAACTAAACAACTCCAAAACCTGAGAAAAACAGTTAGAAAACGACTTCCATTTCCCTGCAAAACTGCTCACATCAAATAACAAATGCAAACATCATATATCGTTGTATACTGTTCGTGACATCGTACATCATGACTTGATGTTTGGGCCTCTCCCAACATCTTATCTATATACTTATCATATAACACAACTCTACATGCTACATCTTATCCCAAATTAGGTACATTAACTCCTCGTGAAATCCATAACATAACATAAGCATAACATAAACATATTGGATCCCTTCTTAGTCAATGTCCCTACTGGGATGTTCCTTTATGCTTACAATCATAAAAACAACAAGTAATCATGCTATCACAGACATGCGCAATTAAACATCATACAATTCATGCGTTCACATTAAATATTGCTTCATCCACTTTTATGCAAGAAAAACATGATAAAACTATTTTTCATTCATACTTCATACATAATCTGTAAAATATCAGTTTATGAAAGCTTTGGAAAAACTCAAAGTTGAAGGGTCCTTACCTTATCACCGTTACGTTCTTAACTTGTAAAAATCCAGAAAATCTGGTTCTTGTTTCTAATTGAAAGATGTACACAGGAGAATCTAAATGTTAAAATCCTAATCCCTTTGGTCAAATCGTAGACCTATAAGTCTAGTTTCTAAATAAAAAAGAATCAGAGGATTTGGAATTCTAGATTTACCTTTATGACGTTTCTAGTGCGGTGCACGTAGGCTGTCCAAAATCTGTTTTTCTTGATTTTCTGAGACCTAAAACTAACTTCCCAATCCTATAACTCGAAATCCAGAACTCCAAATGCTACTCCGTTGAATCCCAATCGTATCTCTATCAGTCCTCTTCGAAAAGAACTAAGAATCGCTGAAAATCGGCACCTTTTGCTATCTCAAAAGTGCAATCTCCCACAAACTACCCAATCTGCCAGAACCTTCTACTCCGATGATGATATCTCTTAATACATAAATTGAAATGGAAATTCCTTCAGTCAAAATATATTTTAAGTAGTCTAGTATCTATGGTTAAAATATGAGCGTATTCTGAGATGATTTGCTATGTCTGCCAAAGCGTTCTTACTTGCTGTCCAGATTTTTCAGCATTCTTATTTTCTCTCTTTTTCTTTCTTATTCTTTCCTTTCCTTCTCTACTTTCCTACTCTATTTATAGGCTATCTAAACTCTAGATTTCTGGAAGGTTATAACTCTAAAGTAGGCAACCAATGAATAGATACATCCCTCCTCTTGACCTTATCTTAAATGGCACCCTTTCATACACTAACCTCCTTCCAAAATTAACCAATTAACTAACATATAACTCTTTTTATGCATTAGGTCCTATAATTAATCCAAGACTACATAGAAACCCTAAACAATTATGTACATAATATATAACACATATAAAAGTCAATTAGTCACATAACATTTAAATATGATCATGCAATTTCTAAGGTCAAAAGGTCCTGGGCATTACAGATGTCCTTATTGGCAGGTCGAAAAAATATCTTCAATGAGGTTATTTTGAACTTTTCAATGTGATTGAAGTTGGGTATGGGGATGGAGTACCTGGCAAATTCAGGGCTCCATGAGCCTGTTGGAGATTTAATGTTTAAAGTGGACTTATTTGATCAAATTTAATTGTGTGTTCCACCGTTTAGTTTTAAAGTGTTTTGGATTCATCGCGTGGTGGGTTGCGCAAGCTTCGCAATATATATATATATAACATGTGAGGAAACTAATTATCGGTGTGAATGATAAATTTGGTTAAAGTGGATTAATGGAGGTGTGATGGTATCCCATATCGGTTGTGAGAATAGATTAAAACTAGTTTATAAGCACTAGCTAGAGTACTAGTGATATTAAACAAGTGGGTAATGGGGTACCCCTCGCGTGCCGTCCGTCCGTCTAGCCACGTCTCAACTCGCCACGCCACGTCGCGCCGCGCGTGTCCTAGCCGGGAAGGCAGTAATATCTTTTTGGACAAAATTACCGTAATAGTCCTTAACTACTGAGTAACTGCAAATGAGTCACATAACTTTTGTGTAATTACAGAATGGTCCTTCAACGATTCTCCATCAGTTTTAAGAACTGCACATTACCCCACTACGAGAAGTGGGAGTTACCCACGTTCTCCACTACGAGGTGAGGGAGTGAGGGCTAACCTGCCGTTTCCGACTGCTATAAAAGGCAGTATCCCCCCATAGAATTATTTGCTACGAAAATTATTCTCCCTTCTTCATTTCTGCACTTCATACTAGTAATAGAGAGTTCTGCACAGAAAAGGTTCGAAGTATTGCTTCTAAGCTTATGGTAAGCAGTGAGATTGGACGTTGTACCTTGGGAACTCATTGCTCTTGTAGGCCTGAAGCAATTAGGTGAGCAAATTGAGTTTAAGGGCAAGTGGTTTACTACTGCCTCGTCCAGGATATAATCTGAATTTATTTATGGATTTATATTATGCTTCTGTTTAATTTCATATTCGTAACAGAATAATTAACAATCTTAAACTCAATTTGATTTTTTCTTCTGTTTCTGCTTTACTTAATTAAAACATAACGTTAACCAGTAATAGTAATCATTTATTCAATTTATTTTCATTCTGGTTTTGTTTACTTATTATATATTGCTATTTTGTAACAATATCATTACTAACTGGTTGTTTATGCAATATATAGTGAAACAAAAATGGTTGCAAATGATTCAAACGGTACTGGTACTGGAACTGGAACTGTTCTTTCAATTTAGACTTCGGCAAACGGAGTTAATCTGAATGCTGGTCAGACAAGCGGTATTGAGGCTGCCATGCCAAGGATGCCTGCTTTTGTGCCTCCAATAGCTTATCGTCCAATTCAGTTTGCACAACCCGAGAAGTTTAAAGAGGGCTGCAACTTCAAAATGTGGAAGGAAAAGATGATGTTCTACCTTACTACTCTTAATTTAATTCGCTATGTCAATGAGGACACTCATGTGGAGGATAAAATTGATCCTCAATCTGTAACAACATATAATGCTTGGATTAGTAATGCTTATATGTGTCGTCATACTATACTTACTAGTTTAGATGATTCATTGTACCAAATTTACTATCAAAAGAATTCTTCAAAAGAATTGTAGGAATCACTAACTAAAAAGTATACAATAGATGATGCAGGTGTTAAGAAGTTCATTGCTGCTCGCTTCCATGACTTTAAAATGGTTGATGGAAAACCTGTCCTCGAACAGAGTGAAGAGCTACAGAATATTTATCACGATCTTGCCTCTGAGGGCATGAGGATCAACGACTCGCTGCAGGTGGCGTTGATGATTGAGAAATTACCCCTTCTTGGGATGACTTCAAGCACTACCTTAAGCATAATAAGAAGGAAATGACACTTGAGGATCTGATTTTGAAGTTGAGAATTGAACAGGATGTGCGGAAGGCATAAAAAATGCCTTATACTTCTGTTGCAAAGGCAAATGTTGTCGAAGCTACTGGAAAGAGGAAGCGCCCAACTGACTCGAAGGCGTTGAACTCCAACAAGAAGTTCACGGGAAGCTGCTTCGTATGTGGTAAGCAAAACCACAAAGTAAAGGACTGTCGTAGTCGTGTGGACGGTCAAAGTAATAACTACAACAAGAAAAAGAGGTTCAATGGGAATGGGAACAGGAACAAGTATCAAAAGGATGGCTAGGCTCATGTATCTGAGGCCGTTAAACTGAACTCTGGAATGGAGGATATGCACTTTGTTGATGTCGTTTCAGAGGTGAATATGATAGGGGAAACCCAAAGGAATGGTTTGTGGACACGGGGCTACTCGCCATATCTGTATCAACAAATGGATGTTCAAGACTTATCAAACTGTAAAAGATGAAGTCTACTACATGGGGAACTCTTCATTCTCCAAAGTTGAATGAAAAGGCAATATTATCCTAAAGATGACTTTTGGGAAGGAGCTGACTCTCACTGATGTGCTCCATGTGCCTGAAATTCGAAGGAATCTCATTTCTGGAATTGTGCTGAACAACAAAGGATTCAGGCTTGTGTTTAAGGCAAACAATTTCATTCTGACAAAGAATGGAATGTATGTAGGAAATGGGTACTTAGCTGATACTCTTTTTAAAGTTAATGTAATGACTGTACTCCCAGGACCTAAACCTACTGGCGTGAATGTAACTGAGGCTTCTACTAGCTCAGCTGGAAACAATGTTGCCCAAGAGGCTAATGAATTCAAACAAGTTGCTTATTTGGCTGAGTCTTTTAATTTATGGCGTGATAGACCAAGTCATGTGAATATTAAAAGTATACAAAAATTAATTTCATTAAACCTACTACCAAAATTTAATGTTGACAAAAACTACAAGTGTGAGACTTGTGTAGAAGCTAAGTTATCTAAGTCATCATTCCGATCAATTGAGAGAAGCTCAGAACCTTTAGATTTAATACACACTGATGTATGTGATCTTAAGTATGTACAATCAAGAGGCGGTAAAAAGTATTTTATTACTTTTATCGATGATTACACGAGATTTTGCTATGTCTACTTAATGGAAAGTAAAGATGAAGCAATAAACATGTTTGTTCATTATAAAAATGAAGTTGAAAACCAACATGGTAAGAAAATAAAAAGGTTAAGGAGCGACATAGGTGGAGAATATGAATATCCATTCGCTCAATTGTGTGTAGAAAGTGGCATTATACATGAAACAACTGCGCCCTTTACTCCAGAACAAAATGAAATTGCGGAGCGGAAAAACAGAACATTAAAAGAAATGATGAATACCATGTTAATTATTTCTGGTTCACCCCAAAATTTGTGGGGGGGAAGCTTTGCTTTCTGCAAATCACATTCTAAACAGACTACCGCATAAAAGGCTAGAAAAAATACCTTATGAATTGTGGAAAGGTTATGTACCTTCTTATAAATTTATAAAGGTATGGGGATGTCTAGCAAAGGTTCCGATTCCTCCACCTAAGCTGGACTAGGATAGGTCCTAAAATGGTAGATTGCGTGTTTATACGGTATGCACAAGACAGTAGTGTATACAGATTCTTAGTACACAAATCATATAACTCTGAAGTGCGTAAAAATACCATAATCGAGGCTAGGGATGCTTTTTCTTTGAAGGAATTTTCCCTTATATTGATCGCTCTGGATTAGACCCAAAAGTCAATTGGGATGTGAGAAATGTGGGGGAATAAGATCTTGAAGAGGAAGTTGAAGAGCCTAGGCGTAGCAAGAGAGCTAGAATTGAAAAGTCGCTTTGGTCCGATTTTCTTACTTATCCGGTAGAAGAAAACCCTTTCGACTTATAAAAGTAAGCAATGTCTTCTTCCGATGCTGACCTCTGGAAATAAGCTATTGATAGTGAGATAAATTCAATACTTCAAAATCATACTTGGGAACTTGTGGAACTTCCAACAGGTTCAAAAGCGTTGGGCCACAAGTGGATTTTCAAGAGGAAAATCAGACCAGATGGTACAATAGATAGATACAAGGCAAGACTTGTAATAAAGGGTTTTAAATAAAATCATGGTGTGGATTATTTCGACACGTATGCTCCTGTGTCGAGGAAAACATCAATCAGGTTAATCATAGCCTTTGCAACTTTGTTTGACTTGGAAATCCATAAAATGGATGTAAAAACAGCTTTCCTCAACGGAGAACTAGAAGAGGAGATTTACATGGAACAACCTGAAGGGTATGTGGTTCCAGGTAAAGAGCATTTGGTGTGCAGACTTGTTAAATCCTTATATGGATTAAAGCATGCACCTAAACAATGGCATGAGAAATTCGATAGCATAATGCTTTTAAATGGATTTCAAATAAATCAGCGTGACAAGTGTGTCTACGTGAAAGGAAACAAAGATGACTACGTGATAGTCTGTCTCTAAGTGGATGACATGTTAATCATTAGTAACAAAGATAACATCAAGACTACCAAGAAAATGTTGTCGCAAAACTTCGATATGAAGGACATGACACCTGCTGATTTAATTCTTGGGATGAAGGTATCTAAGACAGCATATGGATATTCACTTTCTCAAAGACACTATGTTGAGAAGATTCTAGATAAATTTGATAAAAGAAGTGATGTAATTGCAAGAACACCTATATAAGTGGTTTCAAATCTTTGCAAAAATCGCGGAGAAGGTGTGCGAAAACTGGAGTATTCTAGAATCATTGGGAGTATAATGTACCTCATGGATTGTACTAGACCAGACATCGCAAATTCAGTCAACAGATTGGTGATGTATACAAGTAATCCCTAGTTACGAGCACTGAAAAACATTAGTTAGAGTGATACTGGTGACTATGGGTTACATTATACGAGATATCCAGCTGTACTTGAAGGGTACATTGATGCAAATTGGATTTCAGACTCCAAAAATATAAAGTGCACTAGTGGATACATTTTTGTAATAGGAGGTGTAGCGGTTTCTTGGAAATCATCCAAACAAACCTGCTTTGCAAGATCAACTATGGAATCAGAGTTCATAGTGTTAGATATAGCAGCAGCAGAGGCTGATTGGCTACGTAGTTTTTTGGAGGACGTTCCAATGTATTCAAAACCAATGCAATCAATTAGCTTACATTGTGATAGTTTGTCAACTATTGGAAGAGCAACAAATAACGTGTATAATGGGAAGTCTAGACATATACGTCGAAGACACAAATCCGTTAGAACTCTGTTAAAAACCGGCGTTATTGCTTTGGACTTTGTAAGATCCAAAGAAAATATAGCGGACCCATTAACGAAAGGTCTAACAAGAGACTTAGTTGAGAGTTCATCGAGGGAAATGGAGTTGAATCCCGTGAAATTGATTACCACTCATGATGGCAACCCAACCTGAATTGGAAAACCTAATTTGCAGGTTCAACGGGAAAACCGAATTGTGGAGGGGAGTCGAACGAAGCACTCGGGAAAAGAATTCCCAGCCCATTCCTTTGATGAAAGAGTGATAGACCTGTAGATCGAAGGATTAAAGTTAAACTTTTAATGATTCTTATATGTAATACGTGGAATATGACAAGATACTTCTAATAAGAGATCACCTATTTTGAATGGGAAGGGGCCACTTCTATGAGATTACTTGAAGGCTAAATCTCTAGAGTATTCAATGAATATTTCCAAGGCAGTCCAGGACCAAAATAGACAACAACGAAAGAACCGACTAATTGTGTAGATAACATTGTATGAGTATCGTTGTCTTGGTACACACAGAAAGATGAACAATTCAAGGCATCACGTCCACTGGTTAGCATGTGTACCCGATGGTATTTACTAGGGAAGGTTCAAGGTTCACAACCACCTATCCCGAAGCAGCGATTTCTCGTTGAATTCTCGAAATTGCATTTTTAGGCTACACGTGCATCATTCGTGCACATTTTCATTCATGTGGGGGATTGTTGGAGAATTAATGTTTAAAGTGGACTTATTTGATCAAATTTAATTGTGTGTTTTGGATTCCTTGCGGAGTGGGTTGCGCAAGCTTCACGATGATATATAACATGTGAGGAAACTAATTCTTGGTATGAATGATAAATTTGGTTAAAGTTGAGAGGTTATTAATGAGGTGTGATGGTATCCCATATCGGTTGTGAGAATAGATTAAAACTAGTTTATAAGCACTAGCTAGACTAGTGATATTAAACAAGTGGGTAAAGGGGTACCCCTCGCGCGCCGTCCGTCCGTCTTGTCACGACTCGCCTCGCCACACCATGACTCGTCGCGCCGTGCGTGTCCCTGCCGGGAAGACAATAATATCTTTTTGGACAAAATTACCGTAATAGTCATTAACTATTGAGTAACTGCAAACGAGTCACATAACTTTTGTGTAATTGCAGAATAGTCCTTCAACGATTCTCCAGCTTGTTTTGAGAACTGCACATTACCCCTACTTCGAGAAGTGAGAGTTACCCACGTTCTCCACTACGAGGTGAGGGAGTGAGGGCTAACCTGCCATTTTCGACTGCGATAAAAGGCAGTCTTCCCCCACAGAATTATTTGCTATGAAAATTATTCTCCCTTCTCCATTTCTGCACTTCATACTAGTAATAGAGACTTCTGTACAGAAAATGTTCGAAGTACTGCTTCTAAGCAAGCAGTGTGTTTGGACGTTGTACCTTGGGAACTCATTGCTCTTGTAGGCCTGAAGCAATTAGGCGAGCAAATTGAGTTTAAGGGTAAGTGGTTTACTACTGCTTCGTCCAGGATATAATCCGAATTTGTTTATGGGTTTACATTATGCTTATGTTTAATTTCATATTCGTAACAGAAGAACTAACAGAGCCTGTCTACCGATAGGTGTGAGAGTCCGACTCGAAATGGCTTACGCCTGATTATGCGCGACTGGCTAAGGCAGACGGTGGCTAAATGTGATTCAATTGTTTCCTAGGGATTAGGAATCACTCGCCTATTAGGAAGCTATCAAGATCCTGAGAGAATCTAAGAGGATCAATCATACAAGAAAATAGAGTGAGATCTTGAAGAAATATTGAGGTTTTGTATCTTTCTGTGACTTAAGCATCAAAGCAGGTTCGGAGAGTTAACCCACATTCTTTCTCTTTTGCAAGAATCAGATCTTGGTTCTAAACACAACCAGACCAGATCCGTGTGAATTTTCTGGTTCAGAACAATGCATCAATAAATGATTGTCTTTCTCCTCATCTTGTCACAACGTGGTTGATTCTTGACCACGTGATCCATTAAAAATGGGTCATATCAACAACATTCTTTAGGAAAAAGCTTAACGGCTAAGCAAAATTGGCTAAAAACTCAAATTAAACACTACTTACCCCGCTGTTGGTATAAGGAATTCACCCAACTATTTACCATTTTGCCACCAATAATTGACTAAATTTTAACTCTCTAGCAAAGTCCTATTATTTATTTAAGAGTACGGTACTATATTAGGATGATACTAAAAGTTAGGCAGAATAGTCCAATTCGTCCTTTAAGTATTTCAGAATTATAAGTTAGGTCCTCTTCGTAAAATTTAACTTTTAATGTCCATTGTGTTTTATTTATCAGCCAATAGAAGAGTTCCGTCCAATTTTCTGTCAAAGTAACGTCAAGACAATCACGTGCCTCATACATGAGGTACTTTACAAGGGTATTAATGGAAGTTCATCTATTTTCTCACTAAAAAATAACTACAGGTATCTCTCTTTGTAAAAAAATAAAACCATAGACACTCAAGTTTAATTAACATAAAGAATTTAACCCTAGCACATCCCGCACTGCCATCGCCGTCGTTGATCCACCGCCGGCACCGCCCAACATCATAAATTTCTTAAATTTTCTTGATTTCTGCAAAGAAATGATTCTTGGAATGATGAACAAAATCCCTAAATTTTCAAAGAAATGAATCTTGACATTTTCTTAGTTGGGTGGTAGAACCGGAGATAGAGGAAAGAGGTGAGGGAGTTATGGTTTTGAATTTTAGGGGAATAGGGCGACAGTACTGTGTCAACTCCCTCCACCGCACCAGTAGCCAGTCAAGAATAGAGCAATCTCCACTAAATTCAAGAAACCCATTTGCTACACCTTTCACCCTTCTCCACCACTATACCTCCAACAACCGCCCACCGCCCACTTCCTTCCAAAAGGGGATGTCGTTCAGGAGCAGAGAAAATAAGAAAAATGGAAAATAACAATAATCTGGACAGATTGATGACGGAATCTGCTTACCGCTTCTGCCAAAAGACCTAACCGGAAAAGCTGAAATGGATAGAATTCATCATCAATTCAGAATCAAACAAAAAAGATCCGGGTTCAACATCAAATCCAATAAGGCCAGCAACCTTCAAGTTCCTCTCTGTCTCATTCTCAAGCTACAAATGAGACGCTCCATGAGAGTGGTCATAAGGAGGAACTGAAAGTGAAGCTAATCCGGTGCTCCTATTCAGGGAAGCAGATGTTATGGCCGGTATAAAAGGGAAAATTGAAATTAGGGCTGGCTAAATTGGGGAAGGACCAGACAACCCAAAACGGTGTCGTCCCATTTAATTCTAATTAATTAGCATACGGTGTCGTTTTGAGTCTTCTCTTTCATTTGCTCCTGGGCTGTCATTGCTTGAAGTACATGGAGCTAACAACCTTGGTTACTTTACACTTGTTGCTTGATGATTCGATAAAGGGGAATATCAAGGATCACTGTTGATCCTTGTTATCTGCCAGAAGGGCTGAGTTGGAGGGACAAGATCCCTTTGGGAAGGTGAGCCCTAGCTATAAATAGAAGCTGCATTGGAGAAGAAGGTATCCAGAAATATATCCCCAAATACTGGCAGCAGCCAAACCCTCACCTTGGTGAGTTCTTCTGGTGATTTTGTCATATTGGATTGGTTGAGACTCAAGTCTCTTAGCTACTATTTGGTCATAGATTGAGTATAAGTCATTGTGAATCTTTCGGGTCATGACAGCAGAGGCGGAAATTATGGAGGCGGTGGTGGCTACGGAGGAGGTGGTGGTGGTGGTTATGGTGGTGGCGGCGGGAGCAGTTGCTTCAAGTGTGGTCTTCTCCCCAACCTCACCACCTCTCAAACCCTTCAAAATCAAGTAAAATTCACAAAATTATCTTTTGCAAAGATTTCCAACCCCATTTTCCTCTTCTTTAATCAAATCCCTTTAATCTTCAGGTGGCCCAGAATTTTTCTGTGAAGAATTTGAGGGTACCATTTTGTAATAGTAAATCAAGATTTTGTGTTTTTGTTAGTTCTGAGAAGAATGGAGGTGGATGAAGTACAGAGAGTGATGATTTGGATAAAGCTGAAGAGGAGGCTCGTGGAAAGAGCACCATGCCTGATAGGTTCAGGCCCTTCACACTAAAAAAGCTCCTGATCAACCTGTTAGGTGGCCTTGGTTTATAGGTAATTTCTTTAGTTTTATTTAATTTTTTCATCTCAATTTTATATATACTTGTGTATTCTCGTGACTGCAACCAGGGTGGCTCCGGCGGTTATGGTGTGGTAGCGAGATTGAAGGAGGGAGATAAGTGGGGGTGGTGGTGGTGGCTAGACAGAAGAAGTGAAGAAGAAGAAAGGGTTGAAGATGAAGAAATCAATTGAACTTGGGTACCATAAGTTATATTTTTTTACAATTGAGTACCCATAATTATATTTTTTTGTTTTTTAAGAGAGAAATGTAATGGAATCCCCAAATTACCCTTAGAAAATAAACTACGTGTTGACCGAATGACTGGGCAGACGAAAAGTTGATAGAAAATTGGACGGAGGTTCTCTATTTGTTGATAAATAAAACGTAATGGATATTAAAAGTTCAAATTTTACGAAGAGGTCCTAAAGTTATAATTCAGAAATACTTAAAGAACGAATTGGGCTATTCTGACCTAAAAGTTACGAGCATAATTTCTCTGAAATACAAATTTCATTACAAAGTCAAGAATGTCATAAGCCCGAATTTGGTGAGGAAGAACTTGTATCCGGAAGCGAAACTAATAAATTGTAAATAAAAAACTTGGGAAGGGGGAGATTCAACTTTTTGAAAGATGCTTCAAAAAAATAAAAAATTTCTATTGAAGACGGACTCACTCATGCTCCTTTTAGATCCATCAATGAGGGAACACTTCTGATATGGACCGGGTTCACTGGACCATGCGGTCCAGATTTGGCCACATCATTGCATTTCCTTCTCTCTCCTCATTCTGCATTGATGTGGCCAAATCTGGACCACATGGTCCACATGGACTCGGTCCATATCAGAATTTTCCATCAATGGGAGTAGGCATTTGGTCGCAAGTACTGCAAAATTAATAGTCGTTGAATTATTGATCTAACAGTTGAGAAAAGAGTGAACACGCAAGATATCAATCGAACATTCTGAATAAAAAACAAATATTAGGAGGTGCCTCCAAAAGGAGTCTAATCGTAAGATCGGATCGAATTGATCTTGGATATTTATAACACTTAGAAAAAAAAATTAAAGAATACAAACAAAAGTAATTTTTCCACCATGTTGGATACGTATATATCTTTAAACGACAATTAAGTGTGAATGGGGAGTAAGATTTATTCGGGTAGTGCGTGACAAACACTCAGTTAGGTACGGAGTGGTGAGCGAAGTACATCGCCGGCAGACTACACCTGCCACCAATGGAGCCTGTTCTTATATCTTACCCACCATAACTTCCACCGTTTCACTATCTCCGGATTGCTAGAATTTCATCCACACCTAAACAACTCTCCTGGCAAAGTCCCGTCTAGCTCCCATTAGAGAGATATATTTTGCAGCTATCATATCATCATCTGCCTCAGGTGAGCTCTTTTTACCCATGCGACGTCCACCAGGTGTTTGCATAATTGTCTGTTTAGAAAAATTAACGTATTTTTTCTTTTGCTTTTCTTGCTAATTCATGTTCTTTGTTTATAGTATTGGCCTAATGCTTACTTGCATAATACTAGCTTATCAGCAATCTTAAATATATTGTCGGAGCTGTAATATTTGTTTAACATTATCGGAGTGTAACTAAGAGGTTTGACAATCACTGGAAGTGAAATAGAACCGTGTAATTGGTCCTAATAACTGAAATTTTACAAAATTATTACTTTTAATCTCATGTCTCCTCTCACAAACTATTCACTTTTTCAATATTTGAGGCCAAAATTCTCAAACAAAAAGCCATTCCAAATACACCATAAATCTTGGAGGGATGGAGGGAGGGAGTAAATATTTATGGAGTCCTATGTGAGGATCATTTGACAGTTATTACGTCAAGGAAAGCTAACGCAATTGATGCAACAGTTCAGGCTCGGAACCGTATGTTCTGGGTTCGACACCCCTGGATAATAAATTTTTTAATAAGAACAAAAATTGACGGCTATTACCAAATTCAATGTAATATATACAAGTGGTTGGGTTTTTTATGGGGATGAGTAATAGTCTGGTACTTGGGGAACAGTTAGGCATGATCTAAAAGTCCTTTTAGGTTGAATAACTTCCCGGTTAGATTTTCTTTGGCAGAACTGGAAATACTAAATATGTGATTCCATTTTGATTCCCTTGACTTATACTTTGTCTGAATTTTTGCTCTAGACGGAAAAATTTAGTGCTGTGCTCTTGCGAATTATGGTAGGAAAATCAACGGAGAATGATGTATCTCCACGGCTCTATTGAAGATTGGATGATCTTTGTTCTCCTAGTTCTTTTATTATCAATGAAAGTAAAAGAGAACCATGCTTAAAAGACACTTGAATAAAGTAAGGTCAAGAAGAATCTTATTAGCAATCAAGAATAACGAAATTTACGAAAGTAATATGAGTAATGTGATTCAATGGTCACTTCATCTTATATTCGGGAAATGAAAACCAAAACCAGCCTCACCATAAACTCTGCCTATCAAGAAAGTTCAGCCGAAATGTGGGGAAGACAAAACTGATAGTTATTGTGAATTCTGTCGATGGCAGAACAAAGCTTGAGCTTAGCTTAATTTTCTGTGGGGTCTAATCCAATATTCCTATACATCGCTGTGCAATTCAAGAACTCAATTGTGGTAAAAAAATCCTAGTTTGCTTGTGAAAATCACAACTCATGGACCTGCCAAATGGCCCTTGGCAACATGCTTTAATATGATAATTATCTCAAATCTCGGAGCTGATCAACTGTTAAGGATGCTGCTATGTCTGAAATTTTGATATTGTGTACATATAATATTTAAATACTAGGAATGGTCTCGATTGCATTAGCCAATTCTCTGGTCAGCATATGAGCACGGTCATCAAATCCACCGGAAAATGTATACACCCGGTATGCAAACTGAAAGGCCCTCCAAAGAACTTTTGCAGATGCCTTTCTCCTTGCTTCATATTTGGGTCCACTTTCTGTATTTTCTGCAGCCTTTAATTCTCTTTCTTCCTGGATAAGAATTGTAAAAATAATTTGTGATATGTTCAACTGCAACCTTTATCTGGAGAAAAATCTGTAAAATGCCTACATCAGAAGGAAGTTTTGGATTCTACTAACCTTAAGTGCCAGCTCCATACAGCCTGAAGAAACATCCACCATCAATTCTTTGATATGAAGAAGGATGATGAAATCAAATTTGATTTTTTGACTCTGAAATTTCTTGGACTCTTCATCTTTAGTTCTTTCCAGTGCGTCCACTTCTACTTTCATCTGAAAGTGATGCTTTGATTAGTTATGTGAGATGAGCATTTGGTTTAGTTGTCTTATAAACACTTGGCAACAAGAGCTGTATGACTTTGGGATTACCTTATTAAAGTAATTCTCTATCTTATCAAGGAGTTGGTTGACAGGGAGATTCTATTCGCCAGTTCTGCAGCTTTGTGGCTATGTTATCTAATTTGGAGTACAGCGCGGCTGCCATCCTCAATGCTTCCAACTTCTTTGTTGGGAAGTCCTCAAATCTCGCCAGAACCTATAGAATTAAGGATTGAAATTCATGACTTTGGAACTACTTAAAACAATGTAAACAATAATAATTTTGCTTGTGACCTGTGTCTCATCAGTTAGTTTCTCAAGGTGAGATTCCACAAATTTGTGGAAGTTTTGCAGTTCAGCCATGTCTGAATTCTTGAAAGAGTTTATGGCAACTTTCAATTCTCTGATAGATTCTGCATAATTTTTGACATCGTCTTCAATTTGTTGGAAGTATGCTGATCTGACAAGTAAACAGATGAATAATTTTACTCCAGTACCTATGTACTAGGACATGTGATATTTCTAACATGTTTATGCAAGTCTTATGGATTTACCTCTTTGTCATTTCTGCAAGTGCATCAGCCATTCCTTTTTTTCCATTAGATGAGGTCGAAAGTTTACCCTTCCTTGATGTTTTTCCATCTAAAGAAGATCCTTCCACCTTTCCTTTGAGAAGCCGATACAGACTGCCCATTTGGGATGACCTCTTCAATTTGGTCACGGCTCTTTTTGGACGTAAGTTGTTGGCACCTCCAAGCCCAGGAGGTGGAGGAGGAACAGCTCCTCCCATTTTCATGTGCATATTGGGTGGTGGTTGTGGCACTCCTCCATTAGATGTTCCCATGGGTGAAGGTGGTGGTGGTGGTGCCATAGTTCCTGTTTCCATGTGTGGTGGTGGTGGTGGGGGTGGAGGTGATGATGTGTTCCCTAATGCCGAGGGTGGAGGTGGTGGTGGGGGTGGACATGATGCAAAGTTTCCTGATACCGATGGTGGAGGTGGTGGTGGGAGTGGCCCTCTTAGTACTCCTGATGTCGAAGGAATTGGTGGAGGTGGAAGGGGAGGAGAAGTAATACTCCTTGATGTTACTGCAGTTAGTGGTGGTGGTGGTGGTGGTGGAGGAGGAGGAGAATGTAGTAAGGTTGCTTTGTTTCCTGCTCTAATTGGTGGTGGTGGAGGGGCCGATGGTGGTCCTGTTTTAAGATTCTGTGGGATGTCTGGAGATTGTGAAATTAGTCCTGATGATGGAACTAGAGGTTGCTGTTCTAATATCAATTTATTTGGTGAGAACATAGGCGGTGGCGGAGGAGGAGGTGGTGCAGATGTTGCTGGTGGTACTGCATTTGGTGACAATAATGTGGATTGTTCAGGAGGCGGAGAAGGAGTTGCATGTTCAGATGCATTTGACCGCAGCCTAGGGAGTGATAGCGGTGGTTGAAAATCATCAATGTGTAATTGTGCTGGGAAACCATCCGGAGCTGGTTTAGCGCTCGCAGTACTGGTCCAATCCATTCCATCATTGTTTTCTGATTCATCTGAAGTTATTGAAATATCCTCTTCCATTTCAAAAGTTAGGCTGGCATCATCTTGTCCTTCTACTGTTTCTTCAGATTCACATTTTGCCGTCTTTTGTACCTCTTCTGTTTCATTTCTTTGGTTTAGGAAATTGGGATCTTGAGATACTATATGAGAGAACATGTGGAACGATAGGCGCTTCAGATCAATTGGATTTAGCTTTTCAACCGCTTGAACTCTGAGAGGTAAGAGAAGGGGTTGAGCAATGGTAAGTTTTTTGCCCTTGGATAGGGCCTCGGTAATATGTGGAAGGACCGAAGTTGGTGTAATTGGAGAACTTGACACAGAAGTTTTAGCACTATCTGAATATGATTCAGACAAAGCCTTCCCGAATGCATTTTCAGTGGGACTGGAACCTTTAATCTGCTCATCCTCATCCATCATATCAAACATCCTCTCTCTTGCTAGCTTATTTATATCTTCAAGCAGTGTCTGGGCTGTTTCATAAATTAGTTTCATAATCTCCTCATGATGCGAGAATAATTTAAAACTGTATCAAAAGCTACTTGTATCATTACATACCTAGTTGCTCCAGATCATCTTGGTCAAGTTGATCAGGTGCTTTATACTTGCATTTAACCATCCACTGACCATTATTCGTCCACGAGTCTCCAATTCTTTTGAGAACATCACAGAAACAGTTCAATACCTGTTTCAATTAGCAAGCTTTATATGAAGCAGCCAACTAATGCATGGGTTGTCAGCCGCGAATACAATGGAAGAACATCCAAAAGGGAAAGCGAAACCTAGTTTACCTGGTTCTTAGATGATCTCTCCAATTCTGATATTGAAATATTTGGCGTAGCATTAGCATATAATTTTTGTACATCCTTCATGGTCAATATCAGTAGCTGCAGAAATGTTTGGAGGATGAAAGTTCAGATTTTGCGTGTTTTTTTTCCAGGTTACATGCTGAATTTTGATAGAAGAAACTATAAGGTGAAATGTCAGAAGAGTACCTGATTGACAGAAGCAGAACCATCACAGGGAGACAGATCAAGCAAGTCTCTGAAGGTCAGAAGTTTGTTACGTAGATCAGCCATCCTTACAATGTTACCTGCCGAGGAGGTACGAATACTCATACCTCTTGTCATTTGTTGTTTAGGATTCCTTGGTGCTTTAGAGTTTTTACTTGCCTGCTCTTTTCCCTGTGGATAATTGGTGACAGATACCCGGTTACTCTTCAATGGTGTAGATTTCCTCATACAGTAGTGTAATCGAATATGAAAATGGGTGGTCAACATATTGTAATAGGGTTTAGGATAAACAAATTGTAGCTTAGTTTCAGGATTCTTCTAATGAAAATCCATACAAAATAAAGAATTAGGAAACTGTAGCCTAATTTCAGGGTTCTCCCAACGTGAGAGATAGACAAAATCCGAAAAGCGAAATTTTACCAAGAAAGAAGAAAGGGATTTTCTTGATTTAGAAACTACTTTGTTAATAGTATTACATCAATAAAAAAAGGAGATCTTCCATGCCTTTTATTATAGGTTGTGGAAAATGATGGTACAACAAGAAGAACTTAAACAAAAAGCATTATCTTGTGAGAAAGTAATACATTCATATATGCATGCATTCATATATACATCCATGCAAGGGAAAATTTTCAAACAGCAACAAACAAAAATATATGAAAAAAGAAAAGATATTTCTCATTTACATCACATGATCATAAAATATTGTTATATATATATCTATGCAGATGGTAAAGAAAAAGTTGAAGAAGATACCATACCTCATATCCAGAAACTCTTTTACGGAAAAAGAAGGGTGGGACACCAAAGCAGTTTTTCCCGGCAGCCATGGCAGATGAACAAAGGCAACTTTTATAGAGGGTTCTTCAACAAGGAGGAGACCACAATTATTGTTATTCAAAAGCAGGCCAATTTGTTCACCAAACCAAGTCAGCGAATCGGGGTTTGACAAGGTAATGGAGATCTTATTATTCAACTGCAGAAAGAAAATGTGGAGGGAGAATGATAAAAAAGAAAAACAAAAAATTAAGGGAATTAAGGAGAAGAAGAACATTCAGAAAAAACTGGTTATGCAACATTGATATTGATGATTCATTTAGGAAAAAAATTATTATTGAAAAAGGATATATATATATAACGTGCAGGCAATGCCAATTTTGGTTGATAATGTTTTGCTCTGAATGATAATGATGGATGTAGGAAATTTGCAGGCTCTTTTTTCAGAAGTCCCTCATGGACGGGGCGGAGTTTCTTCTTTTCTCCTTAGACTCCAAAAGGGAGAAGAGAAGAAAAGAGCCAAATTTTTTCCAGAGATTTGTTTATTTTGTTTTTTGAGGGTCAAAATCCTTGTATCACCGTACTTTTCGTGGTTTTCTTTTTATTTATTTATTGGATAATTATTTTGTTTTTTTAGTTGGCTATGGAGATCAGGTGTGGTCTGAACGATTATTGGGAACTTGGGACACACGGATATCTAATGTAATGCAAGTTGATTTTTTTTATTTCTTTAGTTACTTTTCTTTTTCATTTACTTTCATGTAAAAGTTTGTATATTATGCAATTAATTGACTTTATTGTCCTTAGAAAAATATTTATATCATATTATATTAAATCACAATCCATTCAGACATTGTATAATAGTTTTCACAAATACAAAAAATGAATTAACCATTGTATTATGCCTTTAATTTCGGTCGCTAAAATAGAAAAAAAGTGTTTCAAATCTATTTCTGATGGAAGCCATTCCGAATGAAAAATGATTTTCATTCTACTTCATCCCAGTCATACTGTTAGTATAAGGTCTGATTCACATCAGTGGGATCAGAGTCCACTGGGACCACGCGGTCAGATTTGGCTACATCACTGCATTTCTTTCTCTCTCATCATTCTACGAGTGATGTGGCAGAATTTCGACCATACGTAGTCCCACATGCATCCTGATCCCATATCAGATATTTCCAAATACATTAAACAAACAAATAGAGGAGGAGGACAGAGATATATGACTTGTTTGTTCGCAACTTTCTTCTCTAAGTTGTGACCCTTAACCTCTCGAAAGGTGGTGTAGAGAGGGAGATCAAATCAATGAAAATAACATGTACTGAGTTTTATTATTCTTTTACTTTTTTTTTTCCTAAAAAGAAAGCGTGTATATAATCATTAAATATTTTTTCTTCACCTAAGCATTGACTAATCTGGATGTTATTACACTTGGTCAACCCCATAAAAAACTCTATAAATATGCAAAACCCAAAATTCGAACTTTCGAGCTTTGTTTGGGAGGCAAAATTCAATAAATAATAATCATTGAAAACAAAAAAAGACTCCTAAAAAACAATACACAATATATATAGATTATTCACGTATTCGAAACTGAAAACATTTTACAAATGATTAAAAAGTGGACCTTGCCAATTACCATCAATGGGGTATGGGAATACAAACAAAACAAAAGACAACATATACAAATGAATATTTCTAAGCACTTCTAAGAGGACTGTTTATTTCTATGTTGCATTTACTTTTCAATGTATGAGTGTGAAAATGTATAAGCATTTACAAAATCAAAGAATCTTTTTGCCTGTTTTATTGTCTGCACTAACTGATGTAAAGGGACTCAAACTTTTGTCGGGCGAACCTTGTCTTGAGGCTTCGAAAGAGCAGGTTTACTTCCTCCGCTTGATCTCCTAGATGGCGCGGGGCTAACACCACTAGCAGCACTTCTTTCAGCGATTCACTTCTTCCTGCAAAGGGTATTATTTATTTATGAGTATATATATTTTTGTTGAGAAACTATAAACAGAAGATTAAAAAGATCAAAGAACAACGAGAAAGTTAGCTAGCAAGTTCCTTTACCGTCTCTAATTTGCTCTTTTGAGACATCAATCTACTCCCTGGCTGTGTTTTGTTGCTCTTTGCAAATGATCCCTGCAAAAGTTTAGGACTCGCATCGTTCGCGGGCTTCTTTGTAGTTGGACAGCTGATCTTCTTAATATTAGTCGTTTTACCATTTGCGGGAGCATTATCTTCTGTTTGATCTTTCATTTCAACAGAATTGTTTCTTTTGTCAACATCTGCAATGTACATTTCCATTCCATAATCCATTTCAGGTGTCCAAGATGTCCTGGTAGATTCCAAGACACTGTCCCTCGCGAGCACTACAAAGAGGTCATCAGGCTCGTTGATCCCTGGCTTTTCTGTCCTGGATTCTACAGCATTCGCATCAGTATTTTTATCATCGGCTTCTGTCCATCTTACAACACTGTCAAAGGAATCTCCCGCCAAGGGAAGGGACTCGTTATCTCCAAATATAAGTTGTTCAGTTTCTTGGGTTGGTCCGAGCATTTTCAGAATGGTTGACGGTAAACCATTCCTCCTCAGTTATATTCCTTCTAATAACATTTCTTCTGATGCAAAGTCAGATGGAGTTGACGGAGAATTCCCATCTGATTCTTCTAGTCCATTTGAAATAAATGGTGCTTCTTGATAATTCATTTTCTTCACATTTGGGCACAGGTTTTCAGCATTTGCATAGCCTGCAGAGTTAACTTTACCTTCATCTTCTATCCGGTTATGAGTCAAAAGAACAGAATCACCACTTATCTCGTGTTGCGCCTTATCTTTCAAAGTCTCTGACTTTATAAAATCTCCGATATGTTGAGAAATCTCATTATCGGATCTCTGGAAATTAGCAAGTTGTTCATCCTGGAAATTTGCATTATGCTGCTGTTTCACCCCATCAGAAATTGAAGAAGAGTTTGGAAAGCACCCCACTGTTCATTCTTTCCATCCTCCTCAAATAGCTTATCAGCTAAATCATGTGTAACATCAGTCCTTCAATTGAAGAAGAATCGTCAGACCTCTTCTTTGAAGTGATATAGTTGATGTTACGGATTACAACTGCTTTTGAAGAATGTTTCCTCTCTTGTTTCCTAAATGTATCAGAATCAGGACTAGAACTACTAGATTCAGTTTGTTCATCATCTTCTGAGGTTTTTTGCTTTCTCCTCGATGACTTTTGATGTCGGTGACTATTAAATTCTTGAACATTTCCATTAGCACTATTTTCCATGATTGGGGGCCAAGGCATATGCCCTGGAAAAAAAATGGAGGGTAAGGGGGTATCCTTGGTATGGTGGGATTTGCATATATTGAGACATCTGGTTTGGCCATGGCATCTGCATCTGAACTTTTGCAGCAGGAGTTGATGGTATCTCAGTTGATCCGGCGATCTTATTGTCTGGACACGGTATTGTCTTTAGTCAGATTTAAAAGCCAATTTCCTACAGCATATCAACCTAAGATCGTATCTTGCAAAGAAGCGGATCTTATCTTTAGTTATTACAAAATGACATATTGATCAAGCAATGCCTTGAGACAAAAACTCAGAATCAGAAAGGAAAATGTGCATAGCTTTGTAAATCCAATAAGCTGAGATAAGGATTAGATTCGGCACAGTAGCTCAATAAAGCTCACTGACCACCCAAAGAATCCTATAACAGGCCTATATCAAGTCTTGCAGAAAATAACCATTGCAAGACTCGTGACTCTCTTTATTCAAGACATTCGCAACTATTTCCGAAGTGTAAGCAAGTAAGGCAACAAACAACGTACTTCATGCATGTGCAATCTAATTTTTTTTCCATCTAAAGGCATTGCTAAAGTAAGTGAACAAAACATTAGGACATTTCATACTGCAGACGCGAGGCTTCGAAAATGTCAGCAAAGCTTATTAAGTTTTCCAGAATGTCTATTTCAAATCCTTCCACCATTGCACGTGCATAAGCCATAGCTTGCTCTTTCTGAAGTAGTGCTTTTCGAGTTTTCAGAAGTCGTTGAAGTTGTAACCTATTGAAAACAGCATTCTAATGATTCAATATTCAATTTTTTCTGGTCAATCAATTTCAGGAGAATAACATAAAATGCAAGATTTGTTACTTAGAAGTTTCTTCAACTGCAGCATCATCATCTCTTTCAACTCCGGATGTCAACTATTAACCAACAAAATTACTTCTCACTGATGCAACATTAATAATCTTCCCAATAAAGAAGACAAGAAACAAGAACAATATAAGGCCATTTTACGGATAAAAATTACAGAAATTGCAAGCAAGAAAATGTTCTAAAGGACCATTTCTGATTCACTTAAACTAGAAAGGAAGTTGATATTGCAGGGAAAAAAAGAAATAATGAAGATGGTTTTCTTATTTTTTCTTCAAGGGATATTGATAATCAATAAACAAGCAAATACAAAATTATCGAGACTTAATACTAGTTCGAAATCATACCTTTACCATCATTGCATTGAATAGAATTCTCAATCTGCAAAATCTCTCGTTCTATGTATACAAATCTCTCCAGAATCTCGGGCGTGCTTACAAAGAGTACAAATCTGCCAAATGGTCAAAAGTATTCAGGTTATACCGAAATTCAGCTTAAACCAAATGGCTTCCCTAACTAAATCCTTTATCTTTGAAATTCTGGTTTCTGATTTGCTTCTTGAACTCATCAATGGATAATTCTTCTGGTAATCTGGTCACTGAAATTCTTCCTATCACTCATCCATTTTTTTGTTCATCCTAGTGAAAGTTCTTCACAGATTCTTGTTCAACAGCTTTTGGTAGGACCTAATTACTATTCCTGGAGAAGAAAAATGCGAAGAGCTTTAGTGACTAAGAACAAGGTATGTTTTATAGAAAGATTATCTGACATACCTGTTCCTAAGTTTGGAGATAAATTGTACAGAGCATGGGAACAGGCAGACTCACTGGTGATGACCTGGTTACCTAACACTCTTGAAACCAATATTAGCCAGAGTGTTCAATGTCACAACACTGCCCTGGATATCTGGATTGATATTGAGGAAAGATATCATGATGGAGTTGCTTACAGACTGTCTAATCTGCAAGAGGAGATGTATTCTTTAAAGCAAGGGAATCTTACTGTAAGTCAAATTTACACACAACTCAAGATACTTTGGGATGAGTTCTTAGAGCTAAGTCCTTTACCTCAATGCACATGTGGAGGTTTAAAGGTTATGCAGACCTATTATGATAGAGATTGTGTCATTAGGTACTTGAAAAGACTCAATGAAAATTTTGGTGAGGTTAGGTCTAGTATTTTGCAACCGAAACCACTTCCTTACATCATGTTGTGCCTCATGTTCTCTTTGCACAAGGCAACACTACACACAATAATACTGCCACTGGAGCTGTCTCACAGAATCCTGTGTATGGGGGACATGTTACTAACATAAATGCTGTAGATAGAGGTTTTGGAAGGGGATGTTATAATCAGAAGGAACAATTCTTATGCTCTTTCTGTGGGATGAAAGGGCATACTATTGATAGGTGTTATAAGAAACATGGCTACCCTATCAAGAAGCCAGGACACTTTTCTAACTACAGTATTGGCTTGCTTGGTGTGAAACCTCCTGGAAATGCTGGTATTCAAGGGTCTTTTAAGCCAGTTAATGCAGCATATATTCAAACTGGGGGCATATCTTATGATGGATCATGATTAGAAACAACACAAGGAACTGCTTTTCAACATGGTTATCAACAACATGGCAATGTTCCTGTTTCTCCTGATAGTCTTAGCCTTTCTCAAACTCAGCAGATCATTGACTTGATCAAGTCCATAAAAATTACAAGAACTGGAAATTCAGCAGTGCACAATACAACTGAAGGAAGTCAGCAATCCTCTATCAATCAAGCTACTTTTTTTGCAGGCTAAATTTGATGCTCCTGTAGGTTCTACATGTATTCCTAATACTCTAAATCCTTATATGAAACTTTGGATACTGAATTCTGGTGCTTATGATCATATAGTATGCACTAAAATCTTTTTCATTGAGATCTTCCCTGTTGAGCATGTTTTTGTTCATCTTCCTAATAAACATGCCATTCCTGTCTCTAAAAAAGGAACCATACAACTTAACCAAAACCTCAATCTTATTTCTATGTCTAAACTCATTGCTCAGAATTCATGTTGTGTTCTTTCTTGTGCTTAATTTTCTATCATACATGGTTTGAACACACGGACAATCATTGGGACAGCTAAGAGATGTAATGGTCTATATATATATTTCATCCAACACCCAAGTCTGTTCAACCTGGATACCAGTCTGTTGATATTTCTGCTGCTTCCTCTGTTTTAGAGTCTTTTTTCTCTTGTAATGTTTTGCTTCCCGTTACAGATACTGGAATAATAGCTAATATCTGGCATTATAGGCTAGGTCATTTAGCAGCAGATAGGTTAAAATGCATAAAGTATCTTCCTCTATGTAATTCTTGTAATAAAAATCATCATTGTACTGTTTGACCTCTAGCTAAGCAACATAAATTGAGTTTTCCTCTCAGTTCTTTTACTTCTATTGCTGTTTTTGATCTCATACATGTTGATATATGGGGCCCTTTCAAAGAAAGTACCATTTATGGTCAAAAAATAAAAATATTTTTTGACCATTGTGGATGACTTTCTCCAGATATATATGGTTTTTTCTGTTAAAGACAAAAGCTGATGCTAGGAATACTCTACAAGCTTCTTCACCTTCATTAAAACTCAATTTTCTGTTCCCATAAAATGTGTTAGAACAGATAATGGACATGAGTTCCATATGCCTCAATTCTATTCCAGTAAAGGTGTGATACAATAAACTACCTCATCAAAATGGCTTGGTAGAAAGAAAGCATCAACATATTCTTAATGTGGCTAGATCCCTTAAACTTAAATCTAATATTCCTTTACCTTATTGGAGTTACTGTGTTTCCCATGTAGCCCATATCATTAATGTCACTTATACTTTTGTTTTGTCTATGAAAACACCTCATGAAACGCTTTACAAGACCTCTCCCACTTATTCCAATCTTAAGGTCTTTGGGTGTTTAGCTTATGCTTGTACTTTGGAAAATGGGAGGGGTAAATTTGATCCAAGAGGTAAATAATGTGTGTATCTTGGACATTCTAAAACTACTAAATGATGTATCCTTCTTGATAGTTAACATCTTGAACTCTTTATTTCTAGAAATGTGTTAGTAGTGCCCTAGGACCTAGGGGTGTTCACTATATGGTATAACCGAAATACCGAACCGATCCGAACTGAAATTTGTTAATTGGTTCGGTATTTCGGTATATTCAGATTATTCGGTTCGGTTTATCGAAAATTTCAAAATTAGGTTTGGTATTCGGTTTTTCATTTTTGAAAACCGAATTACCTAAATTATTTCAAATATTAATTGTTTTATTTCTAAATAAATTACTATACAGTCTCTTCCTCTAGGTTTGAGCATGCAAATTTGGTTTTGAATCCATTCCTTGATGGGAGTTGTTGGTTTTAATTTATGTTTGGTAGTGTTTGTGAACAACTTTTTTAAGATGTGTATATGCGTTGAACCACTAATCATATTAAATGGACATCAGTTATGTTTTTATAGTGTGTATTCCCTATATATTAACTCTGTTTTAGCTTTTGGTATAAAATTTTCACAATATTTGTTAGGATATCTAAAAGTGATAAGTAGCAATGAGTTAGTTCGAATTATTATATTGCACTAAAATTTGAATTTGTTATTTCGGTTTTTACGGAACCATACCGAACCGAACCAAAATTATTTTGGTTTGGTAATTTCGGTTTTCAAACTATTATGGTTCGGTTCGGTTTAATAAAAAAATTACAAAAACCGAATTTCGTCCCTAAATTTCATACCGATACCGAATCGAATTACCCAACGCACACCCCTACTAGGACCATTGGCATATGTTGTACGTTTTATATCTTTTGAGCATGTCATTTGAATAGTTAATTTTGCTTCTGAACATCAAATACGTGATTTGATAGTAAAACTCATTAGGTTATGTAATTACTATTTTAGTTGTCTCTAGTTTTATGTAAGGTTATTTACAATGAAATAAAACTAGTATGATGTTTGATTGATGATTATGTTTTACTAATCATGTGTAATGAATACAAATCATATCATAGATGCAATATATTGGGATATATTGTATCGGACGTGATCCGTTAGAGAAGTAATACTTCATGGTCCTTAGTCATAAGTATTATTTCCTCAATACTATTTTGGAATCCTTAGACCTTATGTCTCCATTGATTCTAGCATGAATGGAGCCACGTTTTGACTCAGTCGGACGTTACTTTTAATCGAGACTCAGTTCGGGCGTTACTTTTAATCGAGTAATCAATACGACTGATGATCGGATGTAGCATCCTATTATGACTTGAATGTGAGAGGCATTGTAAGGAATTTGTCCCTCTCTTATTAGAGAGATGTCCATGGCCCCTCGATAGGGAAAGACTGTTTAAATGCATCGCCGTGCTCAAATGTATTTAATAAAGTGGTTATTAAATATTGTTTGTTGGAACAGTCTACCTGAAGATCTAACATAAATACAATTAAGCTTTATAAGGGTGACGACTACCATGCCTTATGCTTAATTAGGATATCACGAGACAAATGGATTAAATAGTGGATTGATATTAGGTTCCACCGTATATTCATTCACTCTGGGTAGTCACAATATCTTGCTAGGGACCACTTGTGGTTTATGAACACATACTACTACTAAGTATGTTTTTATTGCCATTGCGATATGAACCTACAGGGTCACACGCATAGCCGAGTTAACGAGTTTCATGTCCAGATTCAATGAATCTAGAATGTGTCTAGGTTCATTGTATCTGACATTTATTTTCTTACAATAATAAAATGTTATTATTCGAATTAGAGATTAAGGAGGGGCATTTTCTGTATTTGGCTATAGCTGGAATTACGTGGGAGTTATTATGCGATAAAGACTCCCACTACCAGTAGAGGTTTATGGAACGTGGGAGTTAAAGACTCCCACTGCCGAAAGAGCTTGAGGACGTGATAGTTGGTTCTGGGAACAAACTCTGACTCCCTATATAAACCTCTTTTAGCCGAAACCCTAAATACTAATTAATTGAGCCGCAATTCCAAAATCCCTGAAATCAGATTTCAACCTCCTTTTCTCTCTAGATTCCAAAACTCAAAAAAACGAAAAGCTAGCACTCACTGCTCGTTTCTTCGCGTGGACACCGGTAGGGAGTAATTCCGCAATGGAGGACTCTGGTGGCAACAACACACATCCGAAAGACAAATCTTTAGCCGAAAATGTAAGTCTTTTGTAAGTGTTTTTCGATTCGTTTTGGTATGAGCGGATCCTTCGGGGAGAGGACTCATGGGTGTTTAGAACAAGTTTCTGCCCATGAATCCCTTCAAAATGTACTTTTCATTGAGTACATGTTTCCTTTTGCTGCATCTAATCAATATTCTTTTCCTCATAATGATCATTCCGACTCTTCATTTGATTCCTATATTGATCTAGATTACTTACATCAAGACTCCTCCCCCTTTCATACTTATCACAACACTTCTTCTCATTTTCAGTCTCACAGCCCAACATCTATTTCACCTCCATGTTTGGCATATCTTTCTCCTTATTCTCTTCAATCTGATACTTCATCTTCTCATTTTTTGCCCTCCACTCAGCCTAGTCATGTTGATGTTCTTCCTAGAAGGTCATTCAGAGATAGACATGCACTTATTCATTTCACTACAAAAAAAAGACCTTTAGTAACGAAAATTTTCGTTAGGAAAGGTCAAGAAATTCATCACGAAAGACCTTTCGTGACGAAAATCCTTCGTTACCAAGTTCGTCCTGAGAGCCCCGTCACTAAAGGTCTTTCCTAACGAATCACGTATTTCGTCATGAAAGGTATTAGTGACGAAGCAATTTCGTTAGGAAAGGTGAGATTTCGTGACAAAATATTCGTTACGAACGGTATCAAAGTTCGTTACTAAAAGTTCTACAAAAAAATTAAAAAATTACCATGGAGCCGAGCCGAGCCCCAGTAGTTCATCCACCGGAGCCGAGCCATGCCCCCTACAATAATGTTGAATAAACTCTCCACATTTTCATAGAAGTGGTAATTGAACTCAAGAGACCTCCAACTTGTATGTCATGCACTTGCCCACTGAGCTATGTTGGTCATTTGTTACTTGTTGTTCCTATTATATGTATTATAATGAAGTTTTGTATTTTGAACCTTTAGTTATTTTAATTTCTCTGTGTTGTGATTTTTTTATGAATTAAATTAAAATTAATACATTTTCGTCAATGTATTTGTGTATTAAATTGTTATAAAAAATAAGAATAAAATTATTCTAGTTGCATACTATTTTTTAGTAATACTTTTAATATAAAAACTAAACAAATATAAAAATTAAAATTATATTCTAAATTATAGCATACTTGTATATATATATATATATATATATATATATATATATATATATATATATATTAAGACGAAAAGTTACACCTATCGTGACGAAAAAGTTGCTTCGTTACGAAAGGTAGACCTTTCATAACGAAGCAACTACTTTTAGTGACGAATATTTTTTAGTTACTGAAGGTCTACTTTTAAAGTAGCGATTGAATTTCGTTTCGAAAAGTAGACATTTCGTAACGAAAAATGACTTCGTCACGTCCTAACGGGCATTTTTTTTTTGGGGGTAGTGTTTAGCAGATTTTCATTGTCTTACTATCAAAAACATCATCTCATTCTCTCAATCAAGTGTTATCTTATGATCACTTAAATCAGAATTACAAATCCTTTGTTTCAGCTTTGGATTAAGTGCAGGAACCTAAGTGCTTTGCAGAAGCAGTTCAGTCTCAGGTTTGGAGGGAGGCAATGGCTACTGAAATCAAAGCTCTTGAGGACAATCAAACCTGGACTGTTTGTGAGTTGCCTGAAGGAAAGAAGCATATTGACAACAGATGAGTCTATAAGATCAAATATCTTCCAAATGGCTAAGTTGAGAGACCTAAGGCAGGGATGGTGGTAAATGGATTTACTCAACAAGCAGGAATAGACTACATCAACACTTTTGCACCTGTTGAAAAAATGCATTTCTTCATGGTACTCTCCCTGAAGAAATCTATATGTTACCTCCTTTGGGATATGAGGTACCCAAGGTAGAAGGGAAGCAAATGGTATGCAAATTGCAGAAATCTTTGTATGGATTGAAACAGGCTAGCAGGAAGTGGAATGCTACCTTGACAGAATCATTGGTGAAATTGGGATTCAGGCAGTCTTGGTATGACTACAGCCTGTTCTTGAAAAACAGCAAAGAAGGTAATTTCATTGCCTTGTTAGTATATTTGGATGACATCATTTTAGTAAGTAATGTCATTGATGAAATATTCATAGTGAAAGAGTATTTACATAAGGAATTCAAGATAAAGGATTTAGGTGTTTTGAGGTATTTCTTAGGTATTGAAGTAGCCAAGAACAATGAAGAGTTGTTCTAACTCAAAGGAAGTATGCCTTAGATGTGCTAAAAGGAGAAGGATATTTGGATTGTGCCCCTGTAAACACACCAATGGGCTTTGTGGCCAAATATACTCATTTAGATTTAGCAGCTTGGAAAGACAAGACATCTTATAGAAGTTTGATTCGTAAGCTTTTGTACCTGACTGTGACCAGACTTGATATTTCTTATGCCATACAACAGCTCTACCAATTTCTAGACAATCATACTCATCTATATATGAAAGATGCACACAAAGTTTTGAGGTACTTGAAGGCAGGACCTGGACAAGGTCTGTTCTTCCATCAAAGAATTCCTTAGAGCTAAAGGCCTTCAATAATAGTGACTGGGCAGGATATGTTGAGACAAGAATGTCAGTTACAGGCTATTGTGTGTTTCTTGGAGAGGCTTTGATCTCTTGGAAATCAAATAAACAACACGCTGTTTCAAGGAGTTCAGTAGAAGCTGAATATAGGGCAATGACCATGACTACTTGTGAGGTTGAATGGTTGATTAATTTGCTAGGTGATTTAGGGGTTAAACAAGAGAAAATTGTGCACATGCATTGTGATAGCATTACTGCTATATATTACTAAGAACCCTGTGTTCCATGAAAGGACAAAACACCTAGAAATTGACTGCCACGTTGTAAGATAAAGGTTTATGGAAGGGATCATTAAACCATTGCCAGTGACCACACACAATCATCTAGCATATATTTTTACATAGGCATTGACAGGGCCTAGGTTTCACTTTCTGCTTAAGCTTTTGGGATTGTTTAACTTGTATGGAAGTCCGGCTTGTGGGGATGTTGCAAGGAGCGCAAAATGATTAAGGTCAAGCTGGATTGATAAAAGGGAATGGTGCTAGAAGGAAGCAGAAAACAGAAGAAGAAGTTGTGCAAGTAGGAGCAGTTTCTAGTTAGTTAAAAGTAGTTGTAATTAGTTAGATTAACAGTGCTAGTTAGTTAGATTAGTTTGATGAGCTGGCCAACTTAGAGAGGCGGCTAATCAATGATGTAAGAAGGTATAAAAGGCCTTGTAATTATATCTTTGTTCATTAATACAAAAAGCAGAAAATTTTCCCCGATTTCTTCTTTCATTTATTCATTATATATACACATAGTGAATTGTAAATGGTTAAACACAAAAATAAGAACATACAATATTATTCACCTCCTTTACAAGTTTTTTTGGTAGGACCTTAAGCATACTGCTGGCCCCACCTCCCTCTTCTATTTATTTTTATTTTTTAGAGGGATCATGCCAACTTTTTATTTATTATGAAGCATTTTTTTAATTTTATGGATACATGTTAATATGAATATATCTATAATATATAAAGTTATGCCAAGTTGAGGTAGAAGCTTCATGATGTGACATGTGACATATTATGAGATGTGTTCCAATCATAAGCTTCCATGTGACAACTTTGTCATTAATTTTCTTCTAAAAATAGTGCTTCATGAGCTATAATCTTCATCTTCATTCTAAAGTTACTATGAAGATGAATAGTTTAGCTATAATCTCCATCTTCATTCTAAAGTTACATATTTATAGATTATAGAAAAAGTATGTAATATAAATGAATTGAATTTAAATGAAGAATTTCAATGGTTTTTTTAATGAATAAGTTGAATGATTTTCTTTTTAATGAAGAACTTCATTGGTTCTTTTTAAATAAAGAAATCGAATGAGTTTTTTTTATTAAATAAAGAAGTTCAATGGTTTTTCTATTTGTAGCCTTTATCTATTTACGTATTTCTATAAACTAGACTTATCTTTTTATTAGGCTATTTATAACCGCATCTTTTTACCGGCCACTATAAATGTCCAATTAGTGAATCCGGCCACTTTTCAGGCCAAAATATGGCATGTGACTTGCACATGCTCTCGGAGTGAAGGGAAAAATTGTCCAAAATTAAACTTACCTAAGAAAAACCCTATCGGAATCCTAAAAGACAACCCAACCCACCTGAACCCCCACCTCTCCGATGATCATCACCACCACCACTAGACCACCCTCTCCGACCGGCTTCAAAAACATCAATATTCACCTACATGATGATAAAAAATTACCAATCAATTATTCCACGGATGTTGAGGAACAGTTCTGAAGTGCCTTTCCTTAATACCATGGTCAAATAAGATGTCCAAAGATTCTCCCAATTTGCAATTGCCAATGGGATCGAAATGGTGTTCTTGATCTCCTATGTTTTTTTTTTTTTTCCACCTTAATTTAGAATAAAAAAAGGAAGCTTTATTATTATTCTAATGCATATTCATATGATTTTTTTTTCTTAATCCCTTCAATACATGTAACAGAAAATCCATGTTTCAAATTTTAAATTCATCGATTTTTTCACAAACATAATCCTCGAAAATCGCCACTGCCATCCACACACTCCTGTTATGCAAAAGGGTTTTCCCAGTCAACAATTTCTTCACCAAAAATGGAGTCCAAATCAATAGAACAGTAATCACAAATATCATCTGCTTCTTGGAAACAACCAGGACAATGCAGTGGGTGAAGGCGGTGGAGGGTGGAGAGTAAGGAGGAAGACATTGATTATCAAAGTAAGAGCACAAAATCTGGAGGTGGGGAAGAGAGTAGCCGTGGCGTGGGGTGGGGCTGGGGTGGGTTGATGATGAAGATGAGAGAGATGAAGAAAGAAGAGGGCCAGAGGGGTAATGGGGGATGGGTGGGGTGGGGGTATGGGTGGAGGTCTTTTAGTATTTGGGTAGAGATTTGTATTCGGGTCTCATTTCGGGTTGCTCCATAGGGTGTGAAGGAGAATGGACATTTTTTCCCTTCACTCCGAGAGAATGTGCAAGTCACATGTCATTTTTTGGCCTGAAAAGTGAACGGATTCACTAATTGGACATTTATAGTGGCCTGTAAAAAGATGCTGTTATAAATAGCCTAATAAAAAAGATAAGTCTATTTATAGAAATACGTAAATAGATAATGGCTACTAATAGGGGATTTCTGATTAAATGAATAAGTTCAATAGTTTTCTTTTTTTAATGAAGTAGATTTAATATATATAGGAATTCTAAAAGTCTTCCATCATAAAATAGATTTAATATTCTAAGAAAAAATAACATGTATATAGGAATTCTAAAAGGCTATGTAACATAAATGAATTGAATTTAAATGAAGAAGTTCAATGATTTTTTTAATGAATAAGTTGAATGGTTTTCTTTTTTAATGAAGAAGTTCATTGGTTCTTTTTAAATAAAGAAGTTTGATGAGTTTTTTTTTTTTTTAAATAAAGAAGTTCAATGGGTTTTTTTAAATGAAGAAGTTTAATAGTTTTCTTTTTTAATGAAGTAGATTTAATGTATATAAGAATTCTAAAAGTCTTCCATCATAAACACTACAAGAAAACAGTTAAATAGCGACTGACTTTAGCGACCGAAATTTTCGGTCACAAATTTAACGACGGAATACCGACCGAATAGAAACCGAAAACAAATCGGTCGTTATTCCGTCGACCACATCGGTCTCGTTGACCAAATTGAAACGTCGTCGGTTTGTTCACCCTTAACGACCGAATACCGACGGATATTAACGACCGTTTACCGACGGAATATATAATGACTGAATACCGACGGAAGTTAACGACCGAATACCGACGAAAGACATAACGGTGTTTATTTGTATAGTAATAAATGAAGGACACAAAACGACGTCATTTTATTTTCGTTAACGACCGACTACCGACGGACTTTAACGACGGAACATATACCGACGGAATAACGACCGAATAGCGACCGAATAACGACCGAAATTAGGTCGCTATTATTTTCCAATTCCGTCGCTATTCGGTCGCTATTATTTTTCCGATTTCCGTTTTTTATAAAATAGCGGGGTTTTTAAGGATATATAGAAACATTTTACCTAATAGTAACTAAAATAGGAAAAATACATATACAAAGTCTTAGGTCAGCGGAACGACGAATCTGCGCTACGCAGACGGCGATTTATAAAATACCGATATATACTCAAAGCAGAACAATTCAAGTAATACATTTGTGTGTGCATTTATGTGAATCATTAAGTGATGGAGTTAAAATTTTATTAATTGATTATTAATAAACAAATAATTACTAAAATATTCATATTAGTTCGTACTCACATTTAGAACGATGTCGGTTTTCGGATTTATAAGTTTTTACTAAATCCGTCGCTATTCGGTCGCTATTAAGCTAAGGGGCGACCGAATAGCGACGGAATTTGCGAAGACCGTCGCTATTCGGTCGCTATCATTTTCCCGGATTCCATTTTTTTTATAAAATAGCGGAGTTTTTAAGGATATATAGAAACATTTTGCCTATGTTAGTTACTATTAGGTAAAATGTTTCTATATATCCTTAAAAACCCCGATATTTTACAAAAAAACGGAATCCGGGAGAATAATAGCGACCGAATATGCTATGTCGGTCGCTATTCGGTCGCCCTACCCTAACCCTAACCCTAATTCCGTCGCTATTCGGTCGCTATTATTAAATGCCTAAACGACATCGTTTGCTTTTTCGCGGGCTCATTTATTTGAAAAATTGGACAAGTGTTAAGCATGCTAAGTGGCGACCGAATAGCGACGGAATTGGCAAATTCCGTCACTATTCGGTCGCTATTATTAAATGCCTAAACGACATCGTTTGCTTTTTTCGCGGGCTCATTTATTTGAAAAAATTGGACAAGTGTTAAGCATGCTAAGTGGCGATCGAATAGCGACGAATTGGCAAATTCGTCGCTATTCGGTCGCTATTATTAAATGCCTAAACGACATCGTTTGCTTTTTTCGCGGGCTTATTTATTTGAAAAAAATGGACAAGTGTTAAGCATGCTAAGTGGCGACCGAATAGCGATGGAATTGGCAAATTCGTCGCTATTCGGTCGCTATTATTAAATGCCTAAACGACATCGTTTGCTTTTTCGCGGGCTCATTTATTTGAAAAAATTGGACAAGTGTTAAGCATGCTAAGTGGCGACCGAATAGCGACGGAATTGGAAAAATTCCGTCGCGATTCGATCGCTATTATTAAATGCCTAAACGACATCGTTTGCTATTTCGCGGGCTAATTTATTTGAAAAATTGGACAAGTGTTAAGCATGCTAAGTGGCGACCGAATTTGCCAATTCCGTCACTATTATTAAATGTCTAAATGACGTCGTTTTGTGCGTTTTATTTCTATAAATATATCCGAGGCAGAAGCCTCTCCCTCATTCTTCATTCCCGCTCACCGCGACCTCCACCTTCACCACCACATCTTCCAGCGATTTCCCCCAAATCCCTCCCTCCTTCAAGCGCCACCACCTCCGGCACCGCCAAGACATCGCCACCACCTCCGGCACCTCTGATTTCAGTTGGGTTTTTTTAGGGTTTAGGTGAGAATCTTGCATTTTCTAGCTTTTTTTCTTAACAATTGGAATAAATACATCTATTTTGAGAAGATTAAAACAAAAATGGAGGGAGGTAGTACTTGATTTCTGCTTGGATTTTAATATATGGGTTTTCTATAATGTCTTGCAATTTTTTTGCCAATTCTTATAATTTCTTGCAATTTTTTTGCCAATTCTCATAATTTTCTTTGTTTTTCAAATGTAGTTTTTTAACATCCAATGTAGTTTTCTTGGTGTATTATTCAAATGTATGCTAATTGTATAATATGTGAGTTTTGATAATTCAAAGTGTGTGAGTGTTGAAATGTAATGAGAAGTGCACACTTTGATTGTGAGTGTTGTATTGTAAATGAGAAGTGTAAACTTGTGTTTTTTGGGTTTATTGATTATTTTTGCTATTTGGGATCTTATTAATCATTGCTTCTGGTTTGTATTTACGTACGTATTATCTGTTTTTTTATAATAGGGATTTAATTTAATTTCAAATTTATTTTTTTAAATAAAAAATAATTTAGCGACGGAATAGCGACCGAATATTCGGTCGCTAAATTTTCCGTCGGTATTCGGTCGTTAATCAGTCAAAATCAAAAGTCAACAATATTGACCATTCGGTCGCTATTCCGTCGGTAAATAGAGACCGATTATTCGGTCGCTAGACTTTCCGTCGGTATTCGGTCGTTATATAGTCAAAGTCGGTCGCTAGAATTTTCGTCGGTATTCAGTCGTTAACCAGTCAAAGTCAAAAGTCAACAATTATGACGATTCGGTAGGTATTCGGTCGGTAAATAGCGACCGAATATTCGGTCGCTATATATTCCGTCGGTATTCGGTCGGTAATTTGCTTAGCGACGAAAAATACACGACCACGTCATTCGGTCGTTAATCGGTAGCTAAACTCAGTTGAGTTTAGCGATCGATTACCGACGGAAACGGCCGTCACTGTTTCCCTGTTTTCTTGTAGTGAAAGTAGATTTAATATTCTAAGAAAAATAACATGTATATAGGAATTTTAAAAGGCTTACATAAAAAAAAATATGCCTAATGAATTTTTGGATTCTTATTAATGCATATAGGAATTATAAAAGGCTTGCATTATGAACTAAATTTAATGTTCCAAGAAAAAACGGAATTCTTATCCATGTATATAGGAATTCTAAAAGTTTTACATCATAAAGAATTGTAAAAGTCTTGCATCATAAATTAGATTTAATATTTCAAGAAAATGACCGACTATATAAACCAAAATTAGCCATGCATTCCCTCACAACAAAAAAAAATAATAATATCAAACAAACATTATGGGGAAATCAAGACTTCAGTATGTGCATCTCAATGAACATGAAAAAGGCAAACAAGAAAAAATAATATTATTTCGAGTAACCAGATAATGAAACACTTTCAATGCCTAGAAACCTGACGATTTAATGAGTGTTGATTCTTTGATTCATTCTAATTTATTTTGTTGTTGTAATTGTGATGATTTATTAGAAATACAATCGCGAGGGCATGAAACCTTGTTAATGTATATAATAATATAAGTTTCCTTTTTCCTCTTTTCAAATTTTATTAGAATTTTAGATTTTAATAAAATTAAATTATTATATATAGTAAAGCTTTATTTAAATTAAAATAGTTACTTAAGGCATACATTAAAAAACCCATTATTAATCATTATATCATAATTATTATTTTATTATGAACACATGCAGCTTTTATAGTACTTTCTCCGTTCCCAATTATATGTCGCATAAATATACTTTATTAATTTTTAATTATCTGTACCTTTAAGAAATCAAGAGAGTATTAAATGTATTTTTTCAAACTTACCCTTATCTTTAATTAATTCAATTACAACAATTTTAATTGTCCTAACATAAATGTATTAATTGAAGGGTAAAAGTGTCTATCTATCTTTAAATTAATATCCCAATCATTTTTAATTCGAATGCACTATGTTAAAGCGACAGATAAATGAGAATGGAGGGAGTAACATGCAAATACAATTTTCTTGTTGTGAAATTTAAGTACTAAAAGTAAATAAGACAAGTAGTAGAGCAAATGTTTGAGGGGTGTATTTAATTTGTATTTTAAAAGATTCTAACTGATTTTTAAAAGTGTATGGATTTCGCAGACTCTATAAATTATTTTAACTCTATGCATACTCTACCCAGATTCTATTAGATTGATTTATAATGATTTTTTTTTATTTATAAAATCTATAGATTATTTGAATAACACCAAAAAATAAAGAAAAATTGATTCAGTTGTGTATTATCCAAGGCCCACTTATATTTATCAATCCTTCTTATTTTGAAATCAAATCATGTTGTTAAAAATCCAAAAAACTTGACTTAATTAATCCAGTTGTATCATTTATTTACTGAGATTTATTTTCTTTGACTTAATTAAGGTATGTTTTGTGATGAGTTTTGTTTGAATTTCATATTTTTATACTTTTTCCTTATTCCAATTTGATTTTTTCTCTTTCAGGAAAATGAAATATATGTTTGGAAAATATAAATTTGTGGTTAGCTAGGCAAGAAATTATTTGTTTCTTTAATTTCTGTTTGAAAATGACCAAAAAGAAAATTGTTTGGATATTATGACAATATATTGTTTTTGGAAAATAAACATTTGGTATTAAGTTTTCTAATTATATGAATTTTCCCTCATATTTTTTGAGTTTGGACATTTTATTTTACTTATGTTTTTAAAGAATTTGATTAATGCAAAATTTGTAATCTCAAATAAAATTATTGAATAATTTTAATTTTAATATTCAGGAGTGAAACTCCGAATCTTGAGGAAAAAGAAGAGATTTCACCCTAAATTCAGGGCTATTCAATCCATCAAAATCCTCCATTTAATGAAATCTATGAGAATATGTAGAGTTTTGAATATTAAGAGATTTCAAAAGATAATTTACAATCGAATTGAATACCTTTAGATTTTAATGTTTTCATTAAAATCATGATTGAATATATTTATATTTTGAAAAATTCTGATATGAATCAGGTCCATGTGGACCTCGTGATCTATAACTGACCACATCATCGCAGAGTTATCTCTCTCCTCATTATTTAGCAATGTGGACAGTTTTAGACCAATAAACTTTTTAAAATCTGATTATCTTCCGGGTTAATAGAGATCCACGATATTATTTTAAAATATCTTCAATTTTAGTCTACTAATTGCAACTTAATTGCCTTTTTGTTTCTAATATTTTTTTCTCGCTTTTCAATATCATGTATCGAAAAGAATCGGTTGTCCTCGTTGTGTGTCATGTTTCCTGTCATATCAATAAAAAATTGTCATATATTAATTTTTATTAAAAAACTATAACCTAATAGAAATGGTGAAACCTCCAGAAAAAAATTAACACACAACAATTTTTTATTGATGAGATATGAAACATGACATAAAATGTAAACAAGAAAATTTTTCCCCTCATGTATATTGACATGTCTATTTGGAAACTATTTTTCATCTCAAATTTCAAATTTTGATCCACATCTCATATCACAATCAATTCAACTTTTATAAGGAATTAAGGAGTAGCCTAATGGTTGAGGTTGCTCCTTCCCTGTACGAGGTTCGGGATTGATTCCTACTTCCCCTTCCCCTCCCCCCAATATAAAAAAAAATTCAGCTTTACTAAAATTGGAGACAAAAATTTAAATCTTAAGCGCCATCCGATTCTAATCTTATTATTTTCTTGTATACTACTCCCTCCATTCTTCAATGCAGGACGTTTGGGACACTTTAAAAAAATTAAGGAATTCAAACAAATAGTAATCTTTCCACCACAATTCCAATAATACCACTCCCTCTCTCTCTTTCACTTTTCCAATAAAAGATATGTTGAGGGTATAATTGGAATAAATTGTTGACAACTAATAAAAGATATGTAAATGACAATTAATTTGGATACATACATATATATATATATATATATATATATATATATATATATATATATATATATATATATATATATATATATATCTCCTAAACGACAATTAAATGGGAATGGAGGGAGTAGTTTTCTTGAATCTTAATACACTTGGAACAAGTACATAGTTTAACCTGTCTTGTTTATCTCCTCTTAATAAGCTTATTTTGCAAGTGCAAATTTCTCTGTACTTGCTAGGAGTGTTCTATTGCTCACTAATTGCGTGTTTAATATTGTTAAGGACAAAAGTAGCACTCTGTGCTAAGCACTTTGTGGGAGATGGTAGAACCATCCGAGGAATTAATGAGAATAACACGCTCATCAACTATAACAGGTTGTTTAGCATTCACATTCCTGTTTATCTTGATTCAATTGTAAAGGGTGTTGCAACAGTGATGGAATTGGAAGAAAATGCATGCCAACTGAGATCTTGCTACTGGCTTCCTCAAGGACAAGCTCAAGTTTGGGGTAATAAACCGAGTTTTACTGTTTTTGCATAGGTCTTGTGTTAATGGAGAGGTTGGACAATAGGTTTTAATGTGATTTGTTACAGATTAACTTGCAAATAACGTTAGTTGTGGTAATGTGTTATAATTAGTACAGTTGTTTTTGGTAATATAGATGTGTATTTGTAGTTTTGCTATTTTTGTGGTAGGGAGAAACTAAAATATCATATTTTTTATTGATGTGTATTTGTAGCTCTAAAATATCAATTTTTATTTAAAAAAAATAAATAAATTAGCAACCGATTAGTGACAAATAAAGCAGTCGCTAAACGTTCTACATTTGGCTACCAAATAAACCGTCCCAGTTTAGCGACCGAATAAACTGTCGCAGTTTAGCGACATATTAAACCGTTTCAAATTAGCTACTGAATAAACTGTCGCAAATTAGCAACTAAATAAACCGTCGCTATTTAGCGACCGAAGATAAATTTTAGCCGCAGACTTGCTTACTGACTAAAATTATCCGACCAAACTTTTCGGTCGCTAACGATCTATTTTCTTGTAGTGTATGTCAAGGTTGTGTTTTGGTCTTTCCTAGTAGTACCAACGAGGACTCAACTTATAGATTCTTATGATTTTCCAGTAAACGAACTTTTCAACCCTAATAATATACATTCTCACCGATTCTACGTTGAATATTTTATATGCATTAATTAGTTGCCTAATCATATTCCTATCCATAATCATTGTCACGCCCGTGCTTGCTTACTTGAGAGCGCAACACATTGTTTGGCAACACATTGATTAGTTAGTAAATGTTTTTATGGGTCACTAATACCGTCTTTGTAGGATTGACCAACAATCCTCTGTAGGTAGACCCCGCCAATTCATGTGAGGAGTTGTGGGGCCAATCCCACAATGACGGTTTTATGATTGAATTTTCTCTGTTTTTACTATGTCAAAATAGGGTCACTTTGGCATGGATCCGGCATTGTGGGACTGACCCCACGATTTTTTCACATAAGTTGGAGTAGAGCCTACCTGCAAAGTAGATCGGCCGCCACAACTCATGTGAGGCCAGTCCCACAAGGCCGGCCTTATATTAGAATTTTCCGTCAAAATAGGGGTCACTACTCAATCATATGACCGTTCTTGTGAGACTGACCCAACAACAATCTCACATGAATTGAGCAGAACTCACATTTGTAGGTACACCCCGCCCAATTAATGTGGGGACTGTAGAGTCAATCTCATAAAAACGTTATTAGGATTGAATTTTCCGTCAAAATAGATTTCACAAAGTGAATATAAAACTCAACCCATACTTATATTCTATGTGAAATGAGTTCATGTGTATCACCAATTAATATCTCAATAACATGGCAATAAATCCATGTACAGATCCAAGAGAGAGTGAGAGAAAAAGAGAAAATTAAGTAGATCATGGTAGGAGTTTTGTGGGTACATATATCAGTAGCTTTCTTCCCCATTGTTTTCCATCAGTATGAGCCCATGTGATGTGACCCCAGAAATGCAAAAGCTCTGTTTGCTTCTCTTCAAAGACAGGAACCCTACTACAAAGTAGTAGCATATATATCACAAAGTGTTGATTCAATCTCGTCGGCGACGTGAGAGTCAGTATTGGTGGGTGATCTCAGAAGTCATTCTTATAAGTCGACTCCATGGTCCCCTGAGGCTCTGCTCGACCCATGGTGGTGACCTGAGATCGAACTCACCCAAAACATTTTTAAACCAAAATATATATATATATATATATATATATATATATATCACATTAAGTAGGGAACGGAAAAAGAAAAAGAAATTTCTAAATGAATCACAATATAAGTAGACCCTATAAATTTACTTTATCCAGACAATTATTGACCAGAAGGGGAGCTATGGACAGTTATATACAACCATGTCTTATTTGATGAATCTTATCTTATGCTCTTTTTGTAGAAAAAGGGATAATAATCATACGAAGAACAATTTACATTTGAAGAACCAAAGTTCTCATAATCACCTAGGGACGTTATCAATCTTATTTACACGCTGAAGTATAATATCTAATCTATATTGAAGAGGGGAAAGCTGAAACCTGTCATCAAACAACAACAAATTACGCCACTACTACGATCTCTAACACAAAGTTTTCACTTTACGCCATATATCTTCTCCCCACAAACAATTTACTCCTTAATCATCAAGATAGATTTTTTTAACCAAAAGTGGATTATAAGGAAATGAAGGATACCTCAAATAAATAAATAAATAAAACAAGGAATGTGCGTGAAAATATATGGTAAAATTCAATCTGGTCCATGAATTTGGTCAATTTGGTCCCTAATTTTACAAAAGTGTCAATTTGGTCCCTCATTTAACAAAAGTGTCAAAGTAGTCTTTGGAAGTGGTCGGGCGCTGTCAATTTTGTCCCTACCCTCACATCCGTCCATTGGGATAATAGGACACCAAATGCGCCTATTATTTGAGGGTGAGATGTGATATGTTGTTGAGTGGGCTATATTTTGGGCTTCACAACTCCTCTCATGACTTTTTTCGATTCTGAAGACAAAAATGCCAAAAAAATCTCAATCCAAACATTCATTATCACATTGTAATCACAAGGGATTATGTTTTCCCCTTTGGAAATTCATCTTGTTTTGGGATAAAGAGGATTTGACTGAAGAAGAAGAATAAAGTATGAGTTGGGGGTCTTGAGGTCTTGGGGTCCAATTATACAGCCAAGTCGACAATATATCACATCCCACAGTCAAATAATAGGCGTATTGCCCATGTCCCTTAGTTATAGATGTGAGCGTAGAGACCAAATTGACAACTCCCAACCACTTCTAGTGACTACTCTGACACTTTAAAATGGGGGACCAATTTGATAGCGTCTGGTCACTTTCAAGGACTACTTTACACTTTTGTATAATGAGAGACCAAATTGACAATCGTAAGCAAATATTTCAGGGACAAAATTTATTTTAAATTTAAATATATTGGGCTATATATGAAATCCCCAAAATATTCTCAATAACAAAATGGTATCTTAAAACCCATAAACCAATTGGTCTCATATAGTCAAGAACCTCCACTGAAAAATCCATCGAGAGATAATAGAGAAGTGGTTTGATTCAATCCATAAAGATGGCTGTTCATGCATATAAAACAAAACATTGTTTTTTCAAGAACTTTTTCCAATTCTCCAATTAGGTCAAACCCACCATTTTTTATTTTTTTATTTTTTAATTTTTAATTTGTTTGGCCCCTTTAAGGGTTGAGGGTACGTGCTGAGTAGTCTACAAATCTACAAATAATTTTCATGCTTCTTTGTTCCACAAATTACTTCATTTCCAAACAATTTCTTGTAGCGATTAGTAGTTCCAACTTCGAAGCCAAGAAATTTGGACTCAAAGTTGTTTCATTATTCCTCTTCAAGTAAAACCCTATTAGCTGAATTTAATATCGGAATTTCCTACAAGTTTTGAGAAGCTTTATTTTGCTCCACGTGTAACTTTTCATCATCCTAAAATTTGTTCTCGAACCAATAAATATAATACACGCGTGCCAAAAATAAATGTCGACTCACAAAAGGAAATTGACTTGAATTGAATTTTTTAGTCCACGCATATTATACTATTAGCCCGGAGAAAATTTTGATAATAAGTTATTCTCGAACCAAGATAAAGTTTCTCAGAGGTTTTATTTACAAAGAATTTATTTATTTATTTATATTTTTGTTCAAGAATATTATAATCCCCAATCTTCCAGTTCCCGACCAAGTCAATGGAACACGCTATCCATAAGAAATTTCATTGTGAATGAAAAGAATGGTATTTTATTCATATATTAAACTTTTATTCACTAATTTATAATTTAAATGACAAAATTCTTGCAGTAACTAATTCTTCATTTTGGTTTTGAAGGCCTTAACTATTATTCACGCTTGTCGTTTATGCACTAATTAAAGAGACTTCCAACATGTCTTCTTAATACTATAAGAATAAGATTAAAATGGAAGCCATGCACATTAATTTGATTTTCCTTCTTGATGAGTTGGTTAATTAATGTAGTTCGTTCTTGAAGGAAAATTATGTTATTATGGGCTCGTTTTTTATTCTCACACATAAATTTTTTAGCCCCAAATTTACTATTGGACATTTGGAGCGTGAATATAATGGGGGCCCAATATCAAATTAGGTGACTCTGATACCATGTTAAAATTAGACTTGGGCCTAACTCAATCTCTCAAAAGGTACCTCATGAGGGGGAAGATTGATCAAGCCTTATATATTGCAAATATACTCACAAACTATTCGATATGGGATTCTCAACACCTTATACTAAATAAAAACATATCACTAAGATTTACATATATTATGGTATTTCCAGCTTTTTATTTTTTTATTTTTCCCTTTCTATTGAAAATGAAATCAGGAAATGTATATTGATGTATACCTTGTACTAAATAAGGTATATGTTTAACTTTTTATGAGTAGAGAAATAGAATTGCAAACTTGCAATAGAAAAAAGTGACAAAAGAGATAAAATTATTTCTGGATTTAATTTCTATCCAAATGCACATTAAATTTTCCTCGATAAAAGAGTAGTTATTTGTAAACTTTCTTTGGGATCGGTGTCCAAATATCAACACGACTACTTTGATTAGAATATTGAATTTGTCATTCGCTGAACAAATCCCGACCATAAGAATCAAATGTGAGCACAACTAAACTACATGCAAAGACAAAAGAATAAGTCATTTCACTATTTTGAAAGTGCTTTTGAATTCAGAAATCTTGTCAAACTACAAGTACACAACGCCAACAATCAAATACAAAACTCGTGCACAGCTACAACGACTGTGGTTTATATACTCTGATCTAGAAGTTTGAAACAGTAAAACCCTCACTATAAAAAAAATGTAACAAAGAAAAGCCCCACAATATTAAAAATAAATAAAAATTGATAGAAATTACTTGGACCAGATCAAACATTTACTTTACTATTTTTCAAAAAAAAAAAACAAACATTTACTTCACTGATTTAAGAACAAAATCATTAGTAGAAGTCATGTACATTAAGTTTATGGGTGTGCTCCATCTGTTTAAGTTGAATGTTGATTAATACTCCCTCCATTCCCATTTAATTGTCGTTTAGGAGATGTATATGTATTCATATTAATTGTCATTTACATGTCTTTTATTAGGTGTCAACAATTTATTCCAATTATACTTTCAACATATCTTTTATTGGAAAAGTGATAGAGAGGGAGGAATGGAGGGGTATTATTGAAATTGTGATGGAAAGATTACTATTTGTTTGAGTTCTTTAATTTTTTCAAAGTGTTATAAACGCCTTATATTGAAGAATGGAGGGAGAATAAGATTATTGAAATTAATTACTAGGCTTAATGGAGATTTGTTATCGTTCTAATAGGCAAAAACTCACATGTCTTCATATGTGTCCAAATTCCTGTATTCAACCAAACACAATTCGTCATGTGTATATATAATTGAAAAATATATTTACATAATAAAATCTGATTGGTTGAGTATAAGAATATGAACATATAAGGGAACATGCGATTTTCACCCATTCTAATATACGAGAACATTTATATGTTGTCTTAATGTAGGCTTAGCTTAACGTTTATATGTTGGAAAGACGGAATATATATCATACTATATAATAATAAAAAAAATCACTAATTTTTTGAGAGACAAATTTTAATATGTTAAAGGGTTTGTTTTAAAAAAATTAGTTTCTATAGATGACTAGTCTTCAAAAAAAAAAAAAAAAATTCTAAATATAAAATACACCTCGTTCCAAAATCTTGGGAGTGGCAGAGAAGAGTACGTAGGCTTCATTTATTAGCGGTTTGCTTGCTTGACAAACAATATAGTGGTCCTCCCAAATTAACGATCTTTTTTTTTTTAACAGAAAAATTGGATATTATTTAATATCAGAAAAAATTTGTAATAGGAGAAAATTCGGAGAACCTCCAAACCATTGAGATGAGGTTTTTGACCTCATAGCATATTTAACGATATTCTTTGACAAATACATAAGTATTAATATTTTAATAAATTAAATGGTAAGATATAAGTAAAATTTTAAAATAATTTTCATTAATCATATTAATCTCATTTAAGATTTATGTATTTTTCGTTTTTTCTCTCCCTCCATCTCACACAATATCCAATTACCTATTAAGTATGTATTGGAAAGTGATAATTTAATTAATTAAGAGTATTGAATGAGGAGATGGTAGGAGAGTAAAACTGAAAAAATAATCATGAATACATACTTTATTTAGAAAGTGAACAATTAATTTGTGACAATCAAAATAAGGAAACGTGAACAGTTAATTTGAAAGCGAGGAGTACCCAATAATAATTTGATTTGCCAGTCTATACCCAAAGGGTGAAAATCACCTGTCCCCGTGTATGTCCACATTCCTGTACCCAATCACTCAGAATTTGTCATGTGGACATTTCTTGCACACACACACACACACACACACACACACACACACACACATATATATATATATATATATATATATATATAAATATATATAAAATGAAATGTCGTACTTAATAAATAATGAAATGTACGTGTTTGAAGGATTAAACGGTCCATAAAAATTCCCGTATTATTATTATTCCTCTATCTCATACTTCTCCTCCCTATTACAAACTAAAAACTGAAGACTCATAAAAAATTTCAAACTCTTTTACTCTTTTTCAGACCTCTCGTCAAAACAAAATACTATGTATTTTCTCAAGGTCCAAATTCTGGTTTGTCAGAGAATTCTATCTTTCTAAATCAAATTGAATTTGGACCGTTTCCTATATATATACACTCTTGTGTATCATAATTAATCAAGATATTCCTATTTACTCTAATTAATTCATTCTTCACTAAGTTCATAATATTCCTACATTAACTTACATAGTATATATTTTTTTTAAAATATTCAGTACGAAGCCATGAAACGTTCATCTTCATCGGCCAATAAAGTTTTCAACCAAATTTCCAGGTATAGAAATAAAGTTGTAAAGCCTAAGCAATTAGAACCGTGCGATGTGTTCATTAATCACCGTGGGATCGATACGAAGAGAAATGTTGCTGGATTACTATTTGATAATCTTAGAAGATCTGGGGTCAGGCCATTCTTGGACAGCAAGAACATGAAGCCGGGAGACAAATTATTCGATAAAATTGACGTAGCAATTCACCAATCTAAGGTTGGTGTTGCTGTTCTTTCTCCTAATTATTGTAAATCCTACTTTTGTTTGCACGAATTGGCACTCATGATGGACATCAAGAAAAAGGTTGTCCCGATATTTTGTGACGTGAAACCTTCTGAACTACTAGTCAAGGACGATGGAAAGTGCACAGCTAAAGAGCTTGAAAGATTTCAAAGGGCTCTTGGGGAGGTGAAACTTACGGTTGGACTCACATTTGATACTACTAGTGGGGACTGGCCTGAATTTTTGAAAAATGCTTCGGATGCTGTAATGAAGAACATGTTTGAGGTTGAAGCAGAACGGATCGCGTAATTATTATTAGTGAGGGTTTACTCAGAAGATCAATGACTTAATTAATTCACTTCATTTATTAATTCTTTTTTAACAACTTAATTGTTACAATTTTTTAGTCCTTGAAAAAATTTAATCAAGGATTGAATGTTGGGGAGAAACACATTAGAATAAGGCCCAACATGTAAAATCTCTATTCTTTTTTTCTTTCAATAATATACATTTTCCCTTTTATACAAAATGAATCAGAAAGTATGTAGAAAAACATAAAGAATAAGGATTAAATGGGAGAAAGAACTCCTTTTGTATTGAATGAATTAAACTCTATAATACATCACCTATATATACTAATCCTATTTATGTAATAAAGGAAAGAAATATACAACTAATCAATTACAATAAATTACAATCAATCACAATCAATTAATCGAGTGATTTTCTCCTGAGATTATTATCTTGATTGATTCCTTGATTTGCTCCATGATTAGTATCCGTAACACGCCCCCTCAAACTGGGCTTGGGAGAAAAGATGTCAATGAGACCAAGAGATTGGATGAGAAAGTTGAAACGAGGGGAAGCAAGATTTTTTGGTGAAAATGTCGACCCAATTGAGAGTGGGTCGAAATGGGTAAAGGTTTAACAAGGCCAGTTTGCGTTTTTTCGCGGACTATGTGGCAATCAATTTCAATATGTTTGGTTCTTTCATGGAAGGCGGGATTGGTTGTGAGGTATAAAGCGCTTTGGTTGTCGCAAAACAATGGTATGGCATGAGAATGTGGTATAAGTAAGTCATTGAGGAGGTACTTGACCATTGTAACTCACAAGTGGTGGTGGCAAGAGCTCGGTATTCCGCCTCGGAAGAGCTTCGAGAAACAGTGAGTTGCTTTTTAGACTTCCAAGATACAAGAGAAGAACCAAGAAAAACACAATAACCCGTTGTAGAGCGTCTCGTGTCGGAGCAGCCTGCCCAATCAGAATCAGAGAAAGCACTAAGGTGTAATGATGATGAAGATGGAAAAAAGAGACCTTTGGCTGGAGAGCCTTTCAGATACCGTAGAATACGATGAGCAGCTTTGAGATGTAATTTGCGTGGGATGATCTAGAAAGCTGGGAAAGTTGTTGGACGGCGTGTGAAATATCCGGCCGTGTGTGAGTGAGATATAAAAGCTTGCCAATAAGACTTCGGTAAAGAGTGTTGTCGGGGAAGGAGTGGTGAATCATCTTTGGAGCAGTGGTAGGAAGAATCCATAGGAGTAATGGCGGGGTTTGCAACCAAGAAAGCCATGTTGCTCAAGCAAGTCCAATGTATATTTTCGTTGGCAAATGTTTAGACCCGGCTTTAGAGCGAGCAATCTCCATACCGAGAAAATATTTTACGAGGACCAAGGTCTTTGATTTTGAAAGTATTGTGCAAGAATTGCTTGACCGAGGAGATGTCATCATAATTGTTCCCAGTGAGGATAACATCATCAACATAAACGAGGAGAGCAGTGAATTGAGAACCTTTGCGGCGAATGAAGAGACTAGGGTCACTTACGGCTTGAGAGAAACCTTGTGACACTAACTCTGTGGTCAATTTGTGATTCCATTGCCGGCCGGCCTGCTTGAGACTATATAAAGATTTTCTGAGTTTGCAGACGAGCCCAGGTTGAGGAGAAGAAAAACCAGGAGGTAGCCGCATATAAATATCCTCATTAAGATCACCATGAAGATATGCATTGTTGATATCAAGATGCTCCAAAAACCATCCTTTGGCAGAGGCAATAGCAAGAAGAATTCGAACAGTGGTCATTTTTGCTACTGGGGAGAATGTCTCAATGTAATCTATGCTTGGTTGTTGTGTGAAACCTTGGACAACAAGACGAGACTTAGGTCTTTCAATAGAACCATCAAAATGAAATTTTAACCGGTAAACCCATTTGTTCCCGAGGGGCTTAACATTCGGGGGAAGGGGAACAAGTGTCCAAGTGTTGTTGGTCTCCAATGCATCAATTTCTGCTTGCATGGACTGCCTCCAATATGCATGCTTGATGGCCTGATTGTAGCTCTTAGGTACAAAGTGAGTAGAAACTGATATTGCAAAAGATTTATGATCTGGAGATAGTGACTGATAATCATGAACCTTTTCTAAAGAGTGAGGAGTAGATGTTTTGTGATAGAAAGTGTGGGAGTAGATGAAGCTTGGACGAGAGAACAATAATAATCGTCCAGGTATGAAGGGGTATGTGAGATCCTAGTAGATTTCCGAGTAGGATGAGGGGGAGGGAGATGAGGAGGCGAGATAGTGGAATTAAGAGGAGGATTTTGAGCATTATTTAAAGGTGACGTATGAGGGGTTGGAGTGATTATGGGATTGGGAGTTGGATGTGATGATGGAGGTTCGAAAGGAAGATCATTAATGAAAGGAATTGGTAAAGGAATATTATTCGAATGAGGATTGAGTGGAGATTGTTGTGGATGAGGGAATATATTTTCTTGAAAGATGACATTTCGAGAGATGAAAATAGAGCGTGAGTGAAGGTCTAGGAGAGTGTATCCTTTTGTGTGTGCAGGATAGCCTAAGAAAATAGAGGGGACGACTACGGGAGTCAAATTTTGTGCGATGAGCGAGAAGGGTTGAGGCATAGGCTAAGCAACCAAAAACACGGAGATGAGAGTATGATGGTGGTTTATTATATAAAAAGTGTGTGAGGAGTTTGGTTTTGTAGTAAAGGTGTAGGGGTAATGTTTATAAGGTAGACAACGTGGGTGACAAAGTACCCCCGATAAGCGGAAGGCGGATGCGATTGGAATTTAAGTGAGCGAGCAATATTTAGGATGTGACGATGTTTTTCGTTCGACGATTCCGTTTTGTTGAGGAGTTTCTACGCAAGAGGTTTGGTGAATGATACCTTTGGAAGTAAAAAATTCGGACATGTGAAATTCGAGTCCATTGTCCGAACGCACTACTTTAATGCTCTTTTGGAATTGGGTAAGCACATATTGGAAAAAAGTGTTGGGTAAGGGATCGGGCCTCGGGACTTTGTTTTCATCAAATAAATCCAAGTGAAACGGCTAAAATCATCTACGATGGTGAGGAAATGTAGGTGGCCAGTGAACGGTGTGGGTTTTATAAGGTCCCCAAATATCTACATGTATTAAATCAAAGCACGCTTGAGAAGTGGATTTACTAAGGGGGAATGGATGCTTGGATTGCTTAGCCATGGGGCAAATAGAGCAATGTTCATTGTGTATAATTTTTATTTTGGAATTCGGATGTTGTGCCATTTTTAATCCGGGAAAGGAAAGATGACCTAAAGCGATAGTGCCATAAGGAGGTGTTAGAGAATTTCGCGACATGAGAGGAAGAGTTTGAGTCGAGTAAGAATGTTCGAAACAAAGGGGGACAGGAGAATAATATTTGGGCTGCAATATATATAAACCATTAATGAATGTGGCTAATCCTATCATTTTTAGCTTAGTGCAATCCTGAATAACACAAGAGTTAGATTTGAAATAGACAAGTAAATTGGGATTCTGAAGTAATTGCCCAATAGATAACAGATTAAATGAGAAGGAGGGAGCATACAACACGTTAGAAAGAATTAAACTAGGATTTAGTTGGATAGAACCTATATGAGTTGCAGAAGTAGATGAACCATCAGGGAGACGGATCGGTGTATGCGATAAAGTACGATAAGAAGTAAATAACTGTAAGGAACATGAAATATGGTGACTAGCTCCGAGTCAATAATCCAATTCATTATAGGTGATACACACTTATTACCCGAAAAAGAAGCAACATCCCAGTGCGGAGAAACAACATTTATTGAGACTCGTGGCGACTGGACAAATTCTTCTATAGCACAGTGACCACCAAATCGGATTGTAGAACCGTCATTGTTGCCTCTATCGAGTGATGGAATAGCAGAAGACATCACAACTCAATTGTATATATAAAAAAAGAAATAGCTTTTGTAAGCCGCGAAATGAAAAAAAAGAATAAGAATAAAAGTGCGGAAAACCTCAAAAGGTTTGCTCTGATACCATGTAGAAAAACATAAAGAATAAGGATTAAATGGGAGAAAGAACTCCTTTTGTATTGAATGAGTTAAACTCTATAATACATCACCTATATATACTAATCCTATTTATGTAATAAAGGAAAGAAATATACAACTAATCAATTACAATAAATTACAATCAATCACAATCAATTAATCGAGTGATTTTCTCCTGAGATTATTATCTTGATTGATTCCTTGATTTGCTCCATGATTAGTATCCGTAACAAAGTAAATATTCAATTTGAAGCGAGGAGAGGAGGAGGGAACATATGATATTAAACATATAATATTCAATTTGCGATTCTAACTCAGACTGGAAAACCCAATGCCATATCAGATAGATACGTACAATTTGCAGCAGAAATTTCTTTCTTATTAAGAAAAATTAGCATATAACTGATCAAAACAATTCTAGATATTGAACATCAGATCTCCCAGAAAACTAAAGATGCATGAGTTTGTTTGGTTAATGTCAGTTCCAATTTCTCGCGACATACATTCTCGTATAATTTGCAAATGACCTAATTTGCAGTTTGTTTGAGAAAGGTTTTCAAATGAATGGAGTTGTTTGGTTGATTTTGGTGTTAATTTGATAATTTGGATCAATATCCATTATAACTAGCTCAAGAATTTCTTTTGTTTTATCGCCCAGAAGGTGTTTGACAAAAGTAATTGAATCATCCAGATGTGTCCCTGGATTTTAGTTCCTTCTCAAACTGAAATCAAGACAGAAACAAATAGCTCAATTAATGCAAGATCAATGAATTCAGTTGTATTTAACTAATCAAGTGATGTTTGTCAAGTGAGAAGTTATCTTTCCAAGGACGCAACTATGAGTCCCGGTTCAATATTGGGGAATGAAAATTGTTACTCCCTCCGTCCCAAATTATTTGTCCACATTTCCTTTTTAATCTGTCCCAAATTATTTGTCCATTTCTAATTAAAGGGTTCATTAATAGTGATTTTTCCAATCCTACCCCTTACATTAAATGTTGGAGAGAGAAGAATATAGAGAGAAGAGAAGGTAGAATTAAATTTTAACTAAAATTAAATAGGGTCATGTTTGACATTTTACCATATCCCACTATAGAATTTGATGAAACTTTAATCCTCGTCCAAAACACAAAGTGGACAGATAATTTGGGACGGAGGGAGTACATGTTTGTCGGGTTTCTTGTTAGGACAGTCAAAATGCTTTTCAAGTCTCAATCGAATTACACATTTGAATCCTCTATCCCCATTCCTTATCTCATCATTTGTTCTATTTGTAGTTGGCTACCGCATGTTCCACTTTTCATCTAAGGTTTAACTATTTTTTTTAGGTTATATATCTTTTAAAAAAGGCTAATTGGCAAATTTAGTCCCCAAAGTGGAGGACTTTCGCGACGACGGTCCCCGTTGAATATTTCTTTGTATTAAGGTCCCCAAACAATTTGCGTTTGGTGATTATGGTCCTTCAGTCCAATTCTATCCAATGAAGTCATTAGACCGCAAGGAAAAATTAAAAAATGGCAAGGGTATAATGGGTAATCTCTATTCCAACGATTATATTGTGATATTTTCCAACTTTAAATACTCAAAATACCATTCATCTTCTTCCATCTTGAAAAAAATTTCAAATCTCCATTAAAGACCATGAGGAAAGCTTCAAATCATGGAAAATTCCCAAAGAGTTATGGTGGTTTTGAAGTGGAGTCTTCCAATAGGAGCTCTACTTTGAAGGGTCAATGGGATTTACCCATGGATTTGCCCACTCATTGTCAATGTCCCATAAAATTTCCTACCCAAATTGGGACATCTTGGACGGAATGGAACCCGGGAAGAAGATTTTTGACGTGTGAGAATTACAAGGTGTGATAATTTTCAGTTTATTTGATTTGTTTAATGTGAACTTATTTTCTAATTTGAAACCCTTCATTCACTTTGATTGTCTACATTAGGCAAAGAAGAAATGTGAATTTTTCTTATGGGCAGATCCACCATTGTGTTCAAGAGGTAGAAATGTAATGCCGGGATTGATGAGAAGGTTAAAGAAGATGGATGTTCAAATGGCTAAAGATAAGAGGATGATAAAGTGTTTGTGTATTGCCCTAATTAGTTCATGGATTATTGCAATCTTCATTTGTTGTTGGATAATCAAAAAGCTGATGATGGGAAACATAGCTTCTTGTTGAATGTAGTAGGTTAATGCAATGTACTTTCATTGAGAATAAGTGAATGTTGAATGTAGTAGTTTACTGTAATGGGGCTCTTTCTTTGAGATAGTAATCTACTGCCAAAAGTGTTCACATCTTCATTAAGCAAAACAAGATCTTTGTATGATATTACATCCATATCTTCAAAAATATTTGTACTGGTTTGTAATTTAGACAAAAAATCAAAGGTGCCCCCAACCAATATCCTGATTCCTAATCATCTAATTGCATTAGATGTCTTCAATCCAGTTTTCTGGACAGCAAATTGTTTGGGGACCTTAATACAAAGAAATATTCAACGGGGACCGTCGTCGCGAAAGTCCTCCACTTTGGGGACTAAATTTGCCAATTAGCCGGGTTAATTTGGGTGTGAATTCCCTAAACTACCCCTGGTAAAACCCAAACGATTTAAAAAATAAACCAAAATTAAAGTTTTCCGTAACAGAACTGGACGGAAGGACCATAATCACCAAACACAAATTGTTTGGGGACCTTAATACAAAGAAATATTCAACGGGGACCGTCGTCGCGAAAGTCCTCCACTTTGGGGACTAAATTTGCCAATTTGCCTTTAAAAAAAGAAAACTAGACACTTAGAGCTTGTTGATGACATGACAAAAAATAGAGAACATAATGGAACAAAAGATTCGAATATCCAAATTAGTAAGGCAAACAATTTATGGACAGTCGGTATCTTTAAAAAATAAAAGAGTTTAGTACGAGAAAGTTTCTATGAGATTGTGAATTTTAGGGTATCCACGATGCAATTGTTTATGATGAATGTGTATATAAAACAACTAGAGCACATGACCTATATATATAAGGCCAATAGCTGACACACCAAGCAAAACTTACTGGATAACTTTATATTATTGTGGAATCATATTTAAAGTCTTTCAGTTTCTTTCTACTGCAAATTATGAAGTTAATATAATTTGTCATTCTTAAAATAAAATAAAAACAGATTGCAGCTTACAGACTTACACTAGTAGGAAAATGTAAATTGAAATTGGTACAAAAAAAAGGTCCCACCGAGATTTGAACTCGGGTTACTGGATTCAGAGTCCAATGTCCTAACCGCTAGACCATGGGACCTTTGATGAAGTTCGTTATCTACATGTTAATATAACTATTATACTCTAATAAATTGTATTGTCTAATTTTTAAGCATATTTTCTAAAATTACTCCACGCGTATTGTGGAAAAGATAAAAAGGAAATATATTAATAATTAAGAAGACTTAAATAAAGGGTATTGATAATGCCATAGCAATTTTTAATTAAGTGACAATACTACCCTTACTATTAATTGACACCCGTTATTATCTTCTCCTTCTCATGACTACCACCTAGGCAAGCCCTAAATGTAAGAATCATAAATGTGGTTGACACGCGGCCGCCTTCGGCCGCCGCGTACATCAACGGTGAACGCAATCTTTAATTTCTACCAGCATTATCTACATTTATTCTCCTTCTATCTTGGCCACCTTCCCTGCTAATACAATTCTTGTTCATTTTCTCCTTTGAAACTCCATGTATTCCAATCCCAACATTAAGAACAAACATAGAGAAATCATTTTTTTTCTTTAAATCTTAAATTAGATACTTTCAGTTCTTCAATTCTCGATCCAAGAACAAAAGAATTTTGGAAAATATCGATTTTTTTTTCTTTAAGGAGGGAAAAACCCAATTTGTAAGCCCAATCCCCAATTTTCAATTCCATTCATTGTTTCAAATGAAAAAAAATTGTTATACTCTTTAGTGTGATTCAAAAAGAAGTTTATTTCTTCACAGTTGGTTGCTATTCATTGTTCCAGTGAAAAATTTATTAACTCTTGTTTCAATCAGATTAATAAAGCATAGTGGATTGCCAAAGAGAACAGAGAACAGAGAGGAAATAGAAAAAAGACGGCCAAACGGAGAGTAAAGGGACGAGAAGAAGAAACCGGGAAAGGGGAGAGAGAAATAACTGTTGTCCATTTTTTAGTCAAAGGGTAGTATTGTCAATAAACTAAAAATTGCTCTGGTAGGAAAATAATTGCTCTGACATTATCACTACCCTTAATTAAATGTTAAATTAGACAAAAAAACCCTTCAGACAGATGCTTCAGATGAATTTTGGGGAGCAGATCTTTTATTTCACTAACACTTTTCTCCTCTCATCAACTTATGAGGAAACAAGAAGGGTTTACACTGTATTTTACTCTATTATGAAATGAAGGGAAGGGAGTACATAAATTAAAATGTACCACATTAAACTATGGGCGTCTAGTATGAGTTTTCAAACACTACATTATTGAGAATTTGATTTGATTTTGAAACCAATCTGAATCTAATACCAGAAATCTTAGACTCAATTCAATCAGACCCTATATCATTAATCCAAGTCAAAGGAGATTTGGATTTTTTAAAGTAATAATTTAGTGAAAATCTCAACCAAATGAGATTTGGATCTTGGATTTTTTTTCTGGAGTTTAATTTTGACCTTGACCGATGAACTGGAATGTGTATATATATTATTTTTTTAAAAGGAATCCATGTTAATAATCAGCAGACAGCAAGTTTGGTCAAATTTGAAAGGGTACAAAACATATCATGATCTTCTTATTACAAATTGGTCAATTTATAATTATAGGAGTTGCTTCTTTATTACTACCGCCGTTACTTAATATAAGTCTTTCATTACGTGTTACGAAAATTAAGAAAGTAAAACCTAAGATATTTTTTAATTAAAATATCAATATTACTTTTTTAAATAAAATTGGTGGTATACAAGTCATATTTAAAAAAATAATATTTGTATTTTAACTAACAAAGTATTTTGTTTTTTACTTCATTAATTTTCGCAATATCTAATGAAAGTCTTATATTAAAGAATGGAGGGAGTAACAAACAATCAGTTTCTTTATTATCTTTAACAGTTGCTAACAAATAATCAGCTATTTTATTACTGCATTAACTAAAACAAAACTTGTAATAAGTTGAAGCCATGCATGGATAGACTCAGGGACAAAGTGAAGAATTTGACGTTGGGGGCAAAACTGCAACAGTATATTAAACTACATAAAAAAAATGTTAAAAAAAATTTGGGGGCAAAACTGATAAAATATTTCGAATTAAATATAAAATTTACTAATAATAATTTTAAAAATCTCGGGGCGCATCTTCATCCCTTGATAGACTTAAAGGGCCCTTTGGTTAGTCTAATTCTTCCAAGGGTTGCCCTTTGGTCCCGTCTTTGAAATGTAATAGATGAGAGAGCATGTGATGTAGGTCACGTGATTATATATTTTACTATATATTATCTATGAAATTGTTTGATCAATTTAGCAGTCAAGAGAACAAGCTAATTATTAATATCAAAAGCATGAACGATTACATGCGCTCCGACATTTTTAAAATTTTTATTAAATATAATAAATTTTATATGCAGTTTAAAATATTTGATCAAGTTTTCCCTAAAAAAAAATTTCTTTGCAATTTTTATATATAGTTTAATATACTGTTGTAATTTTTCCCCAAACTAAAAATCCAGGCTTCATCCCTGATCAAAAGTGAAGCTGAAGCATGTGTTTAATTTGTACCTGTAGTTTTAACACCTTATATTAAATTTGTGAATGATTTATACTTGGAATGACCCTACTTTGCCATGTAAATTGCAGGATACCAGCTAACAATTATATGGAACTAACAGTTTTTCACGTGTGCAAAATGACTGTTAGACAGTTGAAAAAAAAATATTTAACGGATGAGAAATATAAATATTTTTAAATAAAAAATTATAACAATTGTTAAAATTTTCTCAAACAAAATCTCAATTGTCAAATAAAAAATCAACTAATTTTATGAATTTTTTGCAAATACAAAATTTCGTATGTTCCACAGTACAGTGGGCTCATTGGGCAAGACCTCCACTGTTTATAGCTGTTGGAGTATCTGTTTTTTTTTAATTTCCAAAGAATCTCCAACTCAGATGAGCAATGCATAGATGAATGGAGAAATATGCCTGCCCTGAGCCCTCCATTGGTCCTCTCTGTCAAACCTTTTTTTTTGTCAGTAAACAAAGCCCAACACAACTCTTACCAATTGTTTTCATCCTATGGGATTCCCATTTCCCACTGCTTAGCCTATTCCCTGTCTCCAAGAATAAAGTCACTCACAAAGCCAATCCCTCCCCAAAGAAACACCTTCCCTTTAGGCCAACCAAGCAAAGCACCCACAAAAATTCCTTCTTTCCCCATTCTTCATTGTTGTACAAAGCTTTTTTCTTTCTGGCATTTTCACAAGCTGGTGGAAGGCAAAAAAAAATTAAAAAAAAATGGTGAAGTTGAAGTATAACACTATTCAAAGATGCCAAAAATGGAGAAAAGGAGAAGTCTTTGAAGATGAAGAATCATCACATTGTTTTGGTTTACTTTCTGGAAACTCTGATGGTTATAACAACAAGAGAACAACAACAAGACCCAAGCTTTTCTACTTTGCTTTTCTCTCTTTCATTTATTTCTGCTTAATTTACTTCATTTCTTCATCCACCTTTTCCCTTCTTTGTAAGTATTTTTTTCTCCCTTTTTTGGTTGTTTTTTCTCGTGTCTTTATTTGCTTCTCTTTATTGGTTTCTGAGTTTTTCTTTTCTGCGTTCTTGCAGATTCATTTCACGGTGAAGATGGAAAGCTTTTCCCTCAATCTAATGTTAATGTTTCCCTCTGCTCCTTTGTCCCTAATGGTAAATCTACCATCTTTCTCTTGTTTGAATTCTTTTTTTATTTTATTTTTGGAGTTGCTAGTTGATGTGCAAAGTTTTGGTCTTTTTTCCTATTAATTTCTGCTTTTCTTTGTTCAAAGCTTGTATATATTTGGATCATGGTGGCTTTCTTTGCTTTTCTTGTTCTTTAATTTCTTATCAATCTGCTTTTTCTTTGAAAAAGAAAGGAAGAACCCATGAATTTTACTACATCCATTCCATAATATAAGTTAGGATATTAGCGAAAATTAAGGAAGCAAGTTAAAAGTTAAAATATCAAGATTACGCTCTTAAATAGAATTGGTGGTATACAAATCCTATTTAAGAGGCTAATATTAATGTTTTTGCTTTCTTAATTTTCGTTACATATCTTAAACGTCTTATATTATGGAATGAAGTGAGTATTTCTAATTGTCATTTAGTTGCTTACCAAACATCCTTAATTAGCATATTTACATGTTAAACAAATAAGGCATATTATTAAATACCCTGTTTTCATTTTTAAGGAATGGTTTTCATTTTTGTTTTCTTCAAATGTAGGGACTCTTTGTTGTGACAGAAGTAGCACAAGGTCAGATATATGTATTATGAAAGGGGATATAAGAACAGACTCTGCTAAATCTTCAGTCTTCCTTTATAGTGGCAATGGTTCTTCTAGTGATTATGTTTTGGGTGATGATGATAATGGTGTTCTCCAACATCAGAAAATCAAGCCTTATACGCGAAAATGGGAACAAATAATGGACACTGTTACTCAGCTCAACCTCTTTGTGAAGAAAGGAAATTTAGGCTTTGATGATCACCATTGTGATGTGAGGCATGATGTTCCTGCTGTGTTCTTCTCCACTTCTGGCTATACCGGTAATCTTTATCATGAATTCAATGATGGGATTTTGCCTCTATACATTACTAGCCAACATTTGAATAAAAAGGTTGTGTTTGTCAATCTTGATTATCATAATTGGTGGATTATGAAGTATGGGGATATTGTTTCGCAGCTCACTGATTATCCGGTCATAGATTTTAGTGGAGATAATAGAACACATTGCTTTAATGAGGCAATTGTTGGCTTAAGAATCCATGATGACCTTACTATTGATCCTTCATTAATGGAAGGCGGTAAAACCATTAGAGATTTTCGTAAACTTCTTGATCGAGCTTATTGGCCTCGAATTAGAGATCTAGTTCAAGACGAAGAACAACTGAAAAATCTTGCACCCTCTCCATCACTAGTGATGATGCCTCCTCCAGTAGAGATGGTGAAAGAAAAGCCGGATTTGAAAAAACCGAAACTGGTTATAATATCAAGAACTGGATCAAGAGAGATAACTAATGAAGATTCTTTGGTGAAATTAGCAGAAGGGATAGGATTTTCAGTGGAAGTTGTGAAGCCTGTTAGAACATCAGAGCTAGCAAGGATTTATCGCGTTCTTAACTCGAGTGATGTTATGATTGGAGTGCACGGTGCTGCCATGACACATTTCTTGTACATGAGGCCTGGTTGTGTTTTCATCCAAATCATACCCCTTGGAACAGATTGGGCTGCTGAAACTTACTTTGGTGAAACAGCAGTAAGATATGGTTTGAATTATATTGGTTACAAAATTCTTCCGAAGGAGAGTTCGTTATATGATCAATACAAGCAAGATGATCCAGTTCTTATCGATCCAGATAGCGTAAACCTCAAGGGTTGGGAAGTGACAAAAGAAGTTTATCTTGATCATCAAAATGTGAAGTTGAATCTTGGAAGATTTCAAAAGAGATTGCTTAGAGCTTATTATTATACCATTGCTAGGAACAAAGGCTACTATTCTCATGTTCAATCTCACTAGTTATCCATCTTCTTTGAACTGTAACAAAGTTATTAATTTCAACCTTTGTAAATTACCTTAGCAAGATTGTTTTAATAGATTAGAAAATTCTCCTTTTGTATTATACTAAGTAGCAAAATAACATAGTTGTCTGGGGGAAAAAAAAACTAATCAACCATTTTAAGTTCTTGGTCATTTCCTCTTTTTTCTCACTGATTGGTCCGCATGTTCATTGGCACTTGGAGTGCTGGGAGGAGGGAGGGGAGGGGCTTACAGCGGTCCAATGCGTAACGTGTTTTTATTTTTGGGTTTTGAGGCTTTTCAGAATGTTTGTATTCTTTATTATTGGGGCTCACATGGGTTCTGTTCTTGCTGGTTTGATCTTTTTCCTTAAATCCTGAAAATATAATCAAAAGAAAAAGTTTCAAGATTTGTCTAGTTCTGAAATTCAGCCATAAATTTTTGACTTTGAGGCTATTCTGATATCCTAAAGTTGAAGAAACTTTCATGTGTGGACATTTTTGTGGACCAATTATGTCCTAAAGATCAGGACTAAGATAAAATATTTTAACAATTGTCTTATAATTAAATCCCATATGCTTTTGGTGGGGATGGGATTTTTGTGTATGAAGCAATTTAGAGACTTCCATCACCAAAGATTATGATATTGAATGATTCTTTACATAGATAGATAGCATAGCATTGTTAGTTGGTTGTGAATCGTCAATGCTATATCATAAATAAGAATTTGAATTTTCTTAGTAAAATTTCGATCCTCAATAATATTCCTGACATGAGCATCATATAAAAGTTTTCTGAATCAAATTCCACTCTTAATTAATACTCGGACTCTGCAAACCTTCAAAAATTTAGTCAAAATAAATTGCTAGAGCACCCAAAACCAGTAATAAAAAAGTAGATTAAACTAATATTTTTTTATAGGTCCGAGATTCATATTAAATGCACAAATTTTTGCAGTCCGAATCCTATATGGAATAGGTTTTTTTTCAATATGTACAGAATATTTTTTTTCTTAAAATTAGGTATTTTTTGTTTAAGCAAACAGGTGTTTTAAAAAAAAATATTTTTTTAAAATTAATCTCATCCGTTCAAATTTTAATTTAACAGATGAAAATTCGTTTCGCACATACAGAATATTTTCCATTTCACACTGGAGCCGTGATGATTTTTTTGACCGTTACTACTCATCCGTCAGCAGCCTTTTTTTGTATATGCTCTCCGTCACGTGTCTGCTTCTGTAAACAAATATGCTCAGCCAACATGCAAATTTGACCTACCTCCCATCCATCAGTCCATCTTCAAGCTCAACTTGTGGGTCTGACTCCGACTTAGCAACATACGTCGCTCTACCAACTCGTAGTTGGTTTTTCTTTTTTTCTTTTTTTATCTAAATATAAAAATTTTTTAGGACATGTTACAAAAATTTAAAAAGTAAAAATTTAGATATTTTATAATTAAAATATTAATATTACTCTCTTAAATAAAATTAGTAGTATACGAGTCTTATTTAAGAGAGCAATATTAGTACTTTGACTAACAAAGTACATTACTTTTTACTACATGTCTTGAAAATATTATATTCAGGAATGAAGGTAGGGTGTCGATCGAGTTATGAGAGTCGAACTTAACATAACTCACACTCAACGCAAATAAAAATTGAAAAGCTCAGTTCAAATTTTAATGTGAGCTCGAGCTAAACTCATGAGTTAAATTTATATTAGCAAAAAAAATCTTGTAGCAAGAATAGTATAATACAATGAGTTATGAGATTAAATTATAACAAGAATAAAAATATACATAAATAAATGATACTAATTCCTATAGAAAGATAAACTAATCAAAAAATAATCAAAAATTGAGTTTGAGAAAGAGAGAAAAGAAACGATAGGTTTTGCAATCATTTTTTATAGGGTTTTTAATTAGATTTTTTTTTAGTATTATATATAATATTTATAATTATATTATTTTTATTCGGATGCGAGCTTTAATCGTATTGGGTTAAGCTCACGCTAGACTCACATAAAATTTGAGCTTTAATATTGAGTTTACACTTGACTCACGTTCAACTCACATTTTTTCAAGACCTGGTTCGAGCCACCCCAATATGATTTTGTGGGGGCAATTATATATGATCAGAAGTCAGAAGTGGCCCATATGCATTAGAAAGTGTAATATAATGGGCCTTTGCTAAGTAATATAATGGGCCTTTGCATCACAGAAATATGGATCTTGGATGTTTGGGCTTGTATGTGCCTGCAAGGTCTACACTGCAAAGAATGCGGAAAGAGAACTGTGCCAAAGAAATTTCCAAATGCGGGGACAAAAGAAACAATCGGGTTATGGCATACTCCCTCCATTCCCTATTAATTGTCATTTAGGAGATATCTAGGTATCCAAATTAATTGTCGTTTAAGATTGTTTTATTAGTTGTCAACAATTTATTCCAATTATACCCTCAACATTTTCCTTTCTTTATGACAAAGAAGTGAGAGAGAGGGAGGGTGGGGGATAATATTGAAAATTTATGTGAAAATGACAACTTCCTTAATTTTCTCAAATTGTCTAAAGAGTCTTATATTTAGGAATGGAGGGAGTATAATACAACCGTGGGAAAAATGAAACAATAATTTACCACATGGTTTTACAAGGGGTATGAGGTTTTTTAGGCACTTTAATTAGTGATGAACTCGTGACCTTCATGCCTAGTATAGTCTCTGCTCCATTGACTACTACTTATTGGGTTCAAATTCTGCAGTTTTGATATTCTAAATTAATTTTTATTTTTTTTGTATTTCAAATAATAGAGAGGTTTGATCAAATATTACTAGAAAATGTATAGAGAGATAGAGAGGGAATGCAATTTGTATTTAATATGGAATATGTGTTTTGTTTGTCTCTAGCATTTTCTTTTATTATTATTTTTGGCAATACAACAATCCCATTAGAAAGAATCACATGGCAAAACCATTGAAGCATAAGTTACTATATTTGGGTAAAGATTGTGAGAAAGATGTATACTTAATGATGGATTGATATTTTTCTTTCTTTCTTTCTCTCTTTGCACATTTCTATCTCTTTTGTGTATCCTATTTTTTTACAAATCTCTATAAATAATTGCTCATATTGTGTTATAATCAATAACCTCCTTACCTTTATAGTATACTATGTGCAATAAAATTAACGTTTCATTTAGGCATACAAATTACCCCTAAAAAAGATTTAGGCATACAACTTAAAACACAGTACATGTTTACTATGGTACTAACGTATCTGCTCAATACTTACGATCCTAACTTACTTGATTATTCTTATGATTATTCTTACGATTCTTCAGAATAAAGTCGCAAGTTTTAAGATACTTAATGAGCGACTAATATTACAATATTTATTGTCACAAATACGCAGTAACTATTAGGTAACCACTCACTTTTAGTAATGTATCTGCTCTTATTTTATTTTAGAAAATTTTATTAAAATCAAGAGGGGGAAAGAGACAGTCCGGATCCTATGCAGAACAGCATTTTTCAGTATATACGGAACGCCTCACAAACATGTGTTCATTTTAAATTAATTTTAACCGTTAAAATTTTAATCCAACGGACGAGAGAAGTTCCGTGGAATTACTCCGTTCTGCGTTAGAGCCAGCTATCGGAAAGGGAAGGAAAGACACATTCCGTATCCCATCACTGCTAGAAAACGTTCCATTTAATTGATAACGTACCAAAAATGGCAAAACCCTTACCAAGATGAATGACATTTACCAAATAAAGGGATTTCCTAGTAATAGAATACCCATTATTTCCTTTCTATATTTTTCTTCTAAATTGGGTTCCACTTTCCACCATTACAACCCTGATCAAGAATTGAAACCTAACCCCCCCCCCAATAAAGCTAAAAATTGCACATTTCTATTCTCCCAAAATAATGTTATTTAAAGAGAATGCCAAAACCATAGTCCATTATTATTATTATTATTATTATTATCATAGGCTCTCATAGAAAATTAAACAGAGAAAAATAAAATAGAGTGAAAAATAATTAAGGGAGAAATGGGGAGAGGAAAAATTGAGATAAAGAAGATCGAGAACATCAATAACAGGCAAGTCACCTTCTCCAAGCGCCGGGCCGGGCTGCTGAAGAAGGCGAAAGAGCTGGCGATTTTGTGTGATGCAGAGGTGGCTGTTATAATTTTTTCCAGCACCGGAAAGCCTTATGAATTTGCAAGTTCTCGGTACTATTTTTTCCTCCTTTTTTGGATGTTTTATTTTGAAACGAAACTGTTAGTTTAATCGTTTATTAGATGTGCAAGTTTTATACTTTTTCAGAACGCTATTCTAACGGACTTTTAATGTATCATGGATGAAAAAGAAAAGAGGGATTAATAAGTTGATAATGGAAACATTTTTTTTTTGGGGGGTTTTTGTCGTCAACATCTATTGTGCATGAAGAAAGTCTTGCTGCTCAAGAAAATTGCTCTATGCAATTAGATTTTAGAAATTATTATTTTTAGTTGATTTATAGTCTTTTAGAAATTAAAAAAGAAAGAATAAAGAAGAGTTTATATGAGAACTCGAGCTCAGTCGAACTTTAAAATATGGGCTTTCGGGTTGAACATTTATGAATTAGAGTTTAACTCATTTAAAAACTTGAGTTTACAAATAATATTCGATTTCGAAAAAATCAAACCCAGAACCCAAACAGCTCAATAAGACTCGATTAGTTTACATCACTATATTTATGAGCCACAAAATAAATGTAAATCGGACTAGAAGAATCCATGAACTATGGTCCAGCCCAAATACAATGTTTTTACTTAACGCTATAGGTTTTCTGGGCCCTCTGGACTAGGTTTGAGACCCAAAGGCTAATTGTATCGGCCCATAACTATAAGATACTGGATCCAATATTGATTGGCGCTTAGATGAAAGCCCACAAATAATATGTCGACTTTTTTTTTTCTTCTCTTGATGAGCATAACATGTTGATTAATTTTTTATGTAATTTTAATTTTTTAAATTTCCTAAAGCCCGCGTGCTTGCAAGCTGCGATTCATGAGGTGACAGCAGACACGATCACGTACTTGACAACTGTACTCGCTAGGCCAACATAGATATTTCAAGATGATAGTAAATTCTAGGCCAATACATATATACTAGTCGGACATTCCAAACATATGAGATGGGGGTTAACAATTACTTTGACTCATTTTATTATATAAATGTATATTTTACCAGTTTTTTTCCTTTCTATTACTCGGATTTATTATTATTGTAATCACTATTAAAATATGTCTTGTTATGAAGCATGGAAGAAATTCTGGCGAAGTACAACTCAAATACGCAGTGTTCAAAGCTCATTCCAGCTGAAAATGCAACAGATCAGGTTAATATACTTTTACTCAATCATCTCCATCTATTGTTGTTTGAAAATGAATGGTAATGGACTAGTGGCAACCCACAAATGTGTAAATGTATGATGCCCAGTTCACACTCAATTCGAATAAACACAAAATTTCACAAATGTTCAAGGTTATATAAATAATACGAGTCATATAAAATTCATAACTAGAAATAAACTTCATCAAGTAGCCGTATTAAAAATGAGGGATAAAATTTATAAAAACAAAAAATTCTACACTAGTAAGGATCGAAGCTCTTATACCACTAAGGCAAGACTTCATGGGCCACGCATACTCTTATAAGACCCATAAGAAAATAAAATTTTGAAATTATTGGACTTTACATATTTTTGGGAAAAAATTCAATTGTCTTTGATTTTTTTTCTATTTCATTTGTCCATAATCTAATGTGTGACTAATTTATATATATTTTTTTTCTTGCACATTATTGTAGCATGAAGCACAGCCTCATGTAAATGCATTAAAATTAGAAGTTGCAAAGCTACAATTGATCCAGAGGTAAGTCTCTACAAATTAAGGAATCTACATTAAGCACGCAACTAATTCTTTATTAGCACACAATATGAACTCCAAAACCTCTTTAACTTCCAAGAATCATTATTATGTGGTACGACAAATGTAGTAGGCAGGGAGCCAGGATTGAATTTCGTGAAATCGTAGTAGAAAAAATTAAAAATTCTTGGGAGCCGTAGTAGAAAAAAATCTCTTTTATTCTGAACCGTTGGATATATATACATGGTATATAAAAAATTGAAAATTCTTGAGGGGACAGGCCCCCTGCCCTTCATAGCTCCGCCATTGGTAGTAGGGGACCCAGATCTCCTGCATCGGTGGAGTATTGTAGTAAATCTTTAAAAAAGTTGGAGGGGCATTCTACAGAAAATTTCGCAACTGGAGAAATTACACGATTAATTAGCAAGAAATTACAACCTAAGACTTCAGATTATCATTATAGTGAATTATTTTATTGGAAATTTTGAAGGCAAATGATGGGAAAAGAACTTGGAAGCCTGAGCTTCAAGGAGTTGCAGAAGCTGGAGCATCAGTTGCATGAGGGCATACTTGCTGTTAAGGATAGAAAGGTCAGCCATGTCATCACTTGGGCAAAGTCAATTGGCTCTTTTTTATATATATATATAGATAAAATTAAATTAAAGAATCCCACATCGAGATCCCGATGAAGTAGAGCGGAACCATGACATAAGTAAAACCCAGAAACTCACTATATCCAAGCAATTATTGTTTTAAAAAGAGAACATTTACATGTAACGCTTAACTCTATTCATGACCAAATTAATTACCTTCTAAGTATGAAAAGAGAAGTTTCTGATGTCTTTTGTCAGGAGCAAGTACTATTGGAGCAGATTGAAAAATCAAAATTGCAGGTAATTAAAACCTTTTATCACTATTGATAACTTAATTTCATCGTCCTGTTTAGTTTATTTATTCTTTTTGTTGAATGGATTTAGGAGCAAAAGACTTTGCTAGAAAATGAAGCGCTTCGCGTGCAGGTAAAAATTCAACTGAAAATAGTTGATAAAAGAACTCTTGAATTATTCAGTTTTAATTTAATTTATTTTTTACCTCCATCCAAAAAAAAGATTGAGGAACTTCGGGGACGGTCAAAGTTGACCAATGCTATCGTTGGAAAGAAAACATCACGTGGAAGTTCGAGCACTGTTTGTGATTGCAGATCATCAGAAAAGGATGATTGTCCGAACTCCGACATTTCATTGCGCTTGGGGTAAGTCAAATGTGTGTTTATCTCGCATTCGCACAACACATGTTAATTGTTGAATCACTTAATTAACACAGTTGTTAATTGTTCATCTCGCATTCGCACAACACGTGTTAATTGTTAATTATCATTTTGTTTTGTAGGCTTTCTGTTGATATTTGCCACAAGAGAAAAGTACCAAAAATTGAAGCCATCTCAAATGATTCCGAGACTCCAATGGTACTACTAGAGTAGTTGTCTCGATAGCTAGCATGAAAGTCCATTTCTACACAATAATAATATAACTTCAATACCATATAGTAATCCATAATTTTTGGAATAGTTCTGCCACGGACTTAGTCCACTTAATCTTTTAGTCCAAAATTTACTCAAGTTATCAAATTATTGAGAGAGAAGGAAGTGGAACAATTCTCAATTGTTTATTTTTACCGGTGAATTCTAAACTATAAGGTTCATGTGACATTTACTAAGTCTATATAAAAGAATCTTCCTAATTTTTGAAGCCATGCAGAGGAATTATATTTGTTCTTTCAAGAAATTGAGGCGTTTTTGGCTCTACAATGCTTTTGTTATAATTTTCGTCTGAATGAAAGTTACATTTACTGGGTGAAAAACTCCATCCCTCATTTCTGTCCTCATCCCTATTCCCAACTAATTAAAATTTATTACATAAATATTTTTTTCAATTATATATACACATGGTGAATTGTGATTGGCTGGGAAAAAGAATGGGGACAGGAAAGGGGACAGAGGATTTTTTGTCATATTTACTATACTTTTTCTGTTTATAATTATTGTGATTATTACAAAATATTTATTTTCTAGCAAATTATATGGTAGAAAAAAAGATAATATAGATTATTTTTCATATTTATATTACTCCATGAACCCTTTATACATTTTGAACCAAAAACATAAGATTTTGGATTTTATGATAGCGACCAACGAAAAGATGTTAGCCTATCAATAAATATTTTATTATTATCATTATTATTTTTTTAAATTTGAACTGCTAAAATCCGCGACATTAAACAACTGAATAGAGTTATCCATAAAAATGGAAGAAAAAAAATGAGCTACTAGTTGGTGGTTGGTTCTTGGTTTATACATTTCTAACTGGGTAGGGGCAAAAAATTATCTGTCCTCGTTTCTTTTCTCAGCCAATCACAATTCACCCTATATATATATATAATTGAAAAAAAAATATTTATATAGTAAATTCTGATTGGTTGGAAACAGGGATGCAGCAGGAATGGAGATAGAGAATTTTCACCCCAGTACAACTTTCGTGTTTTATTGTTAATTTGTTAATTTAAAATTGTAAAAATATTTATATAGTAAATTCTGATTGGTTGGAAATAGGGATGGAGCAGGAATGGGGACAAAGGATTTTCACCCCTCCACCCCAGTACAACTTTCGTTTTTTATTGTTAATTTGTTAATTTAAAATTGTTTTTTAGGAAGGATAAAATTGTCAAAATATGCCACTTTCTCTATTTAAAATATGGACCAACACCTATTATTCTCTTTTTTGCTGGACAGACCAAAAAATAAAACGACTCCGCTGGGGATCGAACCAAGAATCTCTGGTTTCGTAGACCAGCGCCTTATCCATTGGGCCACGGAGTCACTTTTTATCATTATTGTATTGGATAGTTACATATTTTATGGAATTTTTAAATTTATTTTTTTGAAAAATGGGCTTTGTATTATGCTGGATATTGCTAAGTGGGCTTTTGATTGATGAAGAAATGGGCTTCTAAAATCATTATTTCTTGGACCATCATTGTTCGTTCAACAAGAATTTCCTTCTTCCCTGCCAAAACAAAAGAAAACTCAATCAGGCTGTAGACTAGAGGGTTTTAGCAGTAGAAATAATTCTTTGGTGGATTAATGGCGCCACAATAAGTTAACCATCTAAGAAATTGAGGTCTCGAACAGAGATATGGGGGGAGTGAGAGAAGTAGCTAAGAAAGGGAAAGGAATAGTATTAGGAGAAATGGGATTCTGCAAAGGAGGAGGTATCATTAATTGGTTTCCAGGTCACATGGCCGCCGCCACTAAAGCTATTCGCGACCGCCTTAAAGTCTCCGACCTCGTCATCGAAGTTCGGGACGCCCGTGTATGTAGTTTTTTTTTTTTTTTTTTTTTAAATATTATACTCCCTATACCATAATAAAAAAAGTAGTGGACATGTAACGAAAATTAAGAAAGTAAAAATGAGTAATATTGATATTTTGATTAACAAAGTAATCACTTCATTCCTTCATATAATATAAGATTTTCATTACATGTTGCAAATATTAAGTAAGAAAAAAACAAGATAATTTTTTAGTCTAAATAAAAATATTATTATTCTCTTAAATATGACTTGCATAGCTTTGATTTTATTTAAGAGAGTAATATTATATTTTGATTAAAAAAACATCTTAATTTTTTCTTTCAATATGTAATGAAAGTCTTATTAAGGAATGGAGATAATACCTTACTTCTTCCTTTCTTAATTTTTGCAACATGTCCTAAACAAATTAACAAATTATATTATGTAATGGAGGAGTATTACTTACTTTATTCGTCCCAAATTGAATGTGTACTCCTTATTTTATAGTTTGTCCAAAATGAATATCTATTTTTTAAATAGATATATTTTTCTTTAAACTATCGTAACTAACCTCTACCGTCCTCTTATTTCTTGTGAAATTCAAATGTGGACATTAAATTTGGGACGAATGAAGTATTATTCTTTTTAATGTTAATGGTGTATATTTTGGATTACAGATGCCATTGTCGTCAACAAATCAAACACTGCAACCTATGCTTGCAGGGAAAAGAAGGGTTATTGCTCTTAACAAGAAAGATTTAGCCAATCCCAACATCATGCATGTACTTATCTACATTCCCATTCCATTACTAGAAATAGTAATACTTTCGTATGAAATTAACTGTCACTTAAAGACAATGTACTCGGGTTAAGAAAATGATTGGATTGTCTAGATGCAATGATAGATAGACAATACTCCTTCCGTCCCACATTACTTGTCATAAAATCAACATTTTCTTGTGTAGATTACTTGTCATTTCATGAATTCAAGACCGCATTTTATCACTTTTTTTCCTAATTCAACAAATACCACATTAATTGTATTCAAATTTCAAGATGGTTTTTAGGTCATTCGAATAAAAAACCCAACACAACTAACTATTTTCTTAATCTGTGTGAAAGTTAGTTTAGTGACTAGTACTTCTCTTGAACTCAAAAATTTAACTCCTGAGCATTTATGCGTAGTATTAGCATTGATTGGCACAATGAAGAAATAGGTGTAAATTTAAGAAAAAACACATCTAATGCTTCATTGGTTTTTTGGAGTGACAGATAACTAGAAACTAAAAGAAGTACGTTCAACTGTTCAAGTGACACTTAATATCAGATGGAGGGAATATAAATTTTTTTCTGTGTTCTTGCCAGATCGTCTTCTAGCATAATAGATTTTCATTCTATAAGTGATATTTTTTAGCTTAGAAGAAGTATTTTGTATCAAACTGTGTATAATAACTGTTGTTTCTTGGAAACTTATTTATATATTGTTTGTTGGAATTATCATAATAAGGTTAAAACTAACTTGTTTAATTTTTTATGCAGAGGTGGATTGAGTATTTTGGCTCATGTAAACACGATTGCCTTACGATAAATGCACACAGCAAAAGTTCTGTTCAGAAGGTCAGTCTTGTCTTTTTCGTGTACTAGTGCTAGTGTCCGTGTCTACTTTCTTCATATATTCTGGATTTTTTTTTCCGTCTTGAAGATGAATTTCACTTTCTTGTATGTTTTGAATTGGATGGATCTTCAATTTATGTTCTTATGAGCTTCCCTGTAGCCAAAATCCAGCTTCAACTGAGAGAGATGTTTTTCTACATTCATAGGATGGATTACCAAAGGAAAACGCTTCAAAGATTACTATCCTGCTATAAGATATAAGTTTCCACACCCACCTTGTCTGACTTTCAGAGCTAGCAAGTCACAAATCCTTTAGGCTGAGAAAATGGGATTATGAACTGAATTAGTTAAAGAAAAATACTGGTTATCAAATTTGAACTAAGATTGTGGGAAGTGGGCTCACGATTTCTGACCATGTATACTAATGTTTTTCATGACCGGAAGACAAGGATAATTATGTCGTTTATTGCAGAGAAAGAACTGTTGGAGATTTATTAAATTGTTCCTTTTATACCCGTATTGAATATGTTTAAGGTGCTAATTATCTTTATTTGCATATCTCAATTGTGGTTGATGCATTGAAGCTTCTTGAGCTTGTGGAGTTCAAACTAAAGGAAGCAATCTTAAGAGAGCCTACTCTCCTTGTAATGGTCGTTGGTGTTCCAAATGTTGGAAAATCTGCTCTAATTAACTCTATTCATCAAATAGCATCATCTCGGTTTCCAGGTGAGGTGTTTATTGGGAAAGCTAGCTTCTTCCGGAAACTGGTGCTTATAGACAAGCTTTTTCTTTCATGTAACAATTAATTCAAATTTAATCTTAGTGCAGGAGAAGAGAAAGCGAGCTACAGTTGGGCCATTGCCTGGAGTCACTCAAGATATTGCTGGATACAAGGTAGAGATAATCTTGGGATAAGATCGTCAACTGAATTATATGGATAATTCATTTTTTTAAAGTTCTGTTTATGTGAAGTTTTGCTTCTCTTCCAAGTTATGATTCACTGTCTTCTCATCTGTTGAATTTCATTACACATTGAGTCTCGTATTTCTCCTTCATATCATGTGATGTTTCTCTCGTTTGTTCTGATTCTGGTACTTCACACACAGATTGCGCATAAACCTAGCATATATGTTTTGGACAGTCCTGGAGTATTGGTTCCAAGCATACCGGATATAGAAACTGGATTGAAGCTAGCTCTTGCAGGTTTAGACTCACTCTCTCTGCATCGCAAGTTCCATGTTTCCTTCAGACCAAAAAGGAAACAGAAAAAAGAAAAAGAAAAAATCTAGTTGAAGGAACCTCTCTAACTGTTTGTCTTTCCTGTGCCATAACACTCGTGTAGGGTCTGTAAAAGATTCCGTAGTTGGTGAAGAACGTATTGTTCAATATCTTTTAGCAGTCATGAACACTCGAGGCACTTCATTTCGTTGGAGCCACTTGGTAAACAGAGAAATGGAGAGCCTCAATTGCGAATCTCAGAAGACACCCGAGTATAGTCTGAAGGATCTTCTAATAAAGAGGAGAAAACCACCAAATAAAGCTGACATGCACTACGTCGAGGTAATTTGTAATTCATTGCAGTTTTAGTTATTTTTCTCCGTAATCAGTCCACCAACCTTGCATGGCTCTGTCTGAGTTGTGTGAACCAATTCCTAGTTACCTTCATTTATCGTTAGAGTTGGCACATAGTTGTAATGGATGATGATATTCGTTTAAATTATCTTCGAGTGCCCGGTATCCCACCTTGGGTAATACTAATCAGGGCTGGACCCTGGTTGTGCTCGCAGAGTAACTTTTACCCAGGGGAAGGGCGCCACAAGCAAGAGTCGAACACGTGCCCACGTTTTGGCATTGGAATTCATGATTTTGGTCGATTTTCTTTTAAATTTTTTCATCAAGTATCCTAATTTATATGGATGAGATTTTTATCTGTTTCTGTTCTTTCATAGGATATGGTTACTGAAGTTCAACGTGTGCTTTACACATCGCTCTCAGAATTCAATGGCAATTTGGAAAGTGAAGATGACTTAGAAAATCTTATAGAGCAACAATTTGGAATGCTTCAAAAGGCATTAAAGATACCTCAGAAAGCATCCGAAGCTCGCACCGCGGTATCAAAGAAGTTCCTTACTTTGTTTAGATCAGGAAAACTAGGTCCCTTCATCTTGGATGACATTCCTGATACTCCTGATTTAGTATCTTGATAGTTTTGTAGGATTAACTTGGTTTTCTTCATTTAACAAGTGCAAAAATGTAATAGAAATTAATTCACTTGTGAAACTTGTGTTAGACTGTCTGTGATACTAATATCCTACATGCGCTAAAGTCTGAAAAGTCTAAATGATATATAAACACGAACTTTAGTATTTATGGTCACTTTGAATGTTTATTTTATCATAGAGAAGATGATTGTCAAGTAGGTAGTTATGGGTGGTCTTGCAAGACTAACGAATTGCGTTTTGAGCCAATGGGAATGGGGGTGTGACCTTATGGTTTTATTAGAGCCCGAAGTGTAAGAATTAAGTGCTACACCATCTAGAATTTCGCACTAGTGATTTGGTATGTGTTTTTGGGTGGGTAGCAAAAAAACGCTAGGGTCTTAAGGGGTGCGTGTGATATCTCTATCCCACATGGGATAAATTTGAAAAGTCTGAATGTATTTTGAACCAGTGAGCGAGGCATGACTGACCGATTTATAACCATAATTCTAGTACATTAATAATTCATGTAAATTCAATCAGCAAGCAGAAATGATCTGACAATTGTAATATAGTTTCTGAGAAATGATAATATTAAGGAGCATCTTTGGATCATGCATGAGATACTTCTTTCTCTTCTTTCTACTATCCAGAAGCAAAGACAATATGGGATTCTTTGAATAGTTCCAATCGTCAAAATTGAATTGTCAAAATGATGCAGTTGGAAGAACAGCATTCAAAGACGAGAAGCTTATTTATTTGCTTCAATGAATTCTCTGTATTCTCTCTTCATTTTGACACCTGATACGGTCCTGCGCATTCAAGTGTACATGTTAGCATAATCTGGATATGCATAGGAAACGTAAATACAGCCAGTCGAGATTTATGGCCAAAAAATTGCTAGAGAAATTGTTCAATGAACTGCCAAGTTTCATGTGGAAAACTTCAATTTAACGACTAAAATATGTATAACCAACCTGAGCATTTCCTTATTCTTGAAGAACTGTACACATGGTGTTCCCATAATTCCAGCGGCCTCAGCGATCTCTGGATCCTCCTCGATATCAATTTCAATAAAATGTACATTCTGGTCATACTCATCAACCACCTGCCAGACGTTTAAAACAGGTGAGCAGAGTTTTTCGTCTTTCAACATAAATAATTTTATGTCAAACAATATCAACTTAAAAACCCATGTAAAAGAATGCAGGGTGCTGTAAGTTGATAGCTAAATAATACTACTATTTTTTGCTTAAAAGTTCTTTTCGCATAAGCCAAATGGACCAAAAATTAAATTTGTAAAGCATCCCCCCACCCTCCACTTAAACAATTTCTTCTGATTTTCCTTGAGAGACGAGTGGCGGGCAACTTAAAAGCATAAATGAGATACTTATAAGCAAACTAAAAGCTGAATCAAACAACTAACATTCTTGCTGCATTTAAATGAGTTCTATACCTTATTAAGAATTGGTTTCAGTGTCCTGCAAGGACCGCAAGTGGGAGAAGTATATAGTACACACATAAGTCTTGGACTTTCATGGTATAGTTTGCGTAGCGCATACTGAAATGGAAAGAATTAGGAGCAAGTTAGACTATCAATGTAACAGGAAAAGTATAGTTTCTGTAGCGCATACTGAGACGGAAAGAGTTAAGAGCAAGTTAGACTGGCAATGTAACAGGAAAAGTATTTAATCCGGAAATAATTCCTAAACATGAAAATAAAAATATATAGAGTTAACTTTTATACCCCGCCTTTGTGCTTTGTAAGTGTAATATCAAAACCTTCTTCTACATCTTTGTCTGTGGGCTCCTTTTTTACCTCTTCAGTTGCAGGCTGCAGATGCAAGGATTAGGAAAAGCAAGGTGAACAGAAAAATTACTCGCTCGGTTTCACCAAAGGCCAAACATTTTGGAAAAAGATAGAAGGGCTAAAATACAACCAAAAGTTCCATGGAGGATCAGTTTCTCTTCTGGGATATTCCTTTATAAGTATTCGACAAGAAGAGGGTTATTTTCTTGGTGAACTTTTATAACTGAAATACCTGGTGAAATTCAACTATAAGATTTTCGCTCGTAAGATATCTTTCCACTGATAGAGAAGCAACACATCCAGATCCAGCTGCAGTCACTGCTTGCCTCCATTCATGATCCTGCATGTTTGCATCTCCTATTTACTACTAAATTCCAAGAAATCAAAGAGAAGCTACATAATACATATCAGAAGGTTTGCATTATTACCTGTACATCCCCAGCTGCAAAAACACCGTCAACGGATGTTTTAGCTGTACCCTCTTCAACCAGAACATAGCCTGCACTGTCAAGATCAACTTGGCCTTCAATCAACTGGCTATTTGGTGAATGACCTATGCCGTAAAACAATCCTTTTGCCTCAATCACAGATTCTTCTTGAGTATCAGTTTTCCTGACAAGGACTCCGGACATTTGCTCTTTGTTATTGCTGACAACATCTACCGTCTCTGTATTGAAGTGCACTGTGATGTTTGGGTTGTTGAAAACTCTGAAACATTCGCCATAATCAACCTGTTAACACAAATTCAGGAAGTAAAAACTTAAAATACATCACTCATTAGTTATTCAATTGATACAAAAAGATGGCCACAAAGATCCTATCTTTACTTGACAAAATAAGACCCAAACAAATTTTAAAGACAATTTCGGGGAAAGTTGTATATAGTTCAAGCCAGGTTCAAGAAAATAGTACCCTTATAATATTCAATTATAAAAATTACCATATAGGAAAAGAAGAAAAGGAAAATTATAGCGACAGATAATCAACTAAGACCTCAAGCAACAACAACAACAACAACAATAACATAACTCATTAAGAACCCCAATAATTGGAGGTATGGCGGGGATGGACATACCTAACCTTTGACAATAAATGCACAAAGTGGCTGCTCCCATAGGGAAGGAAATTACAAATTCATGAGGCAAAGCCAAAGAGACAATCATTAATAAAGCTGAAAGCAAAACTTTGTATTTTTTATTACCTATCTTGCATTGCTTTTGATGCTCGTAGTTGGTCCCTTCTAACAAGTAGATGGACATGCCGAGCATATTTAGTCAAGTATATTGCTTCTTCTGTTGCTGTATCACCACCTCCAACCACAGCAAGGACTTGACCCTTAAAAAGGGGGGATGCTCCATCACAGATTGCGCAGGCACTAATTCCTCTACTCCAAAACTCATCTTCCCGCGGTAATCTCAGCCTCGTAGCATTGGCTCCAGTGGCAATGATGATGCTATGGCACTTAACCTGGAAAGTAGTAAATAATAAGCATTCAAAATAACAAAGTGATTCAGAGGCAGCCTAATATGGGGATCTACTTTTCCAGTACAAGCTAAAAGCTATGTGCCTGAAGACTAGAATAACGAAAAATACATTACTACGATGAGGAATGCGCTCAATATCTCAAGCAAATAACTGACAAAATCAACCCTGTTTAAGTAAATGTTGCATATGCAAGCACACATAATGCATCTTTAATATCAATTCCATACTGCAAGATGGGATTAAAGAACTCGCCAGGATAGAGTTTAAAAGTGGCTCAAAGTTAATATTAATGCTATGGGCAAGACCGACTTTTCTTCCCAATTCTGAACTACCAAATCAAAAGGGCTTCTCCAAGAAAAAATCATCATCAATTGAATCCTAGAATTTCATTTACTACAGAACCAAAATGTCTCCTTAGGCTAATATTATTCCTACTTTTAATTTTATATTCCAATAAGTAATAAGGGAATGACAATTGTATTATGTATGAGGATCAATATCAATATTGCCGCTTAAGGAAGCATCACCTTACGTTCACTACTCTGTACAATAAAAGGACGATTTTTCACATCAACGAATTCTACATCTTCTTGGTACAACTCTGATCCCCAGCGCTCAGCTTGCCGCCGCATCCTAGTGAAAAAAACATAGTCAATATTCCCGGTCATTTCTCAATCACAATGATGATATGGAAAAGTAAAATTGAATTCACCTGTCCATTAAATCTGGACCAGTTATTCCATCTGGAAACCCAGGGAAGTTTTCTACTTCAGTTGTAGTCATCAATTGCCCTCCTGGAGAACCACCTACCTGGTATCCCTCAAACACAACAGGCTTCAAATTAGCTCGTGATGCATAAATGGCAGCGGTGTACCCAGCTGGACCTGACCCTATTATTACCAAATTCTCCACAATTTCATCTGCAAGAACAAATAAAGCTCAGACACTCCTTTTTTTTCTTCCAGACCTGACCCTATTATCCCCTCGGTGCGTGAGCTATCAGAAGGGTAAATAGCTGACCATGAAATGCGCTCCATTCCCATAGACAAGAATCGAACTCCTGACATCATGGTTAAGGGATGAGGTGAGCTACCACCCACCACACCTCAAAGTTGCTCAGACACTCTTGATAACATGAAGGGAAAGCTTTATAAAATACTCCCTCCATTTCATGATATAAGTCGTTTAGGACATGTAGCCAAAATTAAGGAAGCAAAAAGCAAGGTATTTTGTTAGTCAAAATATCAATATTACTTTCTTAAAGATGACTTTATATCACTAATTCTATATAAAAGAGTAATATTAATACGTTGACTAAAAAAATACTTATTCTTTGCTTACTTAATGAATGTCCTAAAAGATTTATATTATACAATAGATGTAGTAATTCTTTACTTTGCCTGTAGTGTACTTTCAATCATTCTTTACAAGCACATTCTTCAATATTCATTTCGACTTCAATTATATGCGAAAAGAAATTACCACGAGAAACTAGAATTAGAGTTCAATTGCCACCAAACCTAAATAGAAATATAAAATAAAATCATTAGCGACCTGATGAGCTGGAAGATTGTTCCTCTGATGCAGCAGCAGCTCGAAATGAGGAAGATGAGAAACGGCGTTGAATAAAACGGCTAGTGACAGACACAATTGGTGGAGCATTGAACAGACAAGTGGTGACGACGAATCTCGGTCGGAATCGTTGAGGAATGGCGGCGGCAGCAGCAGCAGCAGCAGCAGTTATCTTGGGAGGAGTAACCGTCGCCATTGGTTTCAGACCATACAATACAATAGTAATATCCTCTCTTTCTCTCTGTACCCAAAACTAACTATTTTCTCCGTCTTCTTCTGAGTTTGTTGTCGTTTTGAGTTTGTGTAACCCTCTCTATCTATCCCATCATGGATCGACTATAATTCTGAACATATAAAATTTAATAAATATTGAATATTTTTTGCGGTAAATTAAAAATTATCGGTACAAATTATTTTGAAGCGATTAGTTATTGTGATTTTCTAACGTTTATTACGTAAAACATGTGTTATGTACTTATTGATATGTCAAAAGAGAACACTTATTGCATAGAAAATAACATCAGTCTAAAAGACTATACTCCCTATGTTCCAAATTATATGTAGCTAGACATACTTTATAAGTTTTTAATTATCGATCACTTTAAGAAATGGAAGAGTATTAAATGTATTTTTTTTCAAATTTACCCTTATCTTTCATTAATTTAATCAACAACTAATTTTAATTGTCTCAATATAAATGAATTAATTGTAAGTTAAAAGTGTCTATCTATTTTTAAACTAATAAAGTAAAACCTGTATACAGTAATACTCTATATAAGAATAATCTCCTTATAGTAATAAAAAATTATGGTCCCAACTCGAGACCAATTATAAATAAGAATAAACTCTACATTATAATATTCCATTTTTTTTAGGAACATCTTTAAGAAATTTACCTACCTATAGTAATAAAATAACACTAAATTTTAAATATATGTATATATCTATATAAAATATCCAGAATTATTTAACTATGTTATATTAAACTTAAGATAATATGAAATGCTTATCTAAAGTTGTATGTGATCTTTTTTATTCTAATCGGGGTTGGCTTCTTTCATTTTGCGCAACTCGACACGAATACTTTCAGTAATTTGAGTTCGTTTATTTTTAGGTGCCATAACTTACTTGAAGTAGAAAATATATGATTTGAAATGAAAATGAAATTTACGATTATACTAGCATTTATATATGTATAATAAAAAGAAAACAAACGAAAAGACATTTCGAAGATAAAACATACATGAGTGAATATTTTCAACGCATACATGTTGTACATACATTTTTTTACATTTCCTAGATTATGTATGTACACGAATGAATATTCTAAATCAAATATATACGTAATTTACATGCCTGATGTACATATATTTGTTTTTTTTTAAACTCATGAATCTTATATATCTTTTAAATTCATATTTTTTAAATATGAAGGGACACGTCTCTAAGTGTCGTTTAATGTATATTAGTTATTTTTTTAAATTATAATTTTTATATGTAAACCTCTATTTAAGAATAACCTCCTTATAGTAATATTTTTCTGCGGTCCCGAGAGTATTATTGTATAAAGGTTTGATTGTATATCAAAATTATTTTTTTAATTCGAGTGTAATATCTTAAAGCGACAGATAAATGAGAATGAATGGAGTAACATTTGTAAAAAATATTATGTATGTACTGATATTTTTTTCCCAGTACTATAACCGCAACCTATCGGATCACAGCTTATAAAATCCTTTTTAAAACGGAAAAGACATGATTTGTGAGGCCTGCAAATGGAGTTTTTTGGGTACGCACAATGGGCAAAGGAGCTTATTTTTGGGCTTATATTTGTGAACAAACAGCAATCCAACTAGAATCTTTACAATTACAAAAAGGACCGCATTTTTTGCAAACACGATCATTAATCTCAACTTTAATCCTAATTCATTACTTTGACACCTTCAATCTCTTATATATTTTTCTTGTATGATTTCACCCCTCTTCAACTGTGCGATAAAATTCGATAGATATGTGGACTTTCAGAAATCTGTTTTATGTCGCTTGGCAAGGAAATTTTGAGTCATAGGTACAAGACCCTTTACATGTAAGACCTATTGCTCATTTGGAATCCTTATTTTGATCAACCATAGTGAAAACTTTTACTCGAGACAGTTTTCTTAGACCAGTGAATATTACTTATTCTGGTGTTAATCAATACACAAGCAACTCACTTGAAGCTTTGACTTTGGGACCAAAATTTGTTAATTTTACCAAAATAATGAGAGATTAAAATACATGGATCGCCAATTTTGCTATATACCGCATTTCACATGAGTTTATATCTATCAGAATTTGCTGCATAATTGGTGCTATCTCCATTCCATAATATAAGTCATCTAAAACACGATTAGAAAAATTAATGAAATAAAAAATAATGTACTTTAGTAGTTAAAATATCAATATTATTTTTTAAATAGAATTAGTGATATATAAATCATATTTAAAAGAATAATATTGCTATTTTTACTAATAAAATACATTACTTGTTGCTTCCTTAATTTTTTATACATGTACTAAACGACTTGTATTATAGAATGAATGGAGTATCAATTATTGAAATTATATAAAAAGTAAAAAAAATTAACCAGTGAGTGAATTTCATATCCACTCATCTACCTTTTCGAAGAGTTTCCGTGGCAAGAAGAGTTAGTCACTGCGGCCGATGTTGAACACTCCGGTCTCCACAAAAAAAAACAAGCCCAAGTTGTTTTTCATGATTTGTAGAATGGATTTTTGTATGGAAAGTGTTGTATTTAGATTGAGTTTTTGTTTCAAAATTTTTATTTGAGAAATAGTAGAAGTAAATTGTTCGCAAGAAGTTAAGTGATTTTAGTTTAGTTTGTCATAGTTGTAATCTTCAAGGTTTGTCTATAGAGTAAAGTCACAAATTCGAAATATTTCGAAAGCTTGTCTAGGACAAATTCGCGGGGCACTTTAAAAATGATTTATGTCGCAGTTTTGCATAATTTTTTACAAGCAGATCACAGTATTAGATCAAAACTGAATTAGTTGGATTAAATACTCGAAATTGATTGCCAAATAAGAAGAAAATATGGGGCATGAAGACTTTGTACTCCAAATAAGTATACATTCTCATTATAATTTCTCTATCTACTTATGTTTCTCCTCATCTAATGACCTTTTCCTTTTCTAGTTTGATATATGCTCAATCACTAAACTATCATTTTAAGAACAAAAAATTCAACTTAAAAGACTTTTATGATACGTAGAAAGAAAGAAATTGCACCGAGGGGAAAATTGAAAAGAGCCTTTTTAAATAAAGAAATAGTAAGATGCCTTTCAAGAAAATAATATAATGTACACATTCACTATATAGGTCTAAAGTTGAATACTCCTTTCACACTACTAATTTTGTCCAATTCTATTGAAGGCTTAGTCAAATGGGAAACCAAAATTGGTTGTTGGTGACTGGTTTCCGGTAGAGACAAAACCATCCAGCTATAGATATATGGATCTCGGATTTTATCTTTATCAGTGATGTGACTAATTTGAATTCGATCTGAGAAATATTCGTAGAGTTTTATTTTTACTTGAGTAGAATTTAGTCCCTAAAACTTTTGAATAAGGTACTACCAATTTACGGTAGAAATAAGAGACTAAACTCGTTAAGAGAATTCGAACTCTAATATCTAGTGCGATATTACTCTGATTCGTACTCGGGGTAAGACCTAGCCCCTCGAACTCTACAATAAGGCACCAACTGCTGCTTATACTGAAAATAAGAGACTATCTTTTTAAAATGATTTGAACTATGATCCTCCAATATAACATTAACGAGTCGCTACCATTTTTCCCAAACTCGAAGGTTAGATAAAGTAATATCAAAATTTTGATCCAATAATTATTACCCAAATCAATAATAATTGTTGGATCAAATCAGGGACGAAGCCAGGAATTTGATGTTGGGGGGGCGAAACTGGTAAAAAAATTCTAAAATTTTTGGGGGCGATAAAAAAGGCAAAAAAAAATTTTGGGGGGGCGAAATTGATAAAATTTTCCAAAATACACATAAAATTTCGAAAAATAGTAGTATTTTTAAAAATCTCGCCCCCCCTGTAATCGTCCCTGGATCAAATAAGGATCAAAGATTATTAAAAAAAATGATTGTTAGAATTTAATATGACATTATACCTTATTGATCCAAATTTGATCCCAATTTTTTTATCTAATAATCATTACCCTAGACTAAATTAACCCATACTTTCTTTCTTATAGTATTAATTTTTAACTATAAGATTTCTACTTGTGCCCATATTTCTCTATGGTCAAGAAAAACTCAGCTGCTAACCATATCGAGAACCTTCTTTATATTCCGAAATCTATCCTCCATTCATGCAACAGTTTCACCTCTTAACTTCTTCTCCTCACGCTCTTTACAATAAGGACAACTATTTCAATCTTTCTTTTTTAAAGGATAAAAAAAAAAGACCACAGCAGTATCAGTAATTTGATACTTTTTTATTGATCAAACGTAAAAATTATTTTAAACACAAACGTAGACAATTTCTTGTAATAATCTATCATATGTAGCACGACAATAAAGAGAAAAAAAAGATTATATGTAGCACTTTTAATATGGGGTTTCAATTCCCGCCAAGTGTAGAATCATGTCTATTGTGCGATGTTGATATACATATAATTTTGACAAAAAAGTTAGAGGCACATCCCGCAATTTAACTCATTTACTACCAGTTACCACTCCTAAAGACAAAGAGGCCGGGGATTCAATCTTTTTTATGGTAAAAAATAGTCTGTCCCCGTTCTGTATCCCCACGAATAGATATTTGACACGTGTATATTTTTTCCCTGTGGGTTCCACTATTTCTTTTAAGTTATAATTTTTTAATTAAAAATTTAATACATGTCATTTTCTTATTAGTGGGATAGGAAAAGGGACACCGAATCTTTTTTTATATATTTCATCTGTACAAATTGAATGTCTAATTTTTTATTATTAATTTTGTATAATAAAATATACATTCCATTCGAGAGGGAGGGGGTACTTTTTTATGTACGTACTTAAGCTGGTTTTTAGTTTTTTACTTGATGTTGAAGATATATAAGATGATCGGAAGTGTCATAGCCCAGTGGGGTTTGGCACTGCCCACTACCGTAAAGTCGAGGGTTCGATACCCGCCCCTACGTAGTGTTTAATAAATTCTGCCTTTTTTGGGCTCATCCTACTGTGAGGCCGCCTCCCTGTGAGGTAAAAAAAAAAAAGATATATAAGATGGCACGCGCTAAGTAGGTGAGTAGGTGAAAAACATATTCTCCCACAAAGACGAAAACAATAAAGTCAACAAAGTCTCTTTTGCCGTGAAAAAATCCAAAGAAGAAGGCAGTAAGATCATGACTCCAACATCCCATATTGTGTAGAAATTTTCAGATTATATACCAAAACGTTTGTCCTGCGAAATAAATATCTGTTATTATTGAAAACTATTTTTGATTCAATAACATGTATTCATTTTAAAAAGTTCAACCATCAAATCTTGTATTTGCATGTAGAATAAAACTCCGTTCCCCATTGAAAATATAAGGTTTGTCAATCCTTTCAAAAAGGAAAAAACATTTGTCAAAAAGAATGCTACCATCATATTTCTCATACTATTATCATTTTTCTCCAAGAAAATTGTGGCACAACGACAATTCCCATCACTATTATCACTGCAAATATCCACACTTACGTCTTGGAATGCTGCTTTGTTTTGTATAGTATACCAATAGGCCTTCAAATTGTTCATTTGAAAAAATTGAAACCCTTCTTATTGGATAATCAAAGAATGTTTTTGAAATAATTTTTTTTTAAAAATATTTTTAGTTGTTATTTTCCTAAATAGAGGCAAACGTCGAACCCAAGCTAACAATTTTGCCACCACTGAGACGGGCCTCTTTTTATACTATTGTATTCTTAATTTGGAATAGTGACATATTATATGTTGAAATATGAAGTCTCACATCGAGTGTCTAAGATCCAAATAACATATAAACTCATGTATTAACACCTCTCTTAACCAATTGATTTTGAGAGTATATGGAGACCCATGAGCTAATGTTCACATGGTATCAGAGCGGGCCCTTAGGCAAGATGTGTGAGCTCATAATGCCCAAGTGAGCTATAATTGTCCCCGTACGACCCAAGAAGGGCGACGGGCCTTCAAATTGACTCCCATCTCGATGTGAGGGGGAGCGTTGAAATATGAAGTCCCACATTGATTTTGAGAGGATATGGAGATCATGAGTTAATTGTCACAGTGTATTCCATAAAACTAAAATATAACATTAAAGTCTTAATAGACATCCCCTGAAAAAAATAAAAAAAAATAAAGGTTTTAAAAGACCTTCTTAATTATTTCGCTTTTATTTTTTTTTTATCTTCTGTCTTAAATTTTTGTTTTCATAGTGTTCTAGTCCCTCTCTTTTAGTATCTTTACTTTAACATTTTTCTTGAGCAATTTAATGTTGAAGATAACGTAGTAATTCACATAACTCCATCATATACGATTAAAATATTCGAGTGCCACTAAGACTAGAATACCTATTTTGAAACTTCATCCAAATAGTCTCCATTTATAATTGATTTCTAGTCTCACTCTCCACAAAAGAAAATTTAGACGTGGATAAGTATCATGGATTCTGTATAAATACCAATACTGATTCTAATTATTCCTTTCTCTCACATAGATATATCTTTTGCGTTTTATATAGAATCAGTAAAAATAAATTTAATATTAAAGAATATTTATGTGATGAGGAGATAAGATCAGAAACTAATAGAATTATCTTACTTCTTATGTATCTTTACACACTTGGGTAGCTGGAGTATGGACATGACCTCATATTTCTCTTACAACTGTAAAGAATATTTACTCAATGATCTTACTTACGCAAACATACAAAAATTGCGGAGTCAAACTTATAAACAAGGTCCAAATCCCAATTTTCCCTTCACAATGGGAATCTAGTTAGGAGGTGGAACTGACTCAAAGAAAAAAAATTTCAGTTCTGAAACACAAATAATCAATTTTGGCTCCACTTAGAAACGCGAGACCCACATCTACCAACAAAGTCAAACGGTCATTTTATGGCTTGGAAATGAAATTGAATCCTGGTTCGGTTTCACCTCACATTTTTTTGGCAAAAAAAAATTGTATGTCCCGTTATATGTCATTATGTTTGTTATCAACCACTCATGATTATATATATATATATATATATATATATATATATATATATATATATATATATATATATAATTAAAAAAAATATATACCTAGTGAATTTCGAATTGTGAAAATATGTATGTGAGCCGATGATTTCTAGTCTTACCATCCACAAGCCACCATTTTCTCTTTAAACCAATATATATATATATATATATATATATATATATATATATATATATATATATATATATATATATATAGACACGTGTATATTGACGATTCGATACACGTGGGTTAGAGTAGATGACTCTATTATCCACACAATCGGGTCACTCGAGTATGGAGCCGTCCTTTTGGGATTGGCCTCACATCCCTTTTACATAAGTTAGAATGTGTTACCTGCAAAGTAGGTTCCGCCCGACTCATATGAAAGGACTATAGGGTCAGTACTATAATGACGGCTCTACCTTAACATTTTCCCACACAACCCAATCCCAAACCCAAACTTCATGAGTTCTCACCACTATATAAAGAACATCACAGATACGTTTCAACCATTTCTTCCTTAAAAAAGTTTGTTGTAGTAAGAGAAAGAAAGAAAGAGAGAGAAAGCTCTCTCTTGCAATTCTCATGAACTGCGGAGTCGTGTTGGGTTTCTACTGCTGGGGTTGGGAGTTCTTAACCGCCCTTCTTCTCTTCTCAACCTTCCTCATCCTCTCCATCATATATATATAATTTTATAATCTAGATTTTTTTTTAAAACCAAAAAATAAGAAATAAATTTCAAAATTCAAAATTTTTTTTTAATTTTTTGGGAACAGTTTGATGGATTCTGAAAGTGAAAGGAGTTTGTTAGAGTATGTGAGGAAATCATCGCCGCCGCCTTTTTTGTTGAAGACATATATGTTAGTTGAAGATCCGGATTCCGATGAAGTGATATCGTGGAACGACGACGGTTCGGGTTTTGTGGTGTGGCAGCCGGCGGAGTTTGCCAGAGATTTGCTTCCAACTCTATTCAAACATAGCAACTTCTCTAGCTTCGTCCGCCAGCTTAATACTTATGTACGTACATATATCTCTATTCCCTCCTCTTTTTTAATTATTTTTCCTTTATAAGCTATTCATGCATATTAGCTTCCTTTATTTATTGTTACTAATAATTATTATAAGTAGGCCGGTCAATTGAGCCTATTAAGTTTAAAATATTGGGTTCATACTCAGTCCCAATAAATTGATACCCAAGTTGGATTTCTATTGATTGGGTCTAAATCTTTTCAACTCGAGTCCGGACTCAACCACGTTGGGTCTTGGATCTAATTTGGGTTCGCTCACTAATTTTACTTATAATTTTATTGATACTCAATTTTATCGATCAAAACATGATTTTTTTTAAAATAAAATAAATAACGATTATTAGCGAAATATTTTGTGAAAACTAATATGCATCATTCATTAACATTAGTATCATATCCTTGGATACTTATGAAACAAAATAATAAAAAAAAAAATTTAACTTTGGGTCCTTGGGTCTATACAATTATAATTTAGACCCACGACTCTTAGGTCTCATACTTGGCTTAAATCCTACCCATATGAGTTCAGATCCATTCTAAACCTGAGAATATAAAAGTCTATCTAGACCCAAGTTGTGTCTTATTAAAAATATGTTGTGCGTGTTAAATTATGTTCAATTTGGATGAAATCTTACTATTGTTTCTCTCCTTTTTTTTTATTTATTGTGGGAGGATCTATAAAAAGAAATAAAAGAAGGGATCTAAGAATCAATGAGAAGATTCGAACACATGACCTCAAACCTTAAAGTTTTGAACATTAGACCAATGCCTCATTGACTACTATTCTTTCTCTCCTTAATAAACATTTAATAAACAAATGACAAGCTAGTCTTAATCAAGGTGCATGCGATTTGGTTTTCATTTTAGAATTCTTTTTTTTTTTGAATAATAAGTAATAGAATAAATATGGAATGCATTTATGGGGATGAATATTTATTATTTCGGTAGATTATGAATGAAAATCTCTCTTTCTCTCATATAAAAAAGTTTATAAAAGGAGATAAAAAATTTAGCGTAAAAAGTTGTAAAAAATGATAGACGGACCTAGGTAGAGGATGGAGCCTTGCAAAATATTTTTAAGGACTCTCTACCTAGTTTTACTATTTTTTTGAAGAGTTTCTTAAGTACCCTCTCCATTTTTTAAATATAATTTCACTTTGGCATTCTCCTTGAATGTTTTTGATAAAATATTCTATAATAACATATATTATAGTTTGACCTTCAATAAAATTCTTCATCTGCAATTAGAAAAAAAAAAAAGTATTTTGAAAATCAATCCAAATCCAAAACCCTTAATTAGTGAGACTTAATAATCTGATAATAAATATAAATTCTCTTTTACAAAGTGTGTGTGTGTGTATATATATATATTAGTCAATATTGTCATTGTAACTTAATTCTACGCATCATCGTGTTGAATTAATAAATAGTTGAACTATACCTTGAATTACTCCTTCACCGGTCATTTCCACGAAGGAATTGAAAATGATATACATTGGTGGTGGTCGGGATTTGTCTGATGTGGATCATATGATTTAGAACTGGTCACATCACTATAAAATTGTTTTTCTCCTTATTCTATAGTGATGTGATCAGTTCTGAACCACATGATCCAATGAACCTGATCCATATCAGAATTATCCTGGGTGGTGGTGGTCTATATATGGAAAACTCGCTACCGGTATTTAACTTGATTTGGTGTAAGGTCAAATGAAACCAATAATAATATTTTAGCGAAAATTTTGTCAATGAAGAAGCCATCAAACACAGTACTACCATTTACCAGACCTGAGAATAAGTCAAACTAAGCAATAGCAATTAATGAATTCAACTACTTTAGGTAACAACTAACAAGGAAACTTATCAATAGACATTGATAGGTCTTTATATTTTTATTCTACTTTCGATGCTGACTGAATAACCGTTAAATTTCATATTCTCTTATTAAAGAAATCCAAGTACTATGTCAATAACAAATGTTAAAATTTCATTTAACACTGTATTGTCAAACTGCGTTAGTCTTCCCTACCAAATTGTTCTTATTTGGTAATACGTGTTAGGGTTTCCACAAAGTTGCAACCAGTCGTTGGGAATTCAGCAACGAAAAGTTTCGCAAAGGAGCAAAAGATCAACTATGCGAAATCCGTAGAAGAAAAGCATGGAACAACAACAACAACAAATCTCAGACTAATAAGGCACAAAACAAAGGTACAATATCAAAAGAAGCTCTTGAAGAAGATCAAAGATCATCATCAACTTCATCATCATCAGAATTCACAGTCCTCATCGACGAGAACAAACGGTTAAAGAAAGAGAACGGTTTCTTGAACTCCGAGCTCTGTACAATGAAGAAGAAATGTAAGGAACTTGTTGATTTAGTAGCTTCTCATGCTATTAGTTCGGAGAAAGAAGATGATGATAATGAAGAAAAGAGACCGAAGCTATTTGGTGTGAGATTGGAAGTTGAAGCTGAGATACAAAGGAAAAGAAAATTAGCTGAAATTACCCAAAATTCAACTGTTTTTCGCTTTCAATCATGCAAATAATAAATCAATAAAGCTAAGTATATATTTATAGAATAATTGAATATCTCATGCTCCTCCAATCTATGAAGTATGTATGAAACAATTGTAAGTCATTTTTTTTTTGCTAAATAAATTCTGATTTCATTAATCACAAATAGCCGAGGTCATTACAATCAATAAAAAATCTGAAAGTACAGAAAGTAAAAGTTATACAATGATTTAAAAAATCACGATAACAGACAAAAGACACATCCAAGAAAACTTGGATGGTTAGGAAAAAAACTAGAAAAACTAGACAAATAAACAAATACATAATCTTCTTCTTCAAAGCATCTTCATCGCCATTCTTGAACCAAAGGGACAGGAGAATATCACTTTCAACATCTTCCTTAGGAGTCGACAATTTATAGGACCATGAGCGTATCAACCGTCCTACAAATTGCCTCGGGAAGATGTAGAAAGTTGATAAATGGCCCAGATCAAGTCCGGGTTGAACGAATACTCCTAGAAACATAGAAAAAAAGTCTAGATCTGTGAAGATCTGAGACTCATCTAACCTCTGTGTCTTGAATCTTGAAGAAAAAAAACCTTGAAAAGGGTTTCATATGATTCGTGGTACAAAATAGAGTACTAATAACGAAACAAAAGGATCAAGATTTGGCCATTGGCAGGAGCCAATGGCCAAATCTGGCCAGCAGTAGGGAGGAGGAAAGTCGCAGGAAGAAAGGGGGAACAGAGAGAAAAAGGGAAAAGGCAAAAAAGGAAACAATTGTAAGTCATTGCCTTGAAGGTTTTTTGTATGGAATTTTTTTTTTTTGGGGTTAAAGATGTTGATAACTTAAACCCTAGATTTCTATTTTTTTTTAAGAAACTTAAATATTCATTGTTTTTGTTTGTTTTATTTGAAGAAAAACTCCAAAAAAACGTTTTGGAAGAACTGTTAAGTTCAAAGAAGGGCAAGGAAAACGTGTATAATGGTCGGTCCGTGTCTCCCTTAAGCTGCGATGACCTTCGTTAAAAATAAATGGTGGAAATATTTTCATATTGATAATCTTACGCAATTTTTTTATTTGTTTATATAATTGATTATCGTTAATTGACAAGTTTTGGTTATAATTATTGTATAGAACTTATTTTATCCGATCCTCCATTTATATATGTTGTACTCGTGCTGATACGACATGACATTATGTAATATTTTACCGGATTTAGTCAACACCGATCAAACACTTTGTTTTAAATGTTTAAGTAACCGACACCTAAATAAATACTCGTATTTAAATCCGGATAACATAGATAGGAACATAATAACATTTTTGTAAATGAAAGAAAGGATATAATACAGTATGAGAAATAATCCTAATTTTTCCAATGTTGACAATCAAGAACTTCTATAAGGAAATTTGTAACTTGTTTGGTATTGAAAATATTTACTTAGAATTGCAACAAACGTTCAAATTCCATATGACTGTATATATCTTGTTTGACTTTCGAATGGTTTGTTACTATATTTCAGAATGTTGAAGTGGACAGAAAGTTTCGACCTAGTCAAGATAAGATTTGCAGGTCTTAGTTGAAGGTTTAATGGCATCATTATCATTTGAGTTTTATTTTTATTTTTATATGTCAGTGAAATTTTTCTTTCCCTTTAAAAAAAAAATAAAAAAAAAAGATGAATGAAATGAGACTATGATATGACACTAGACATAGTATTCAAACACTTGTAATTATATACATAATTATAAATATTAGACTATGGTAATATAGGTTTGAATCCGATTCGAATTAAGTGTGAAGCAAATTTTTACTGAAATTTTTTAAGAGTCTATTCTCAAATTCGTTCTGTTAGTTTTCTCACTTAAATTCCTCCGTGCAAATCCCTTAATTTAAAAAATTGTCTAGTCAATAGGTGTCTAACATAGATGAGAGGTTTTGCCATCAAACATTTTTCCTATAATAATTATATACAAAAAAGAAAGTAATGTAGATGTAGAAAGTAACGCTGTCAATTTTTTTCAAATAGATGTACTTCTCCCTAAATTCTCATAACTAACCTTCTTCACTTAAAGTAATGCAAACTCAATTAAACTATTATCCTCCATATTTAAGGTTATTATTATAATTTAATCTTAATCAAACTACTCTTATTAATATTTATGCTATTCAATTATAAATATATTATCGGGACAACAAGAATAAATATTATTGAGTTAGCTCGCGAGCCAAATGAGACGAATCCTGTCCAGATCAAGTTCGGCTTATATTTTAAATAAGGTAAAAAGTGTCTACACCCCCTAAACTATCTTATTTTTTGGTTTTTGACCCTTAATTAAAAAAGGTCAAGTTTTACCCCCTAAACTGTTCAGACGTATCAATCTTGCCCCTTCCGTCAATTTTCTTTGTTACATTGTGACGGAAGGTAAAAAAAATGGGGATATTTTGGACAAATCATATCAGACATTAAAAAAATTCACAAAAATAATGGGAAGAAATTAAAAAAACATCCTAAAATTCCCCTAATTCCCTACCGTGTTGCTGTTGATTATAAATAACTATTCTGACGACCAATTCATCATTTGGCAATGACTGTGGTAATTTGACTGTCAACTTCATTGGAACGGGTGGGTCGAAATCGAGAACTCAAAAACGCAAAATCTTTACAAAGAGGCAAATTTCATCCTCAAAAAGTCCCAGCCTTATTCAAGAACATTTAATTTCTTGGATAATATTTGACTCAATTAGTAATATATATACACCTAGATAGATATTCAGATATACATATTGGAAATTAAGAAAAAAATTGTGCAGAATGTGATGTTTTTGTTTTCATTTTTTATGAATTTATTTAATGTCTGATATAATTTGTCCAAAATATCCCTAATTTTTTGCTTTCCGCCATAATGTAACGGAGAAAATGGACGGAAGGGGTAAGATTAATACGTCTAAACAGTTTAGGGGCAAAACTTGACCTTTTTTAATTGAGGGTAAAAAAAAAAAAAAAAAGAGATAATTTAAGAGGCGTGTGTACTTTTACCCTTTTAAATAATCTAATTTATTTCTCAATTAGCCCATGAACTGATCGAACCTGATATCAAATTGAATCGCGATCCACTGACGAACTGATTCAACTCATCATTATATACAATACAGAGTTTAGGAAAAAGTTGGGCTCGTAGCCCATAGTCCCGCCGAGGCCCGTGCTGACTGGCCCAGTATATGTGGCAGATTAGGTTGGGCCAGACCCATTCCGTGTTGCGGCCATTGTAACTCAGTTCCTAGGCTTCTTCTTCTTCCTCTACCAGAGTCAACTGCGTTGACCGCCATTCTTGAAACCTCAATCAAAATCTCCCATAAACCCCATTTCCACATTCTCCTTAAACCCTCTCGTAGTAGTAGAAGAAGAAGAAGAAACAGTTCCTGATGATCGAACGATGATTATTAATTCCCCAATTTTAAGGGTACTCTTGAAATTCTGGAATTATGAAATCCCTAATTCATTCATCTTCTCTAATTCTCCGATCAATCACCTCTTCCAGAAAGCAACAGAATTCTCACCTACATTACTTCACGGGTTCATTCTCTTCTTGTGAAGAAGTCGCGATTACCAATGAGGTTCTTAATGTAATCGAAACATCCAATCCAATGGAACCAGTTCTTGAAGAGGTAGTCCCAAATTTAACTCCTGAAATTGTTGCTTCCGTTCTTGAAGAACAGAAGAAGAAAAATAATGATAATAATAACCCTCAATTGGGTTTCCGATTCTTCATCTGGGCTAGTAAAAGGGAGTATTTTCGTAGCTGGATTTCTCATAATTTGATTCTTGATATGCTTATTCGAGGTAATGGTAATGATAATGATCATGGGTTTGGTATATATTGGAAGACTCTAGATGAGGTTAGGAGATGCGGTTATCCCATTAGTTCGGATGCCTTTGCGGTGTTGATTGCAGCTTATTGGAAGCTTAAGAAGGCTGAAAAGGCTGTGGAAACATTTGGGAGGATGAAAGAGTTTGATTGTAAGCCTGATTTGTTTACTTATAATATGATATTGCATGTGATGATTCAGAAAAATGTCATCTTGTTAGCTTTAGATTTGTATAATTTGATGTTGAAGTCAAATATTCCGTTAAATACGTCTACATTTACTATTTTGATTGATGGATTGTGTAAGAGTGGCAAAAACTCAGGATGCCCTTAAACTGTTTGATGAAATGAGTGAAAGAGGAATATTGCCGAGTAAGATAACATATACGGTGATTCTTTCTGGGTTGTGTCAGGCAAAGAGGACTAGTGAAGCGTACAAGTTGTTTAATTTGATGAAAAGTAGCGGGTGTGAACCGGATTATGTGGTTTACAATGTGTTGCTAAATGGGTTCTGTAAGCTAGGTAGGATGGATGAGGTATTTACGTTGTTGGAATCTTTCAAGAAGGATGGGTACCTAATTGGGAAACAGGGTTACAGTAGTTTGATTGACGGCTTAATCAGAGATCATAGAATTGATGAAGCACATGCATTGTTTCAGCAGCTCTTTGAGATGAATATCGTACCTGACCTTGTGTTGTATACGATTATGATTAGGGGGCTATCTCAAGCGGGTAGGGTAAAGGATGCCTTGAATTTGTTAAGGGATATGACACAAAGAGATATAGTCCCAGATACATTTTGTTATAATACTCTAATTAAGGGTTTTTGTGATATTGGCCTCTTAGACGAAGCTCTGTCACTACAGATAGAAATCTCAACAAATGAACTCTTCCCGGATTCTTGCACTTACACTATATTGATCTGTGGTATGTGCAGAATGGGCCTGTTAGGGGAGGCTCAACAGATTTTTGATGAGATGGAGAAGAAAGGATGTCTACCTTCTGTTATTACCTTTAATTCTCTTATTGGAGGGCTATGTAAGACTGGAAAGCTTGAGGAAGCTCAGCTTATGTTTTACAAGATGGAGATAGGAAGAAACCCTTCATTATTCCTTCGTCTTTCGCAGGGTGCAGATCGAGTCCTTGATAATGCAAGCCTCCAAGCAATGGTAGAGAAATTGTGTGACTCAGGAATGATTCTTAGAGCTTATAACCTTCTCGTGCAGCTAGCTGATAGTGGAGTTATGCCGAATATTGTGACCTACAACATTTTGATAAATGGCTTGTCCAGAGCAGGAAACATCAGTGCTGCTTGTAAACTCTTTCAAGAGCTCCAACTCAAGGGGATTTCACCTGATAAAATCACATATGGGACTCTCATAGATGGACTCCATAGGGCTGGTCGCGATGAGGATGCTTTAAAGCTATTTGAACAGATAAGAAAGAATCATTCTTCTATTGTTGGTCCAGAGATTTACAAGTCGCTTATGACTTGGTTTTGCCGAAAGAGGAAGACAGCTTCAGCTTTTAATATTTTGTTAGAGTATATGAAGGATATTGGCAACGAGGGAGATGAAGCGATCACGTTGTTTCAAAAGCATTTTGAGGAGGGTAATTTAGAAATGGCCATAAGAGGCCTACTTGAAATAAATCTTAAGTGGGAAAACTTTGATTCGGCACCTTACAATATTTTGCTCATTGGGTTGATTCAGGCGCGCAGAAGCGAGGAGGCTTTGAAGCTTTTCTCTATTCTTGAGGAGTTTGATGTGAATGTGTCTGGTCCAAGTTGTGTAATGTTGATTGATCAACTATGTTTTGAAGGAAATCTTGATCAGGCAATTAAAATTTTCCTCTACACTAAGGAGAAAGATTTTAGATTGGGGGGACGGATTTGCAATAAATTGTTCAGATGTCTTTTTTCTAGAGAGAAGGCAAAGGATGCCTTTAATCTTCTGATAGAAATGAAGTCTGCAGGATATAATATAGAAAAGCTTATTTCTGTTAATACAAAAACCCTTTTCTATCGCCACCGGATAAACAGGGAAATTGAAGAGTCTCCTGGATGATTTCAGTTAGAAACTGGACTTTATGCTGATTTCTTGTCCCTTCCAGCAGAGTTGTTGTAAGAGTTGAAAATTTCTCTTGCATATTTTTCCTGATGACCGACTCTGTTCTGACCTAGGAGTTTCCATCAATTGGAATACACATTTTCCATCTTGAGTTTGGTTTGGACCCGATCTGCTCTTAGGTTGCCGTAAAAACTGATTTTTTTTTTGCGAGAGGAGATGTGGGATCCACAGATGAAACTTTGAGTTTGGTTTGGGACGAACACTGCGCAATGGGGGAACCTCTGCAGTTGGCCAAGGACCTTAAAGGAAGTTGAGAAAAATCTGGTGAGGACTTCCTAAGCATTCTCTAAAAAATATTGCAACTTGTATCCAATTGTTTCCCATTGTGTATCTTTAACAAATAGAAATTACTTGATTCAGAATAAACTTGATTTCTGATTGTAACATTTTTATTACATCATTCTAGAAGAGAAGAAAAACTCGTGTATGGATCGAAGAAGGCGAGAGTTAAAATGAAATCCATTCTTTGGTTCCCTTTTCATCTATCTGTCTTCTTTTGTACATGTTCATTAATATGATGTCTTCAAATTTTGTCCAGGTTCTCTTTAACTTTTGTAACTGCACAATACTTTGCCATGGTCTGTAATGTAGTTGGTTAGTGTTTGTTTTTTTAAACGAAAACGTTAGTTTTGTGGAAGTTTCAATTGCTCGTGAGAAGAGATGTGGGTTCTAAAACTTGAAATTTTGTTTTCCGTTTGGAAATGGAGCACTATCCAACCAAACAATGATCAACATAACTGCTTAATGAAGCTGTATAAGAAATTAAGTTGCATTACATTGGTAGAGGGGGCAGAAGAAAAAATAATACCCCTCTGTTCTACACAGCTATACATGCAAAACCTTGGCATCACTTCTATTTCAGCAAATACAAAATTTGACCATGTCTACAATTGTGCAAAAACTCTGCTTTTCTGCAGCCTCCAAATACTTTAAGAACTCATCCTATGGATTTCGGACATTGAACTGGATTTCTGCCGGCTTTTCCAGAGCTGCAAGTTCAGGGCTACTGGCCAATTCCAGTGGACTCCGAACATATTTCTCTTCCATGGTTGGCTTGGGATGCTTCGACTTTCAGAAGTATTCACAGAAATATACTGAAATCTGCCAGGAAGCTGCAATGGGATGATCATAAGGGAGACATCTGAAACGTACACCATTTTAGCAATCCCAGTGAGATCAAAGTTGTGAAGACAACCTGTGTCTGATGTCCAGCATTCCTGCTCCCGGATAGGACCACAATTACTTTTGTTGCATAATCTTCACATAGCTATTTAACAATGAGGTCTGCAGCGGGCAAGTCATTTTTCTATCCCTTGCCGTGCTACTTCTAGAGCTTAATTCTTTTAAATTTTTATTTCACCGCTCAAGGCATTTGTAGATGAAATCTGATATAAACTTCCCTTTCGGACTTGATTTCCACTTCTCCTTCTCATTGATTCTACAAAGCAGATATGCTGTTATAATCACACGACACAGGCAAGAGGAACTATTTGATTTAACTATAAAACTAGAAAAAGTATGTCAAACAGAGTATTGATCTAGGATTCATAGTAGGTGTTTTTGGTCTCAATGAGAGGGAAGTAATAGTTTCATACAATTACTATCATGATAATTATCCTAAATATTCCTCAGTGCATCATATATGAATATCATAACAGTAAAAAAAAAGTATAATACCCACGCATACATACCTACTCGTTCTCTCAGAGCAACACCATGTTCAGCTCCGGTGCTTTTCTGAGCAAAGGAGACTATGTCATTATACATTTGAATTGATGGCTGAACTCCACCATCCTCCATCCATTGCATAACCTGCGTAAAAATGTTGCTTAATGTTCCATTCCCATCCATATGATTTCAGCTGAAGTCGTATCTTACAGAAACCACTATTAACTTGATTAAGAAAATTAACTACTAAGGTGGAAAATTTTAACCAGTTAAGCTTATTCTTGTAGTGATATACTCTCGAGCTACACAAGCTAAATACAAGAGGGCTTCAATGATCATACCTCAAGGTATTTTCTCCAATTTCCAGAAACCAAAAGGTTTCTTAATAGAATCGAATAAGTTGAGTAGTTGATTTCTGCACCTGATGCTACCACCTTGAAAAACAGCTGCATATATAATGAAAGCAGGAGATGTCACATGCATGAAATATTCCGAGTGCAAGAAAATGTAAGCAATGTCATGAGAAAATATTGTAATGGTCTTCCCATTTAAAGAAAGATACAAACACAATTTGGCAAAATAAGATAGCTTCTACTTTGCTACGTGAAGTTGCTATCATATAATGTTGGAGGATTCCATTTACCTTCATCATTGTCTCTGTCTTCCCAGATTTTCCAAAAGAACGCAGAAGGTGGTTGAGAGTTCCAACTGATATAGCAGGTAATGAAGTTTCCATCATTCTGATTATTTCCGAAGTTGTCCTCCAATCTTGCAATCTTCAGTCATACAAGACGAAACATTTAGATACTGATGGAAGATAACCAAGTACAGTATACCATACAAATTATAGAAGGGGTTGGAGGGGCATGAACAATGTGTACCAAAGAAATTGAAGAGCAGAGAAACAAGTCCTCCATTTTTATTTTTATTTTTTGCAGGGGGGTACAATGAGCATGGAGATGGGAGAATAAACATAATGACTTAGCACCAATAAGACGGTGAAGCATTTGAAATTGACTTGACTTACAAGCTAGATGCTGAGATCAATTCAAAGAAAACAGCATCAGTAAATTGGATCTTCTTCTCTTTCATAAATTCGACAATGACCAAAACTGAGCCTGGTTGGCATGCTCTGTTAAAAGCTCGCATAAGTGTTGCACAAGCTACAGAATCTGGCTGGACACCGCCCATTTCCATTTCTTGAAACAATGCGAAAGCTTTTTCCCAAGCCTCTGCAGTTTGCAATTTCCACAACTCATTTAATTTAAGCTTTTATTTTGTAGCGTTTAAGCAATCATTTATAGACAGTGGTTGAAGATTGAATCTTACCCCCAGTACTGTATGCATGTAGCATAGATGTGTAGGCAACAACATCAGGACTAAAACCTACCGTTTTCATCTCAAAGAAAATAGATTCTGCTTCATCAAGCTGACCCTGGAAATTGAGGCCACGCAGGGGAAATCAGAAGTTATTTGGCAGCAAAGAGCCAGTAATATCAAGATTCGATATTACATACCTGTTTGCTGTAGGCACAAATAGCTGATGAATATACCTCCTTCGACAAGGGGATTTTTAGATGCTTCATTTCAGTAAGAAGATTAAGTGCCTCGGAGTACTTCGACATCTTACAACAACCACTTATCAACACAGTATAAGTGACAGCATCAGGTTTAACTTTCTTTTTGCTCATAGTCCGATATAAAGTTAGTGCTTTCTCATACTCCCCAATATTTACATAACTTCCAATTGCTGAGTTATATGCAATAGTGTTCAGTTTGATGCCTCGTGTATCGGCAGCTGTGAGTACTGAATCAATCTTCACTTTTTTACCACAGCGCCCACAAGCAGCCAGCAAAGTACTAATTGAGACGACATTAGGTTGGATTCCATTTTGCTCCATTTCACGCATCACATCAACAGCCTCAGCTAAAAGCCCATTTGATCCATAGGCATCAATTAGAGCATTATAGGTTACCAAATTTGGTTTCAAATTGCTTCTTTTCATCAGCTCAAATACTTCTATGGCCTTCTTAGGTTGCTGTGATCTTCCATAAGCATTGAGCAAAGATGTATAAGAGACAACATCTGTCTGGACTCCATTCCGCTTCATCTCGTGAAAAGTTGATAATGCTTCGGTACTCATTCCTTGTGAAGCATATGCACCAATTAATGCATTATACGAAACCACACTGGGCTGAAAACCTTCTGCCAGGATCGTGTTGAAAACAGACCGGCAGTTTTCTACCTGCCCCAAAATCGAATACATATGCATGATGCTAGTAAAGGAAACAATATCCGCTTGACATTCTGCTCTTTTCTCTCTCATTGAATTGAAAATGGCAATGGCTTTCTCATATTTCCCGAGCTTTACTAGGCAATGTATAACAATGTTGAGTGTGGTAGTGTCAGGACGAATCTTTGTGCCCTTCATTAGTTCAAAGTAGGATACAGCTCTAGAATATTCAGCCCCATTTTTATATGCAGATAGTAATATATTGTGTGTCACCAGATCTGGCCCAACTCCGTTGTCTGTCATTTTCTTACAAACCTTGAGAGCTTCTCTCCAGTTACCAGAAGCCCCACATGTGCTGATTAAGTTGTTATATGTTGATCTGCTTGGTGCTATCTGCAGCCATAAATATAAAGGTTGCAATAGCATCACTTGATATTTTTATTTTCCTGAAAGACACCTATTTGTGAAGATTTCAACTACTTGGGCAAGAAATAACGATTAATATGGAGAAACTATAACTGAATCTGACAAAAACAACCGATCTATCCTAATAAAAGTAAGGGTAATGATTATTGGATCAAACTCGGATCAAAGGGTATAGAATCAAAATGATTGTGGAAATTTGACATAGCCCTATGTCCTTTTGATCCGAGTTTGATCCAATAATCACTACCCTTTGATCCAAGTTTGATCCAACAATCATTATTGTAAAACAAATATCTAAATTGAAGGATGCTTGAGTTAGTCCACTGACTAATCCCTTTATCCTTTTTTAACCTATTTCCATACTATTCCGAAAACCAATTCGATATAAATTTCTTTCCTAGAGAAAGAAAGGAGACCTTTTTACGCACGGCAGTGAGTGCAGTTAACTGTGATGAAGAAAATGAGGCACCCTATACTGCAACATAAAATTCTGCAACTCCTCTCCTGCTTAAAAACTTCTTGATGGATAAATTCAAAATACTAGGTTCTCGTAAAAGCTACTGACTTTGCATAAAGATAGTATGCAAAGGCAGATAAAAAGTTTAAAAGTAGCTAAGTACTTAATCTACAAAAGAAATAATAAGAAAGAATCTCTCATCAAACTGCAAAAGATTGATTAGGAAAGTAAAAGAAGATACACACAGCAGCACGAAGCATGTCTTCCATGATATTCATTGCCCAGCGCCACTGACCAGCTCGACCGTGTACATTAATGAGAGCATTATAGGTTTCAACATCTGGCTTACATCTAATAGAAAAACACAAATCATTAGAGGAAATCAAGAAAGAAAATAAGAACAATCCATCAGAATGTGAACTAAGGGGTATACCTCCACTTTTGCATCTCAAAGAACAAACCGCGTGCTTGGTCCACACGATTATGCCTCGCATGTAATCTAATCATCATATTATACATATCAGTTCTTGCACTATAGATCTTCTGATTCTTCATCCAACTGAACACCTGAATGCTATGTTCAATACATCCTGTTTGAGTCATTTCCTGCAGTAAAAACAGAAATATACTGGACTCATAAGTTAGTGAAACTTACGTGCAGGTTAATTAGGGAAGTTTTATGAGAAAGCATGTCCATTTAAATAAAGTGGATATTCATTTCGGATAAACTAAAATAAAATTATAAAATTCAATTTGAGACGGTGCGAGTACATATGTATTACTCCCTCTACCCCAAATTAAATGTCAACATTCTTCTACAAAATAAATAGAGAAATGGACATTCAATTTGGGGACGGAAAATATAATTTTTCCAGTTTTACCCCTAACTAATTACTTAACTAAACTCTACTAACGGAATTCGTAATAATTGTCATTCAATCATTTTTTTCGTATGTGAAAAAAAAAATTTGTACCATAATAAGAACCGGAAAATTCTTGCGGGAAAAGCGGCCAGCCCAGCGATTCAACACACCATCAACATCTTCCCAGTGTTTCAACTTCATTACATTCTCCACTACCTCAGTAATGCTCCAGTCCTTCTGGAACCGGTCGGTTTCAACCCGGACCCGATGCCGTTTGGGCAAATCGGACTTCCGGAGCCCACTTACCCGTACATACACGCTGTGGGTCCCACTGTCGTAGTCGACTTGAGCTTTCTTCTTCTCCTTGAATGCATCTTCTTCGTTCTTCTTGCAATGGATTATCAGTGCTCTGGGTCGGGATTTTAATCGGGGATTCATTTCGGGTGGGTTGGTATTCCGGAAAATTAGCGGGTTTTGTAAAGTTGCCGCCATTTTCCCGGTGGATTGTGAAACTGGAAAGGGAGTTGTGATGACCGTTAAAGATATTTGTAGGGAAGGGGATTAGATAATTGAGAATATTACCATTTAGTCCTTCAACTTATAGTAAAGTCTTGTTCCATGCCCCTACTTTTGATATAATTTACTGCACAAAGAAATATTTTTGTAGTAGAGAATGTACCAAAATTCAAATATACCCTATCAAGAGAGAAGATGAGAGATAATAGAAAACTAGAACAAAAGAAGTTTAGGGACCAAGAAAATTGTGTTGCTATGTTTATCAATAGTGATGTGACTGATAGACGTTCTTATCTTCTTAATAGAGAATGAATAGAGAATGAACAGACACTTGTCACTTTATCATCTCAAGAAAAGACGAAAGATAAATGGAGAAAAAAAGCTAAGCAACCAAAAAGAGGGCTTTATTAGGTTTGTGATTATTTAATAGACGTTATTATCTTCTTAGGAGATGTGAGATCACCTGGTGAATGTTTTGTCTTCTTAATAGATAGTCGAATTTTTTACTTTTGTGACACTGAATATTTGTTGCCTTGTCTGGGAGTGGAGGTTCAAGTAAAGGCGTGACCTGAAAGTTTTGAGAAAGCTTGTAAAAAAGTATTAACACGTGACATATTGTAGACTCATTGCCCTGTTTTTGTTCTAGTCTCAAAACAGCAAACGGGAGACCAAGAAAGGCAATAACTCGACCATACAAAAGCCAACTTAAGATTAAATTTAACAGATTATTTTTTTGGGCAAGATTAAATAAATTTCACTCACTACTCCAAAAATGCAATGTACGCTTTGCATTACTATTACATATAGGATACAGTTGAACAGAGTCACTCTCTTTTATCAAATTCAGTCCCAAAATTTCACACTGGAAAACATACAACTCATATTCTTTTGCTAATCAAAGAGTATACATTTGTGTCAATCTGTGACCAGTGTTTTCCTTGTATAAGCAATATCCGAGGCTAATTGCATTTTGAGAAGTACAAAACGGGAGCTCAATTTTGTGAACTGAGCCGAACTGCAGGGGGCGTGGACATGTTTGAAATCCGGTGCCCACCAAATACATCGACATCCATTCTGGAGAAGCAAGTTCGACGAGTTCTGCTTCATATGCCTCCTCCATAAGGTAAAAACTGGTATTTGCAAGTTCTAGCAACAATGGCAAAGGCAATCTTGATACTTCACTGACTTTAAAGTTTCAAATCCAAAAGCAAACCATGTTTCTCTCATTTGTTAGTTTTCCATGGTTTCTTCCCCATAACTTTCGGCTTGGATATTTTGCCAGAGGGTTTATGAGTATCTACTTTGTTTTTCTTTGCTGCGTCTCTTCTATCATTCTTCCGATTTGTCCATGATTGGCCCTTCTTGAAGTTGTTCCCTTTATCTCTATTTTGCCATGGTGATCCACCCCCTCTCTGTTCATCATGATTGCCGTCCCCCTTTCTGTTAAATCTCAGTGATTTATTGCGATCAGAAGACAGGTGAGGCCCTTTGGCGTTCAGGTTCACGCTTTTCTGATTATTGTCTCTATTCCTTCTCTTAAACCCAGAGAAACCTTCCTTTGGTAAATCTCTAGATTCCTCTCGCTTCCTCTTCTGCCGACTGAAATTATTACAAGCCAAGAGAAACCCGCAGATTTAGACTAATGTTGAAACAAATTAAAGAATAAAAAAACTGGAGTTCAACAAGGATCATACCCTCCTATTGGAGATGCAAGTGGAGGTTTTGATTCGGTATCAGCAGCATCAGCATTCTTGGAATCTGTCTTTCCATGACGATTCTGCAAAATATTACAAGAACAGACACAGAAAGTATTAGCTATCCTAGGACTACTACTCAGCATCAACGGAGAAGCAAAGTGTGACAGAATACAATTTCAATGCTTGGACACAGAAATACCAGTAAAGTTACAGTTGGCAGGACATAAAAATCGCACTAAATAATTTGATATGAATAATGGTATTATTTATGGCAGGAACATAAGAAAGTCATTAAGTCAAGTGAAGAAGGCACTAAATATTTACAGCTACCAGTTTTTTCATGACTACATGTTGTATGAAGTAACTAAAAGCCGAAAGCAAAAAGCATGATCTTTCTATATAATGGTCAAACTCCGCTGTTTATTAGGCCAAGCCTAGATATTAAAGAAAGCAAAATTAATTTTAGATTTAACTTAGTTACGCACAAACTAGTCTCGAACGAGCTTTAACAAGCCTAGGCTCATCAGAATCTGATATAACTTGCTTTAGATTAGTATTCAAATTCAACAATGGTAATTAAAGCCAACACGGCACCAACCATCCATCAAGTGACATTTTCAATGCTACAAACTGGAATATTAGAAACCAACAAATGGTACCTCACTGACACTCTTTACAAAATCTCCATACTTAGGCGGTGTGAGTGACCGAATTGCTCCAGGACTGCACTTCCTCATCAAGATCTCCAAGATGACTGTGACCTGTTGTTAGAATGTCACAAGGCATATTATAAGATGCTTAAAAAAGACGAGACAATTGTACAAGTAAAATCACCAAACATTAAATGCACTGATGACAAATGATAAAGCCTGGAAAGAGTTCCCTAGTGAAAATACCATAAGAAATAGATATGACAACCAAAAAGTGAGGACAAGAGGAAAAACTGACGCCTGTTTTTTATCTCCAACTGTACCAGACTCAGTTTTTCACCAAATAGGAACCATCTGGATTCTGGAATATATTTCCTGAGCCTCATATAAAACAATGAGAAAGCAAGCATTTATTGCAAACCTTTGATTTAAAATGATGGCGGGTCAGAGATGACCAAGGTAAAATCCCTTGAACAATGTCAGAAAGAAAATTCTGCAGATCCTGTGCTTTAAGGGTCGACACCAGCACTTTCACAAAGCCCAAAACAGCCTGTTCAAATTTTGTCCAAAGGGTACACATCAAGTATGAAAGATTTCATGGGTATATGGTTAAAAAAGAGCCCCTCCCCCAAAAAAAAAAATAATAATAATAATAATAATAAATAAAAATTCCTTAATACAGAGGGAAATGATAGACTTACTTTTATAACTTCAATAGCTCTAGAATGCAGAAGAGCCAGAACAGATGGGACCAGATCAGGTACCGAAAGGCATATATCCATGTCATCGTACACAAGTACAGATAATGCAGAGATTGCTCCACTTGTTATTTGGGGGGAGGAACCACTTAGGTAACCCAGGACCTAAGTATATGAAAAAAACACGGTTAAATAAAGGGCATTAAATTTTGCTGCAGCTAAAACGATTAAGAGAGTGACACCGTTTACCATAGTAATAAGTTTGTGATAAGGGCCATCAGAAGCAACAGAGGAAGACTTTCGCAAGTTGGAGCTGATTTCGATAAGGATGTCATATGCAGCTTTTCGTCCTTCTTCCTTAGACTGAAACGGACAAGAATAAAGCTGTCAGACATCTAAGACAACGATTCCTGTTTTGTTTAATTACCATCTTTGTTTTTCTAAAAGTTATATTTTTCAATCACCCTGTTCAGCAACTTAAGACAAGCATAACAAGCACTAATGGAATCAATATAGAAGAAACTTCCAAATCAAGAGTAAAATAAGATGTTCGCAATTAGATCTGATCGTCAATTAACAGAATTATCCAGCATTAGTCAAAAGGAATAAACATCCTTTGCTGTTTGTTTGTTCACAATTTTTTTCTTCTTATTGAGAGAGATACATTGAGGGGAGGGTGACAAATAATACTCCAGGTCCAACATCAATTATGCATATTTCTATTTGGGATGTCCAAAAATGAAGGTCCAATTTCCTAAAATACAAATATATATCTTTTTTGTCTGAACTTCCACAATAAACTTCCTTGAGTTAGGGATATAAGCTCCACCAGCACATGGCCCCGTTACTTACTTCTTTAATTAATAAAGTTAAAGTGGTAACTTGACTCTGACCCGAATGAACTCCTAAATCTTTGTGCAAAGTCAAAATAGGACATTCAAATTGGACGGACGAAGCAACTAAAAGATAAGCTGGAAAATTAATATTCGCGGGTAATGAGGATTGAGGAGTACAACATGATAACAATAAAGTAAACTGGAATATTCTGATGATCTCATGCCACTATGAATTCTACGAGTAAGATCTTACATCTTTTAGTGTGAGAATAATCTCATTCAGAAAAAGAAAAGCCTTAGTTTCTTCTTCGCCCAAATTTGCCTGCAGAGGAAGCGCAAAGAAAATGTTTAATTACTACCAAACATGAAAAAGATTAACAAAAAAGAAAGAAAGGGGGGTACTCAATTCAACACTCGGCAAGAAAAATACATTTACGAGAAAATTGGTAGAAGCACACTGTTATAACCCATATCTAAAAGAGGGAAAAAATAGTATCATAAACCTATCCAGCATTGTCAACAACCACAAGAAAATACTAACGGTATCATGCCCACCTTCACTGCATAAATCAACAAGGTCCTGAAACAGGCAAGCCTACTTTTCGGGGATGTAAAGTCAGATGGAGACTTCAAGCTCATCAATAGATCCATCACCTCAGTCAATTTTGACGAGAAAGAAGAAGGCTGTGTCTGGATGAAAGAATAATACCAACATGAATGATTTGGAAAACTAAGTTTGTAGAAATTCAAATATGTTAGGTACCAAAACAGACCTCCAACATCCTGCTCAGAGTGTGATATGCTGCAGATTGAACCATTCCTGTGGCCTCCTAAACATAAAGTTTGGTATTTGTTAATCAAGGGCATCATAGACATAAGGAAGAAATCATCCAACACAGTATCAGCTTACCTCTAAAGCATTTCTTGTAAACTTGAATAATAGATCAATGAGATCTTCACTAGCCCCATCAACAAAAGACGATGCCAGGTCCAGTATCAAACACCTTTAGAAAGCATAAACAGGAAAGGGTGTGAATCAATGAGCACTCTATGGCGCCTTATTCAAAGAAAGAAATGACACAGCCCTAAATGCAACAGGGCACAGTTATAAATTCTCAGAAAGATAGTTTACAAGCCTTAAGCAGGTCTTTACACTCAACAACAGAACAAGAAAAACATTTTTACCTCTTTGAATCTTTTTCCTCTGAAGTTGCATTTATTTCGTTATTGTCTACTGCAACCTTGTCTTGAGATTCCAGCTGTCCAAAGTCACCAAAATCATGGACGAGCTCATGCTTCTTGAGTTCAGATGTGAAAATATCTTTGGTTACTGAAGGGTCATTAATAGACGCCAAGCATCCAATTGCATCCTGGAAATCAAAAGAAGGGAAAAAGAATAAGGACCAAACTGGCTAATATTTCAGGAAACATCTACATTTTCACAAAAGTTGGTCCATCACCAAAGATAAAAGTAGCAAATAAACTGCATAGTTCATTCTCTTATTGTTCCCGAAACATTAAACCGACTCAGAACGGCATGTCATGGTCACCTATCAAGTTTTAACAGGACCCACAACTAAAAAAGTCATACCCAGTGCACAAGGCTCCCGCATCAGTAGGGTCTAGGGAAGGTCCCGATGTACGCAGTCTTACCTTTATTTTTCATAAAGAGGTTGTTTCCGGGGTTCAAACATGTGATCTAGAGGATAGAAAGTAAACACTTTACCTATCGCGTCAAGCACGACTAAAAAAAGGAGGGTGCATGGGATGGGTTTGTTTTATGACCAAAATGGCAAGGGAAAAACTGGAAAACAATTGCAAAGGAGATCTCATATGCAAAGAATGAAAATTCAACCTTCAGATACTTGTGTCTATCAGGAGGCAGTTCAAACATGGCGTCTATCAAAGCTTGAAGCAACTCTTTAGAGCATGAAACCAAAGCTCTAATATTCTTGTTTGCTGTCTTCTTTGAGTAAGAGTATTTAGATTTGAGCATTGGCATGAAGAACTCTGCTTCCTCCAGCTTCAGTAATTTGGAGAAACCTTGAGGACCCTCATCAGATGCAAGTATGTTTTTGTTTTGATTTACTAGTTCCTGCATAAACAAAAATGTCCGAGAGAAAAAAGATGAGCCCCAAATAGAACTATTTGAGAGAAGACAAACATCAAAACAATAGTGCTGCAGAGAAGCAGAAGAGAACTAAGTCCTTGAGAAGCAACCTTCAAAGCATTGGCAACATTTTCAAGTACAAATGGTTCTTTGGTACAAGATACCAAGAGTTTGGCCAGTGCTCCAAAATTTTCATACACATCAGTTGGATAACAGCAAAATGCAGGTAACAATTCCCAAGGCTTAAATCCATTAACGCGCCGATCTTGGCCAATTTCTGAAGTTCCAACTGTTGTAAAGAAAATAAAAAAATATATCTAAGTCCATATAAAGGAGGAACATCGAACTGAGGTAAATCTCTTTAAGTTGCAACGATTTGCAGTGGTAAAGATCAAACATAACAGATCATGAGACAAATATAGATAAGAAAAGCCAAGTAACAGGAATTTTTTGTTGGTGCATTTTAGTTATCAGAAAAACAATTAATCCACATGTACACAGAGAGTCTCTAGTTAGAGTTATTCAGCGTTTGTTCCACTGAGTACCAAGCAGAATCCAAAAAGAAAAAAGGGCACCTAAGGGGCTCACATTTGCAAGAGATCCCTCTAGTTAGAGTTATTCAGCGTTTGTTCCACTGAGTACCAAGCAGAATCCAAAAAGAAAAAAAGGGCACCTAAGGGGCTTACATTTGCAAGAGTGTTTGTATTCTTTTTGTACACAATGGCAGAGAAGGGCACCCTTCTAATCCATCTCTACCTACATAGAAGCACATCATTTGGGATGGGAAATAGTTGGTTCTAGGTCCCCTACCGTGTATGTTCAATCCAAATGGACGAACGATGCATTACATTTTATTTACACACCAACTAACCTTTCCAAAACTCAAATCAGAAAAAAGTGCTTGATGCATCAAGGATACACACATGTAATGTAAGTGTCGTTTTTCACTCCTTTAGAGTCAGTTGCATCCCAATGCAACACAAAACAAACTACCTTCAAAACTCCAATTAAAAAAGATTTCAGATAGCACAATTTATCCAAACATTAAAAACAAAAATAACACAGGATATTGATCCTACACCTTCATGGCATTTCTGCAAGGATTGTGCGAGAGGCACGATATGCTCCATAAAGAATCCCAAAGATGATCCAACTATATATTCCTTCAACGTCGGCATTAACCAAGTGTCTGAAAATGAAAGGTCTTCTGAATTAAGGGACGTAGATAGCAAGTCAAGCAATTTTTCTGGTCCCATAGCAACAATTGCAGATCCAACACACTTCTGAAGCTGCAAAACAAAGGAAAACAAATTGAAAGTTATTGACTCAAAATGGCGCAAAAACAAACCTAACATCATATACCTGAAAATGCCCCAGGAAATGCAACTTGTAATCTACAATAGTAGATGAGGCTCCAAAATTTATGCATCCTTCCTAGAATTCTAAGGTTTTCTCTCTTGGCTCTCAAGACATACTAAGGAGAAAACAAGATCTGTATCTTAAAATGCAGATTGGCAAAAATAACTAAAGAATAAATAATAAATCAAAAAAAGTGTACTAATTGAGACCTGTAGCATACCCTTTTTCCTAGGTTCAGACTCAAATTTATTCTCTCCTAAACGTCAAAATTTCCAGTTAATGTATCTACTATATGTGCTTGTATGACTATATCATGGTTACCCTTAGGACTTTCAGATGAGATGCTGTAACAGACATATGGATATCAAATTCGATTAAAATGTATGTGTGTCTCTTAAAAGAGGAATAGACGCAACAGAGGTTGTCTGTCACCAATTTCTAAAAAAATCTCAACAGTTCACTCTATCTATCAAGTCTAAGCAAAGTAGGACAGAAAATATTAGTGTATATGTTGGTAGATGAATAAAAATGGCAGTAGTTTCAAAATTTGGAAACTAGTTACCAAACAAAAGAAAATTAAAAGGAAAAAATTAGAGCAACTAGGGCACATGAAGCTTACATCTATTGTGTCGGAACCATCCATAGACGAAAGAGTCATCACTTCAGCAAGTTTGACTAATATATCCTTCATGAATAAGTCTGATACCTCTCCTGCAATTACGTACCGGAAAGGAAATAAATCTAATGAATAATGACACTTGCGCTCAAAGAGGAAAGAATAACAAGAAATGCTCATTTTAAAGCCATAATTTATAGAAGAAAATTTACTGGAAAGCTAAAATTTTGAGCATTCGTTTCTACTAGGGAAAATAGGGAAATTGTGCAAGCCTATTACAGCCATACACCAGATTCTAAGAAAATGAACTGCATGAGTATAAAGAATTAGTCTGCAATCCACATCAATTTGCCATAAAGTATTGAGTTTCTTCTTTCAATAGTCAACAAATTTCTTCAGTAAAAGATACTCTGGTTGTAAATATATATGCCTCTGCTTTAAGTAACAACAAGATGCATTTTCAGAAGACAATTAAGTATTTGGCAGTAGTTAAACAAACGCAATTACCTGAGATGTTCTTATTAGTGGCATTTAAATAACAAAATCTGGAACAAAACACTAGGTGTCCATATTCAAGAAACATAGAGTACAACACGTCACCATTTTACTAGGTCAGCAGCTCAAGTTTGACTATGAGAAAAATACTAAAAGCAACAGTTAAATGCTAAGAAAATAAAAGTCTAACAGAATTACTTGTCATTCGCAACTCCTGAACAAACAATAAAGAGAAAGACTTAAAATCTATAGGGAACCTAAAGAAATAAATGTTCTCAATCAATAGTATAACCAGTACATATATTATACTCATCTAGACATGTCTTGTAATAGGAAAAAGTGAAGAGTTCGCAAATGATACATCTAATTATATTTTCTGTAAGCTCTACAGAGAATCACTAGACTAGCATCCACTTACCGAGTCTTAGGAACAAAACGGAGATGACTGCCAAAACATGTTCATTGGGAATACTGCGTTTACTACTCAACAGGCTAGCAAAGACGTCACATATAGATTTTGTAACTCTTTGCTCTCCACAGCAGGAAGCCTTGTCACCTTCCTCATGCTCTTTGATTGTCAAAATAAACTCTTCATCAATATGGTGTTTGATCAATCCTTTCAAAAGTTTTGAAGATTCCACAGCTATACTACTCTTACATTTAAGAAGGGCTGCATATACGGAAAAAATCAGAATTAGAGATCTACCCACCAAAGGGAGCATCAAACACTTCAACAAGAGTAACAAAAAGGGATGCGGAACCCGTTAAAACAAAAAAGTCTCAACTGTGAAATCATTTGATACGGAGGGATCTTTATCATATATACAAACAAAAAGTGGATAAGTAGAATGTTTTCTTACATGCTATCGAGCCAATTACCAATGGAAAATAGTTTATCCACTCTGTAATCTCACTCTGATGAAGTTTATCAATGGCACGTTTTGCTAAATTAGCAGCAACAAGCACGGTATCCATAGGATTCTTCTTTCTCAAATTTATATACGACAGAAGAGGTTTTAGAATGTTTACAGCATCTGGAGCTGTAACTTCCACTCCTGAAGTTTCAAATATCACTTCAATAACATAAAAAACATGCCTTGATAATGCTGGGAATTCAGAGCTCAAAAGCTGTGATATTTGCAATAGTAATTTTGAACACGCTTTGGCAGAAAGATATGGAACGACAGTTTTCAACAAATTCAGCACATGCTGAACTTCTTGGAATTCAGGCTGCGACGTGATATCGTCTTTGGATACATCTGCAGTGTTCAGAGTACACATTTTAATAGCCAAGGGCATGCGATTCTTGAGCAAAGACAGCAGTAATTTGCTAGCTTTCTTAATTACAGCTGAAGATTTGAATAACTTAAAAGTAGCCAGAATACAATCTTGAGCACATTTCCTCACCTGAAGCGAAAAATCAAAATTATAACACGAAAAAAATACCCACAATAGATAAAACTTAAATTGAAAGACAACCAGCGGCCAATCACAATAGATAATGATTGTATTTCAATCATTTGGCATGTGTAAAAAGTGCAAATGTTGTGTATATTGTAAAACGAGGGAGGAGTGAGTAGTACAGTAGTAAGAGAAAATAAAATAAAATAAAGACCTTGGGGCGCTTATCAATGGAGAAGTGAAGAAGTGTATTGAAACCAAATTCAACCGAATTCCAGTCCTCCAAATCACAAAATCCTACTAAAAGTCCCAAGCTTTTAATCAAAGCTCTCGCACTAGCAGTTCCTAAGAAAACCTCACTTTCACTAGTACAATTCACCCTCCGAACCACAACCTCCACAGCCTCCTTCGCTTTGTCCGGAGAAATAGCGTTTTCCGGCACTAAAGGAAGCACAATAGACAGAAAAGATGAAAGAGCCGCAAGAGCTTCCTGGTCTAGTTGCGATTGGACGTCGGAGAGAGTAGAGATTGTGGCGGCGAAGTAAGATAACGGAGTTAGTGGAAGCGATTCTGATTGGATAATTGAACGGTTTGCCGCCGCGATAGCACAGAGGTGGCGGTGCTGAGGAGCGGCGGAATTTCCGTACCGGTCGAGAAGTTGTTGGCATAAGTCGGAAGTATCAGTGAAGGTGGTGGTGGTGGTGGTTTCCATTGGAATTTGCGGCGGAGAGGGAGTCGCCGGCGTGGCGGTGGTTTCTATCAACTTTGGGGTTTATGAAGGGTTTTGTGTTATATTGGGTCGGATCTTGGTTATTAATAAAAGGGTTTTTGTCATTGAAACTTTGAGGGGCCTAAATGTAATTAATTAGAAACCTTAGGGGGTTTTGTGATATTATGACATTTAAAATGGATCATAAATTCATAATGTTCAATGGGATAATTCAATTGGGCCGTGATCCTCGAATAAAGAATGAATATAATTGTTCTTAGGTTGGCCCATTGGAAAGAATATATATATATATATATATATATATTCCTCCATTACATAATAAAACTCACTTTCATTGATATTAAAGAGACTAAAAATAAGATAGTTTTTAGGGTAAAAAGTGTCTATACCCCCTAAATTTTTCTCAATTTTGGTTTTTGACACTGAACTAAAAAACGCAAAGTCCTTTACCCTGAACTTTTATGGAGTGTTAATGTTTCTCTTTCCATCCAATTCCACCGTTAAATCTAACGGAATAGCAACATGTGACTTTCACATGACTTAACCCATGAACATTTTGAAAAAAATAGGTTCTGACCTAAAAAAAATCAAAATGGAATAAGAAAAATGCGTCAAAAATTTCCTCATATTTTTTTGGTAAACTATTTTGTTATGAATTTCTCATTTTTTTTCAAAATAACATGAGAATTGACTAAATACATATTACTAGTAGTATGTTATATATATATATATATATATATATATATATTTTTTTTATTTTTTTTAATTTTTTTTTACAGAAGAGGACAATATATTTTTCTTTAAGCAGAAAATGTCATGATAAATGTTTGGACGAAGTGCTAGGTATTTTAGATTGTTCACAGGCTTTTTACAGTAAAGTAAATTGATTACCTTTTAGCCGTTTTCTTATTCCATTTTGAATTTTTTAGGTCATAATCTATTTTTTCTTAAAATCCCACAAAGTTAAGTTATGTGAGAGTCGCATGTTGCTATTCCGTTAGATTTAACAGTGAAATTGGATGGAAAGGGAAACACTAACCCTACATAAAAGTTCAGGGTCAAGGACTTTGTATTTTTTAGTTCAGGGCTAAAAATCAAAATGAAAAAAAAAATTATGGGGCGTGAACACCTTTTACCGTAGTTGTTTAAGTAAAAATATCAATATTATTTTTTATCTCTTATTAGGTAGAAGATATTTTAGTTAAATCAGATATAATTGAAAATAAAAATATGAAAGAATGAAAAACTATATAAACGACTTATATAAATAAAAATAAATTTCATTAAAAAAATTTACTTCTTACATTCCCTACAATCATGTATAATTTCCCTTTCGTGCCCTAATACAAAATCTTCTAGATTTGTCCCTGGTTGTATTAGATACTCACTAATCAAATGTAGGTACTGCCTCCAATTTAAATATTACATCTGTCCTAAATTATCTGTTCACCTTGACAAATATACGAGTATTAATATTTTGGTAATTTTAATGATAAAATATAATCAAAAGTCTAAGATACCCCTCATTAATTTTATTAATCTCATTTAAAATTTATATTTCTCTCTCTCCTTCCTCACACACACCATCAAACCATTTGTTAAATATGCGTTGAAAATTAATAATTTAATTAACTAATAGTATTTAATTAGGAGTTGGAAGAAGGGTAAAATTAGAAAAATTGTTATTATTATATACTTTATTTAAAAAGTATATAGTTAATTTGGGATAATAAAAAAATAGAAATGTAAACAATTAACTTGAGACGGAAGTTAGGATAAAATTGAAAAAGAACAAGAAAAAGGAAATTGTACATAGCAGTTAATACTACCATAAAGTCGTGTGTCCAACCACACAGCTGCATTCCTGGTAATGGAAAATTAAGAGGTGCAGGCAATGTGTTTTTCTGAGAGCACCCAACTCCATAAAAAAACATGTCACTTGTTACTACATTCAATTTCTCCGACATGTCACTTGTTACTACATTCAATTTCTAGGAGGATTCGTTCAATTCGGGCTTTATCTGGGTCCTTTATCAACTTTGTATATATCTTTCCAAGGTAATTTGTAGTACGGTCGATATGCACATGGTCCTATAAATTGTCGATCCCTACGGAAGATGTTGAAAGTGATATTCTCCTGTCTCTGTGGTTTAAGGATTGCGATGAAGATACTGCGAAGAAGAAGATTATGTATTTGTTTAGTTTGCTAGTTTTATTAGTAAGTATGAGTTAATAGTTATTTATAGCACTAAACTATTTACGAATTTCTCTTTATAGTACTAAACTATTTTTTTTTAACTAAATATGTCACTCAACTATTTACGTTTATCCAGTGACGGATCCAGGAAATTTTTTTACTGGGGTCATTTAATATACACAATAAATGACTGCGGTTATTTATACATTTATTATCTAAATGGAGTAAAATATATCATATATAATTAAAAAAATCACTGGGGTCATTTGATATATACAATAATTCACTGGGGTCATTTATACATTTATTATCTAAATGGAGTAAAATACATCATATATAATTAAAAAAAAAAAATTGAGTGGGGTCATTTGACCCCACTCAGCCTTCCTTGCATCCGTCGCTGCGTTTATCTAAATATGTCACTCAACTATTTACGTTTATCAAAAAATATGCAACCACCCATTTTTTGGGTGTTTTCCGGCCAGCGATGTCACGTGAGTTGCTTCAGAACATGAACAAAGGCGAAAAGGAAAAAAATATTGGAAACGTCGGTCCATAACTGCTTAATTTGACAGACCCGTTTGCCCTACAACAACAAATTAAGCAGTTATCGCCCGACGTTTCCAAGATTTCTTTTCCTTTTCGTCGTTGTTCATGTTCCGAAGCAACTCACGTGACATCGTTGGCGGAAAACACCCAAAAATGGGTGGTTGTATATTTTTTGATAAACGTAAATAATTGGGTGACATATTTAGATAAAAAAATAGTTTAGTACTATAAAGAGAAATTCGTAAATAGTTTAGTGCTATAAATAGTTATTAACTCTTAGTAGTATTTCCTAACTATCCAAAAAATTTGGGTGTGTTTTTTTATCTGTTATGATGGTTTTCTAAATCATTGTATAATTTTTATTTTCTTATATTTTTAGATTTTTCTTTGATTGTAATGGCTTCGGCTATTTTGTGATTAATGAAAAATTTCTTATTCAAAAAAAAAAAAATCTCCGACATCACCTATTATCAGACCCCACCCATTTAGCCACCCCTTCCCCCCAGAAGAAGAAGAGGAACTCCTGAATCTTTTTTCCTTTAATATATGAGTGTGTTTGAAACGTGAAGATGGAGCCAGTAAGAAATTGCAATCGAATTAAGAAAATAAATGTGATATTATAAAAAAAATTAGTTATTTACTAAATTTATTGAAAAATAAGGGTACGTTTTGCAAATAATACATTTAATAATTTTTAAATTGATAAAATATTTTTAGACGATAGATAATTAAGAATTGTAGGAGTATTAACGAATACGTGGTGGTGTTGAAGTTGAACAGAGAATTGACTCTAAAAGGGCTAATTTATGCATGGAGACTCGTGATCGTGAGCGAATTAGCATGCAGCAGAACCACAATTCACAGTCCTTCCACACTTCCTTAACCATTGAGTGAGTCAGAAATTTATCACAGGAGCAAATTTCTTACTGAAATTTTTTAAGGAGACGAAATACAACATTTATAAGAAAATATCACAAAAATAATTTTTTCTTATAGAAAATTCGTTATTTCTGAAAATTTCTTGGCTCCGCCGCTATCCTTAACTTACCTTTTCCATTAAGTTATTAGTAGCGACCAGTATTTGCCTAATTGGTATCAAGTGCAAGTTATTAGATGTGTGTCGGTACGTCATTTGTCCTGGATCATATATATTTCAGATTTTATATTTAAGATATATAAATGTTATGTAATTTTTACATAAATTCTTAGGAAGTTGTATCAAAGTGTTTTTAAGATTCTAGCCAAATTAATTATACAAGAAATTGCCCAACAATGCTATTGAAAAAAAGGTACTTATTTGGTTCGGAAATGAATGTATCCAAGTAAAACATTTGACTAAATTGTTATAGAATGAAAAATAATTACGGATAAATTTTTTAAAGAGAAAATAGTTACAATACTAAAAATAATTATGAGACTATTTTTGGATTTCCTAATTAGTTAATGGACTGAAAAAAAATAGAACAGTTAATTAAAAAGAAGAAGAAAAACAAAAAAAGGAAAAATTTAAGTGGGACGTCATATTGTGAGAAAGAACAGTCCGCCTCCTATGCGGAACAGGGAAAATTTCGTACCTGTTGAACAATCTCAGTCATCGGATGATAGTTTAAACGGTTCAAATTTGGAGAGAGAAAAGTTACGGTTGGACTTAAAAAATAAAAAAATACAATTTTTTTTCTCTAAATCTGAACCGTTCAAAACTATCATCTAACGGCTAAAATTATTTTGCATGGTGCAGAACAATTCTTATTCCGCATAGGAGCCGGAGTGGAGAAATAAATGAGGTATCATTCAAGTGTTGGTGTCCTTTAAGCCATCAAAGACGCTGTTTTTTCTCCCTGCACCGACGCTCAGTGAGCCTAGTCCATAAGCTAATAGGAAGCAAGTTTTATTCACCAAAAAAAAAAAAATAATAGGAAGCAAATTTGACCCCGTTTCTACCATTTTCAGACCACGGGGCCCATTGACTCAATTTCTGCAGTCCGGCTCCTATGCGGGACATGCGGAATAATTCTAACCGTCGGATGATATTTTTTAATGGCCCAAATCTGAAGAGAAAAAAATTGCGGCTGACTTAAAAAATAAAAAAAATAAACTTTTCTCTCTCTAGATCTGGGCCGTTAAAAAATCTCATCTGACGATTGGGATGGTGTCTTGCATTTCCTGCACCAAAACTGTCCCGCATAGGAGCCGGGAGCCAATTTCTGAATCGGGAGTTTAAGAGAGATAAGACGCGACTATGGTGGGTTCCGATCTAAAATATATGCATGACCTCGGGTGATTAATATCTCAGGTCGGTTCAAACCTAGACGAGTCTAATATTTGTTAAATAAATTTATTCGATTTCGATCAACTAACGGGTTGTCGAATCATTATGTAACCGTGTTTCATAATCCTCTTTAGATCAAAAGACTTGTGGTAAAGTATTGTTGTAATCGAATTGGTAATTAATATATTTATGGTGAATCTGCCTCCTACAAATACCATGTATCTTTATTGTTTTTGACATCTCATCTCGAGAAATTTTATTCCGGTAAGTGATTAAGTTTAAAACTTATATACAAACGAATGAATACAATACACGTAGATCAAAAAGTCAATTATCTTTCTTATGAATGTACACTTTTGACCTACGTATATTATATTAATTAGTTTAAATATAAATTTTAAATTTTTACTCACTTACTAAGAAAAAACTTATCATCTCATAATCGCTTTCTAGATCTTAAGTATTTTCTGTCAAAAAATTAAATTAAACATCGAATGGAGATTTAAAATTTCCCCACCAACCCCTCTTCGATTCTTTCTTACAAGCTAAATTCCTTTCTCGGCAAAATTGTTTCACCCGATTAATTTACAGCACAAAGAGAGGAACCTCTTTATCATGAACGCATCAGCTATCAAAATACAGTTGGAAGAGAAGAAATAAAAACAGAGAGAGAGAGAGAGATGGGAATTGGATTCGCAGCAAAAGCTAAGAACGACCCTCATAATCATAATCATAATTGGGGCATGGGATTCCTTTTAGTTCTATTCCCAGAAGAAACCACCCACCAGAAAAAAATACAGACTTCACCGTCTTCTTCTTCTTCTCCGGCGACCTTCCTTAAACATTCAAACTCAGTCCATCTTCTCTCAAGAGCTCAATCCACAATTTCCATTTGTGCCCTTTTAATCTTCATCACTCTCCTCCTCTTCACTCTCTCCACAATCGAACCCTCTTCAACCACTTCTCATAATTTCTCTTCCATTTCCCATTCATCGGTTATATTACCAAATGCACTTCAAGGGATGGGAACTTTATACAGAAGAGGTTCTAAATCAATGAATGATCTTATTGTAGCTCATATTGTGGAATCCCTTACTGTGAATGAACTCAGATTGTTCCTAAGAGTCTTTCAGAAGTCTTTATTGGCGTCGAAATCCGACATATTGTTTATATTTCCTTCTAAATCTGCTTCTTTTGATAGAACGATCCTTGAAGAGAATAACTCGTTCTTCAAACTCATTGATCATTATCAAGATTTCTTGAGTTCCAATGAGAACCCATTTGTTAAATTAGGGGGAAAAGGTAAAGAAAGTGCTTCGGAACCAATCTGGGGAAGAGGGATTCGGAGCAAGAGTTTGAATTTTAGTGATGAAGGGAGTAATGGTACTGAGTCAACTCAGTTGAGTTACGGGTCGGTAGTCGGCTTCGATGTTGATGAGCTTGATCCGGAAAACTCGTTGGCTGGATTTCTGGACCATGTCCCGATGAGTTTACGAAGATGGGCTTGCTATCCAATGCTATTGGGCCGGGTCAGACACCGGTTTAAGCATATTTTGTTAGTGGACGTGAAAGAAATTTTGCTATTCGGTGATCCACTCGGCCGAGTCAGGGGAACGAGTCCCGAGTCGGTTTACTTAACTCACTCCTCCTCTCCTTCAAGCAGGCATGGTAAAAGAAACTCGGAGTTAACTCACTCAAAATCAGTGAACTCAGCGATTATTACCGGAGGAGGGAGAGGAGTTCGGAGGCTATCGAATGCAATGTTAACTGAGATTGTTAGAACAGCAATGCTAAACAACAACAAAAAGAAGAAGAACTCAGTGACAGAGTCAGCTCTGTTCAATCAACTCGTTAGCAATGAGTTCTTATTAAAGAACGTGAATTTGATAACTTCAAAAGAGGCGATTCCTGAACTGAGTTCACTCGCTGCAGGAGCAAGAGGTTCCAAGTTTACTGTGGTTAGACGCGGTAATAGTAATTTTGATATGAATTCTACTGTGGTCAAACATATTCTTTGTTCTGATTCTTCTTTTACCTCTTCTCTTTATAGTGATTATTGTTGATATGATTAGGAAAAAAATATATTTTTAGAATATTTCTTTTTGGTTTTTAATTTTTTTTGTAGCATCTGTTCATATTACAATATGGTTAATAAGAGTTTTGGATATCTTCTTCATTTTTACTTTTCTTACTATAATTTTTAAATTAAGGATAAAATACTTAATTCGCAAATTAAAGATATAAGTAAATAAAAAATAGTCTATGTAGAGTTTTTATCAGGTCATAAAATAGGGGGTATAACCATTTAAATTAGGATCAAATTTAGAGAGTTGATGCGTGTATTTTTAGTATATTTGATTCATTATTAATAAAACCAGTTCTTAAATCACTCGATTTATGGTTATATTTAAGAAGAGTTAATAACTATTTATAATCTTTAAAAGCTATTTACAATTTATATCATAATATTAAAACTATTTTTTTATCTAAATATGCTAATTTCATTATTTACGTTTATAAAAAAATATCATGACTCACATTTTTTGGGTATTTTCGCACAACGATGTCGCGTGAGTTCTTGAACATGAAACAACGGCGAAAAAGGAAAAGAAATCTTGAAACTCTCGAGGCGATAAGCTGCTAATTTGTTGTTGTAAAGGGCAAACGGTGCGTCAAATTAAGCGAGTTTATGGCCCGACGCTTTTCAATATTTCTTTTCCTTTTCGCCTTTGTTCATGTTGCAAGCAACTTCACGCGTAACGTCGTAACACGCCCAAAAAATGGGTAGTTATATATTTTTTATAAACGTAAATAGTTGAGTGACATATTTAGATAAAAAAAATAGTTTAGTAGATATAAAAGAGAAATTGAAATAAATAATTTAGTCTTTATAAATAACTATTAACTCTATTTAAGAATTGAAGAATAACTATTTCAAAATTATTGTTAGTATCGTGTGCTAAAAAAAAATGCATTAATACCATTATTGAATTCTCACGGATCATTGAATTATTATATAGATTATTAAAACTTGCAGTTTTTTTTTTGAGTAAAAAATTTGCATGTTAAATGCATGCCAAGATGAAAGAATTGTAATGTCGGTTGCTCTTGCTCATTTTCATTTTCATTTTTTTAGGATAATAGTTGTAAATTTTGGGGTTGTAGTCCATTTTGCATTAAAATAAGGGCAAAAGTCTCCCGGGCACAGACGAGTGCATGAGTGATGTGTATTTAGGGATTCGGACAACGTATGTTCAAATCTCGTGTATGATAAATATTTATTGAAATATTATAAGAGTTAATATTCGGTTGGTTCTCTCACATGTCCTATATTAATAAGTACATATTTCGTAATTTAAATCTTACTCGACTAATTATTAATTCATATTTACCATATTATTGTGCATGGTACTATGGAGCTGTATATTTTTGTTACTTTCTCAATAGTAATATATTAGTGTCTTATGTGAACCTCCATTCCATCTAGCTAGCCACATGTATGCATGATTTCAAATATTGAGACAAACCCTTTTCAAGATTTGGCTAAATTATAAAAGGTGAGAATTGGAGTGTTATATATATATATATATATATGATAGTGAACTTATAATATTGCAAATAAAATTGTAAGAGAATGAACCTTGCATCCCATGAGCATCAAATCATACACATTTAATCTAATAAATACGTTTTGTAAGACTTTTTTTATAAAAAAAAAATAAAAAAAATATGCCAGTGTATAAGTATTATTAGCCTGAATAATTCAATTAAAACTAAATATTAGTTTTGTAAGGCTTTTCTTTTTTAATACTGGTTTTATCAAACCATCAACCTTTCATTGAGACAATAACAATTATTTGCTTGCTCATCACTAAAATTATTCTATTGGTGAATTGTGCGTGAAAGGTTAATATGCAACATAGACTTTGCCAAAACTACCTAGTATATTGACTCTTATGTGGGTATAAATAGATATAGAGAGAAAATTATGTGTGATAGGTATAGAGAGAGAAAAATTGATAGAGAGAGGGGGTTCGAAATTTTAGATCCAATACTGAATATACGTTTTATTCGCGTGTGTAAAATATACCTCCGTCATCAGTTGAGTTAATTTAACATTCGAATTTCTTTTGACAAACTCAAACAGACATTTATTCTTCACGTACAATATTCTATTCTCAAATATTAAATCAAAATTAAATAAATAATGTAGTGTTGTGTATATATGCAAAAAAACCACATGTTCCATGGAGTGGGGTTTGATGTCAATTCATGGCTTACATTTTCAGGGCAAAAAATCCTCTGTCTCCGTGTGTGTCCCCAACCAATCACAATTCACCATGTGTATATATTTTGGAAAAAAATATTTATATAATTGGAAAAAATATTTATATAATAAATTTTTATTGGTCGGAGAAAGAATTGAGGATAGGAATAGGAACAGAGGATTTTCATCTCATTTTCAGTCCGGTACACGTTTTGTTTTTTATCTGCAGAATAAATTTTAATTATTAGATGAAATATATGACCACTGTGAACAAACGCTTGTTTTCATAACACATTTTGTAATTAGAACAAATGTTCTAAATAAATATTCCAAAACTATTCTAAATTCCAAATATTTTCTACGACAATTATTATTTATTTCGTAGGTTAAAACACACCGACTACGATGCATGGAGAGTGTGAGGCAAACTAATAAGTGGTTGGTGAGTTGGGAGAGAGCATTGATTGAAAACATGTGATTAGCGCTTTAAAACGCGTAACGTTTTTTCCTTTTTAAAACTAAACTACCCACAAAGCTAAAAACGTGCTTATTGCGTGATTTTTCTGAATTCTATTTTTTTTTGGCTTTTCATATCGCCAGACCATCATCTTGTTGTTATTGCTATTTGGTCCTCTCTCAATGGAGGCAAAAATTCTTCTTACAATGCATTTTTTATTTTAATAATATACTATTTCAAAATTCTGATTTAATAAGTGTGTCTGCAATTTTCTATTCCCATAATTGATTTATCCAGAGTCATATAAAGTTTAAATATACTCATAAACTAGTGTTAATGTGCCCAGTGACAGATCCAGAATCCCGAGACAGTGGGGGCACTTTTCTATGAACAGAGTTAGGAAATAAACTAAATTTTTCCTATAAAAATTCCGACGTTTTTTAAAATGTTTGGAGAGCGGAGGGGACTTTCACAGTGGCGGATTTGAATGCCGACCGCACATGCGACATTTAAAAAATTTGTTTTCGAATAAACTATTTAAAAAAAATTTAGTATGTGCGCAATATTTTTTTAAAAGTAATTTTTTTTAAATAGGTGTTCGGCGAATATGTGTCTTTTAAAAAAAGGTGTTTTTTAAATTAATTTCAGCCATTAAAATTTTAATCTAACGGATGAGAATCCGTTATGCACATACAAAATATTTCTCATTCTCCACTGGAGCCGTGGTGTGATTATACTATAGAATTTTTTTGACAATCATTCACAAAAGATTTCTTCCTTGGAAATGGCCGTTCGTGTTTTGACAATCAAGGATTGGACCAAACCCCCTTTGAGCGGACGACAAAGTTTTGTCATTTTAGCCATCCCTCATTTTTTTTTTCTCCTCTGATTGGGCGGAAGATTTTCGTGTTACTAAAAAAACGGTATCTGTGTAAGGCTAGCGATATTGCCAAGACAAAAAGTCAATTTTCAATCAAAGTCTTTCCCCATCGTTTCCTTTCCGGACTATTTCTATTTTTTTTATCCTCCTTCTCTTCCCTAAAATTCACGACTCTCCCTGTACTATATTTCCTTCCTTTTTTTTTTCCAGTAATATATTTTCGTTCAATGGTACATGTTCTTCTAATATTATCTAATGATGAATTGAAGTCTCTGAATTCATGGATTCTATGATTAGGTATTGTAAAAAGTTGAATTAAAAATAAAAACCAATTAAAGCTGCAACTGATTTTGATTGAGAAATTAAATTCAGAAGACATGATATGTAGACATCGCCGGATCTTTCTGGTATATATCGTGTCCTTGTTGAAAAATTATGCCGGAGAAGAAACATATAAAAGTAAATCAAATTTATGGGGTATAGAATTCATTTTTTCAGAACTCCAAGATCTACTCACCTGTGATGTCTATTTCTCAGAAAATCAAAATTGCTACGTAATGATTCTACATGAGATGTGGGCAAAAAGAGAAGAATGAGGTAGTGGGTTTGGGTTTGGGGAGAGAGAGATGGGGGCAGGCGCAGAATATGAGAATAGATGGTAGAACAATTAGGGAGAATAAAAGAGTAATTGAGTGAGAAGGGTAAAATAGTCATTTTAGTAAATTTTGCCTTGGCAGGGGATAAATGCCTTGGCAATATCTCCAGCCATCTGTGTATGTGTCAATTTCTTTATCCAAACACTTACAATTTATCACATATATAATTGTCAAAAAAATATATACATGGTAAATTGTGAGTGCTGGGTACGTCAAAGACGAAAGCAGGACTTTTAAGTTGGGTGAAAAACTGCAATTAGTATATCAAACTACATATAAAAATTGCAAAAAAATATTGGGGAGAGGGGCGAATTTGATCAAATATTCCAAACTAAATAAAGTTTTTTAAACCCCATCCGCCCCTATCTTCGTCCCTGGGTAAATACACGGGTACATACGATTTTCACCCCTACAAAATCCTATGAGGTTTGAACCAAGATTTTAAAGGTATAGTTAGTAATATAACTTTTTTTTTTATCACAATCCTTATTTTTAACCTCATATTTCTTCTAAAAAGTAATTTATTTTTACGATTTCTTAAATAAAAATTCTCGATTTAAAAACCAATCTAAATACACCGTTCGTAAAAGATAATACGTCAAGATTTTTTCATGAAAGTCCTTGTTATTTTCTTTCTCAGATGGCTATGGGTGACTATAAATCTATAATAGAAGACAAGGAGAATAATAATTTACACTGTATAGTCTCTATAATTAATTGAAGAAAGTTCCAAAGTTGGTGCATGTTGTATAGAGCATCTTTTATTTCATTTCATCTTTGGATATAAACATCTTGGCTTATCTATGGATGCACCAGCCCACGTCATTATTCAAACTTTGACAAACCACACGAGTGCAAGTAATTTCTCTAATTCCTTTTTTGTTAATTATTTTTTTTGGAAAACAAAGCCCAAGAAATTTGATCGTTCTCCCTAACAGTTTCTAAAAAAAAAAGAAGAGAAAATATCTTGCTTTCTTTCGTTTAATATATACTTTATTTAATATGAGTGTATAGTATTATTGAGCCGATTAATTTTATTATGATTTAAAAGATGTTTTAATCATCTGATAGAAATTCTGCAAACATGCAATATTTGTAGCATATTTGCACTACATAGGATTGGTATTGGTACTTTTGATTGATATTGATAATTCCAGATTTGATAGGATTGATAGAATTTGAAAGTTATCAATAGTTATTAAAATCTTATTATTTGTTTCTAAGTGGTAACAGATTAATCTCTGATGTCTGAATTACAAGTTAGACATTCGACCACCAGTGTATTACTTGAATGACAACTTTATTTCATACCGTTAAAAAAAATAAAAAAAAATTAACAATTAGACACATGAAAAAAATAATGTAGAAGATTGAATGACGTTAGTCAAATTAATGTATTGCAATATTCCTACTTTTCCAAGAAAGACTCAATCATATGCAAAATCAAAGGAATATAAATTAAAATTTCGATCCAATCTAACAGAAGAGCACATGATTTGGACATATAGATTGACGAATCACAAAATTTAACGTTCACGTACAAAGACCTATAAGATTTTGCCACGTTTGATTTGATTAGCATAAATCTTAATCTTTCTTTGTCAATATTAGACTGGAAAGTTTAACAAGAATTTATTAGATATTAAAATATACATTCAATAAATATTTTGGCAAAAGAGACAACGTAGAAAGGAGACAATAATAACACCAACAATATTCTTGAATATTAACTAAATTGATTGCTAAAATACAAATATTTATTTATATTTATTTGTTCAATTCATCCTATGCTTGAATCAATTTTAGAACTATACAACGCATTATATTGCTTTATGATTTTCTTATAAATTTTGTATTAGCGTTTGAATTTTCTATCTACTGACTGATTATGTAACTGAATTTTCCGTGATTTTGTAAAGCTATGTTTATGTTTTATTTTTTAGGGGAAGTTTCAATATTGGTAGATGCTCACGAGGTGCCTTATGAGTGAAGCTAAGGTCCGTTTATTCACATGAATTCCTTTTACCTATCTAAAAGAAAAAAAGGCAAATAGTTTTAAATTGTTTTAGTAGTGCAAAGGACCAAAATTTGATGTGCACTAATTGAAGAGAAACTGATTCAATTACTTCCGAACTCACGCTCTTTTTACAGCAACAAACAGGGACGAAGTCAGGAATTTGATGTGGGGGAGGATAAAATTGTTGGGGGCAATAAAAAAGACAAAAAAACCAAAATACAAATAAAATTTTGATAAATAGTAGTATTTTTAAAAAAATTTGGAGGGGCGCCGGCCCCCTCCCGCCCCCTGTCTTCGCCCATGGCTACAAAGACTTTTACTCATGTTTTTACTGATGTAAATAAGACGGTCAGAAACATGTGAAGAAAGAGTAAAACTAAAATTAATGAAACATGTTTATGATACATTTTTTTTCCTAATTCGACGTTAGATTGTATACTCTTTTAAATAATAAAGTTGAAGAGATTTTCCAGATCTCTTGAGGGTTTTCCACAATTTCTACTGCTAACTACTGTGATCTTAAATGGGGAAGATTTAAGAGAAAAACAAAGGAGTTTGTGGGCACTAAGAACGAGTTTTTAAGGAGTTTGCGGGCACCAAGAATGAGTTTTATGGCCGACCAAAAAGGAAACAATGATGTATGCCTAAATATTGAAATAGAAAGGCTTAAATAATGGCATCTCAAATGGAAATGGTGGTTGTTATGGTCTTATGGATAAGTCTCTTATTACAGCATCTTGTGGTAAAGTTGAGGAGAAGAAGAAAGCTACTAATAGGCAATAGCTGTAGTTAGACTTTGGTGAGAAATGATTGATTTCGCTTACGAAGATTTAATTGGTGATTTCGCTTGAAAGAGTGTTAGAATGATGCTCATTTTTAAAATAAAATATAAATTTTAAGAATTGCTCGCATTTGAAACTAGTATTTATAATTATATTTTGACATTTTTATAATTTATAATTTATAAAAAAAAATTAGGGGTTTAATTTTGATAAGTAGCACAAGGCCTCAAAATTATTTGAGACCGCCTGACAACATACGTGGGCTTACTTGGATTGGGTTTGGTTTGGATTTGGTCTCAAACCTAGTCCCAAACCAGCTTTGGATTGAGTTTGGGTTTGAGTTTGGGCGGGAAAGGCTAAAAAACGGGCGGGAAAGGCTAAAAAACGGGCGGGAACAATTCAAATTCAAATTCAAATTTTTTTTTCAAATAATCGTCCAATTTCAAATTTTGACTTCACAAATTTAAAATTTGAACATTTCCCGCTAATTTAAGAGCTAAAAATTTTGAATTTAACAATTATTTGAAGAAAAAAATTTGAATTTGAATAGTTCCCGACCGTTTTTTAGCCTTTCCCGCCCAAACCCAAACCCAAACTCAATCCAAAGCTGATTTGGGACTAAGTTTGAGACCAAATCCCAAACCAAACCCAATCCAAGTAAGCCCACATATGTTGTCAGGCGGTCTCAAATAATTTTGAGGCCTTGTGCTACTTATCAAAATTAAACCCCTAATTTTTTTTATAAATTATAAATTATAAAAATGTCAAAATATAATTATAAATACTAGTTTCAAATGCGAGCAATTCTTAAAATTTATATTTTATTTTAAAAATGAGCATCATTCTAACACTCTTTTAAGCGAAATCACCAATTAAATCTTCGTAATCGATATTCTTTAAAATATCATTCTCAGTTACTATCAAAGATAATCAATTGAGTGTTTCTTATCACATAGTAGAACACATATATTACTTCAACAACTTCAATGTATAAAAACTTCTCTCTGTAGACACAACGGTCAAACGAATAACCAACAAAATTATATATGCAATAATTGCACTATAAAAAACATAAAGATCTTCAATTTTTTTTAGCTAATAGTTATATACAAATTAAGTGATTTTTAAAAAAATTGAGGCCCCTCGAAATAAGAGGCCCGGTTCCGCATATCACTTTAGACATGCTTGGAGCCAGGCCTGTATGTTCTGCACGTGTATAATAAATTTCGATTATTAAATGAGAAATTTGGCAATTGATTAGAATAAGTATTCTCATTCGTCAAATCTATCATCTGATAGTACAAACCATGTTCGGTGTTCCGCACTGGATCCACAAGCTTCATGGCCTCAACCTTTGAAATAAGAAAATTATATATAATTCATAATTCCTCCAATTGGTAAATATTTCCAAAAGCCACAAAACAAATGATATTTAGCAAGTAATCTCACAAAAGGACATGCAATCATTGTGAGGTGGTAATAAGTTTTGTGATATCATCATAGGATTAGATGGGCCATTAGCCCTTTGTCATGTTTCTTCTTTATTTAATCTAATATTTCTAGTGGTCCATAATAGCAAATTAGTCAATTTTATAATTGCATAGACTATTCACACCACCAATCCTAATGATAATGCCAAAATGCATAATCCAGGAAGAACCACCGAAATGGACATGTGAATTACCCTTTTCACAGCTAATACATCAATCATCATGTCCTTAAAAATCAAAAGTAGAGAAAATGGAAATGGAAAATCAGAAAGTACAACCGCATTAAAAGGTACAACAACATAAGCCTGTGAAAGTAATCATTGGATATCGACTTAAACTAGGAGAAAGTATAGTCTACTCTGGTCCAACATTGTCTCAGCAAAAATATGTGTACCACATGCATTTTACCCTTAAGGTGTCAACCTATGTCATTGGGCAGAAGAATTCCATTACCAACTTCCAACGGATCCAAATGTTCGTGATGGTTAATATCCGGAGGGGTCCTTCCGTATGGTGAGGACACTTTACAGGTGATCCAACTACCGACTACCTAAAAGTGTTCGCACCATGCGGAGGAAACAGCCCTCCGCAACTGACTTAACGAAGTCGTCAAATATTAGGCCACTTTCGAAGCGGTCAATAAAGACAATGTTCACAGAAAGAGAACAACAATTCAGGAGACAAGAAAAGCATCACATAACAGGAGAAAAAATTGGGCAATACAACAAAATCCTGTCAACAGTTCAAATGTTTCATTTCTTACAATTTTGTACCTTGTACATACAAGTTCCAAAAAAAATGGTATGCCTAATAGAGAATAACCTGCTTTAGTCCCCCTTCTGTCTGAATAAATCGCCAGTGACAAGAATAAAATGAGTTAAATAGGAAGAGTTCGATCATCCCAGGAAATGCAGTATCATTCACAAATAACACAAGTACAAAATTCCAGTCACTAAACATCAAAAAATGAAAAAGGGGTGGAAGGCAAACATTAAAGTCCGTGAGCGTAATGTTGATTTTTTGGTTGAATATTGCTAATATACACTGCTTCTTCCAAGGGCAATAGAGACCTTCAATAATCACAAACTGATATACATACTGATCAATCAAAGAATATGACATGTTTGTTGTCTTCACTACAATCTATGGATTGTGACAAATCCAGCATTGCAAGAGGGATACTAAAAGAATTTGTTTTTTTTAAAAAAGAAAGAAAAAATCACACTTCAAGCAGGAACACATCGAAACCCATACTACAAAAACCTATGGTCACTGCAAAGCAGATGGAGAAATGCTAAACATGCAAACCAGGCATGCGGTACCTAAAAATGCAGGTTGCTCTGGCATAAGATAAATCAAAACCGAGAATTGCAAGTGTACATAGAGGAGTTGGAAAAGTCGCTCGGTTGCGAGTTCACATTTCTAAAAGAGATCAGCTTTCTTTTTGTTCATGTCTTGCTTCCATTTTGGCAATTTATAGAATGCTTCTTTGGGCATCCCTAGTACAGCCTCGAATTCCTCATCGGAGAGATAAGCCTGAAAATCAAACAAGATATTTTTCCATCAAACTCTTTGCAGTGATAGGAATACTGTACATACTAGTAATTGGGGGGGGGGAATGAATAGTAATCCGTGCTACCAACTAGAGCGATTGGGAAAAGGAAGCAAATGACCTCTCTTCTTTTAAAGTCAATGCCAGTAACTGGATTTTCAGATTTAGCCCTCAGCTGTTCATAACTAAATATGGATAAAGTACTTTCACCACCATTCTCGTCCTGCTCTGGCTCTGCTTCTGGTTCTGGAGTTGGCTCTGCAGCCTCTTCATTGGTCTCATCTGTCTCAGTTTTCTGAACTTCTGCAGCTTCTTTAGTATCTTCAGCTTCTACAGGAGCATCTTCGCTCTTGGATCCTCCTGTGAGCAGAGCTAGAATATGTCATATGCTCATGAACTGTTTTATCCCAAGGAAACAACAAGATAGATTGTGTCTGAAGCACAAGAAGAAAGCATATGCCACTCTCTCCCTCTGTGGTTCAGGTATGATCTAAAATCATTTGGCAGATACGAAGTAAAAAAAGTATAAAATGATCAATATACTATGGATAAATAGATTTGACATTTGTAGTTTGCAATTTTCTCTTTCTGAGGAATTAGAGAGTATAAATTTGTGGCAAATAGACTGTTACAGTTTCCATAGTGGAATCAACAGGTCAAGGAAATATATTATATGATTACCAGGGCTGCTAGTTTCTGATGGTGGACTTATACTTGGTCGAGATGGAGATCCATCGGGCGATCCTTTCTTTTCAGCAGTAAGAACAGAAGATAAAGCAGCAACTGCAGCAGCTCTTTGAGATCCCTGACCTGGTCCACCTGACCTTGATGCAGAAGAAGTTTTTGGGGCAGGACTTGAATTAAATGCAGAATTTAAGGCAGCTAAGGCAGAAGCTCTTTGAGTTGGTCCTCCCTGATTATTTCCATTGCTCCTATCCTGGTGATAACAAAACGAAAACAATCAAATCGATACACAAATATATGTATAAGCAAAACACAAAACTTCCTAGAACTTTCGGCAAACATCTTGTTTTACCTCTGCAGCATTACCAGCTCCAAATAACAGCATAATCTTCTTCTGGAATGAATTTCCATATGCCTGTTGCATGAAAAAAGAAATATTGTCATATGGCACATTTTAAGAAAATTCAGTATGAACCAGTGAATAGTGATGTCTGGATGGCCCTTAACCAGTTGAAGGTATTAGTATTACAGTATCAGAATATAGATTAAACTCAAATACTATGTTTAGTCAACAAAGAATAAATGGAACGACTTAATAGAAGTTAAGATTTGATGCCAAGTTAATATGATAAAATGAAGTTCATAGAAGAAAGTGATTATATCTCATGCAGAAAAGATGCACCAATAAAACAAACAATACTCAAGGGTCCACAGACTAGAAGGTATTTTCCCCAGATTTTCAAAATTCCGATTACATTAGCCTGCAATCAATTTTAACCAGGATACCCCAAATGCTAGATAAAATTAGCAGTAAGCCCAGACGAAAAAGTAAAAAACTTATCCTGCTTCCCCTTCAAGATATCACTGCCCGCCCATGTCCCCATGCGGCGTTATCAAGTAATGATTTTTAAAGAAGATTTGATGCATTAACAATTTCTGTGAAAGTCGCTTCCCAGATTGAGTATGCTGGCTGAAGAGTTCTATTTACGTACATCTCAGCAGTGCACAAATCAAATTTTTTTATTCGTAGGGCACCAAACAATGTGTTTTATACAACAACAACAACAACAATTGTGTTTCATACGCTCGTCCAAAATTCAAAGTTCTCCAGGTTATGAGCATTTGAAACTGTAACTCGGCAAGGAAGTGACAAAATTATACCAAGAAAGATATATGCTTGCTGAATTTAAAAGATTTATTTAGGAAAAATTACCATAGCTTTCGCGGGATCCCACGAAAAATATGTTGTGAAGAAGCAAGGCTCGTTTCCCTCTATCACTTTGTATAGTGGGATCTTTGGAGACAGCCCTTCCAAAGATGCAGCCATGTCCACATATTTCTGTTGATAAACTTCAGAGTTAATGAAGAAAAAAATACAATACTACTGGTTGAAATATACAAGCAGCAATAAACAAATAACTGCCGAAAACTTGATGAAAACGAAAATCCAGCTACCTGTCCAATTTCAAAAGCATTTTGCTTTTCCTTGGGGTCTACTGACTGACCAACCCAGGTGAACACTTCAGCATGTGTATCAAGTACCAAGATATCCTCGGTCAACAAATCATCTTGCGAAAAGTTGTAGATTTCTTCCACCTAAAAAAACATGCTAATTACACACAACTATATGCTTACACTTGCAACTCACCTCGATATTGAGAACATACCTCAAATTTGCCTGAAAAATAACAAGCGAAAAATCATTAACAGACAGTTCTCTGGAATCAAAAGTGAAAAGAAAATCCATATTAATAGACAAGAAACAACAATCGAGGAAGAAAGTGCAACCTTGGTTAAATGAGTATGCAAACAAGTGTGGATCTCTGAACACCTCTGGAGTAACTTTCTTGCTTGTATAATTTTGCTTCCCACCAAGAGCAAACCAGAAAGTCGAACTCTCAGTTCCTTCTTTACTATGCTTCAGAGCAACCCCTGGCTGAAATTGTATAGAAATGACTCTCAATTTGAATAGATACAATCTGAGAGGAATTCGCCTGTATTTTGGTTCATACAGGCTGAAAAAAATAAAATCTACACGGCATGAGATCATTAAATATGTTTCAGAAATTGATACATAGAGGTAAGTTACCAAGTGAAGCATCATTTTTTTTTAACAAACCCTTTTCTGCCTTATAGGAAGAAGTTTATTGATACTTTACCAAGGAAGTTTCGAAACCATCCCCCCATTCAAAAGAACAAGCAATTGTCATGACTCATGTGACTCAAAGAAAAAGGGGCAAGAAAAATATAATGATAACAATTTAAAATGTCCAGAATGAAGTCAGAACTTATAGAAATTAATCATGATAACAATATGCAATAAACCATTTCGCAAGAGAAGGCATTTTTTTTGTTAAGCTTCTGAGTCCTAACATCATAAAATCTATTAATTAATCTATTATTCTCCTCCTCCTAACCATCCTTTCTTTCTTTCCCCTTCTATTTTCCATCTGAAGAAGCAGTATTAGAAGCATTCCATTTTCAACCATTTGATATTATGTACTAGTCAATAAGCTCTAAAACAAAGTCATACCTTCAAAATTTCCGCAACTTTAGATACCAACTGCTGCTGCTCAAATGTACTCTGATTACCGTGCCAATTAAACATTGCAGATCCAGTTTGCAGAAGGAAACATTCGTAAGAGTTCAATGAGTTGGCTACCTGAATTGTTTTTAAGAATCAACGTGAATTGAGTTATGGTATGAAGCAGAATTCTATTACAACCATTACCACATTGCAGATATGCAGGATAATTGAAGACAAAGCCGGTGAAAATTGTATTGGCAATTCTTAACAGTAGTTTTACACAACCTTATGAGACCCAATTAAGGTTATGGGAAAACTGAATTAGTGGAAGTCTGATAAAATTATCTCTACTGAAGATTTAACATATAATGCCAGAAATAATATGAACAAGAACTACATTGGTCAAAACTATGAATCATTATACATTGGGAATATTCAAGTAGCTGAGCCAAGATATATCACATTAGCTCACCCCGTCAACTTGTATGGATATGTTGTTATGCACTGAAGTTCCAGATACTCGAATAAGTGCGACACTTTCAGAAGTGTATGTTTCATCATTCAATCCTTTGTCTGCAATATAGTTCTTGTAACCAGAGCTTAATCCACCCTGTCGAGAACAGAATACCAACGGATTTAAGCACACACATACAAGTTTCAAATAATGTTTCTCTCAAGAATGCCAATGAATATCATTAAAAGGTACCTTAAGGACCACCATGGGCTGAAAAATTGCAACAAATTGGGGTGGTTCTTTCCCTTGATATATCCGACCCTACATGAAACCGTACTTCCTCTAAATATTTCAGCCTGAAAATAAAGAAAAACACGAGTAGAAAGAAAAAAAGAGCAGCAATGACCATACCAAGGTAGGTCTCCCCTTCAATGAGTTGCACATGGTCGTAGCCAATCGAGCAGCCATGTTCTGGTCCTCCTGCACTCCAAATATATGAATACACATCAACAATGGTGAGAGATATGCAACACAGTTATAGTCTATGTTTAAATTCATGCTCAGTCACGAATACATATTTTTATAGAATAGGCACATGTCAAACTTGAGATAAATGTCCATGCTCAAGATGATTTGATAAATTATCTGGATCTATGCCTAGTCCTAAGGAATGAATCTCAACACACAACCTTCCCAAACACAGGAAGTCTCTATGAACATGCGTGGAGTTGATGGCTTAAATATAAAGTTCTTTCTTCCTAAGTAAATCAACCAATGCCTCCAGTGGAGTGAAAATGCAGTAACATGAGTAGGTATACACTTTATGCTGAAGTGATAACATAAGTTACCTCAATGCTATCCTTTCCAATCCAATAGCACAGATAGTAGTCTTCTTTCCTATCATGGGAATGGTAGGTGTAGAGAACAATGTAGCAATCCCCACTATAGAATTTACCAATGTCTTCAGTGGGTACAGGAGTCTTTGCACTGCCATTGATACACCAAACCTGGAAAAATTTACATATAATATCAGAAATGATATGATCTAGCGACTAGTCTAGATGCTGAACCCAAAATATATATGCTTACTATACCTCTATTTTCCCACCACTTTCAAGTAGTGGTGGGACTTCCTCAACTACAGGAGCAGTTTTGCTCGCCCCCTTGACACCAACTCCTTGTTGCTTCAGTAAAGCTGACATAACAGAAGAGTTACACAATCAAGAAAGCACCAGGGACTTGCATCAATCTTTTACCAAGTCACAAACTAAATGTACCTGCTACTTTTCCTCTTCCCTCCTCAGCAACAGGAGCTGAACCTGACGGCCAAGAATCAAAATTGGCCTTGAACGAATGTGTCTCATAACCTTGAATCAGCCGTGTTAGAAGTGTTGACTTGGGTCTATTTTGACTTGAAATGAATTCCTGAATATATCATGAAGAGATGAGAATACATTTATGGGGAAATAAAAGATGAAGTCATATAGACTAGATTTGTACCTCTGAAGCTTGAATAGCAGCCTTCCTCTCATCCACTTGAGTTACCCGACCAACCCAAGTAAATATCTCAGTACCACAGTCCAATAAATAGGACTTGTTATTCTCTAAGCTGGACTTTGTAAGTTCACCATCTACAGCCTTCACTTGACCATCAATAATGCTATAAAGGGAAAAAGAGGCAGAAGGGGGTTAAAAAGCTAATGACTTGTACCAGAATTGATCGTAGCACCAGAATCCCTAACAGTAAATAATTAGAGACAGACATGAAGAGCGCTACATTCAGATGCAAGAACAAAAACAATTGCACTAAATATGTGAAATCATCAAAAGAAGTCGCAAATTAAATTAGCCATAGAAACTAAAAAACAAATGACACAAAGCCTGGCATAGGGCATACAAATAAAACATCTTCTTCACAAATTCTTGCTTGTCTACCTTCAAATAAGTTGAGCATCATCCAAGTAACAAGTTAGAAAAGTTTGACAACCTTAGTCAATTTTCTTTTCAATTGTCATCATCAACATGAGAGACAATAAAGTAACTTTATGAGGCAGCATGCGATTTCCTTTAACCAATTCCATGTGCATCACAATAAGTAATATATAGCAATTTCCCTTTTGGATGAGATTGTATCACCATTCGGAAAATGAGCATCTTGATCACAGAATGTTTTCCGTTCATATTTGGTACTCTTAATTTTAAAAGAAAAAAGAAACAAGTATTGAAGAAAGAAGTAAGATAACTCAGAAGGGAAGATAACCAGTAGAGTTTGGCAGGAGTCTTTTCTGCAACAATATCATCTTCAGTAGCAACCTTCTTGCCGATCGGAGCAAAGCCACCAAAAAGGACCCAGAATGCACCAGAATCAGACTCGGTCTGCAGTTTTCCATCATCTAGTAAAGTAGCAGTATGTTAATTTTTGCTACAAATAAAAATGGATGGAAGCAGTATATTACTGAATAATTGAGAGAAGTAACAAAACAAATGAAGTGGCATTAGCTAAGACCAACCAATACTTACCAACAATTGCCACATCACAAGTCCCTTCGTGATACTTGTCCTTCAAAAACTGGATTACTTCTAATGCTTTGGCCCGTTCCTGGATATTTGAGTTTGCACCATTGAACTGAAATATTTTTTCTTGGGTGTCCAAAATAAATACATCGTCGTGATTTAGCGAGGACCGAGAAAATGGGACCTAGAAAACAAAGCAGAACTTAGGCCACTTGAATAAAATCTCAAACAGGATGTCGTGTAATCAAAATGATCTTCTGCTACAACAAGTAGATGCTTCTACCTGCTTCAACCTGACAACGCGTTTTCCTTTACAAGTATATAACCTTGTTTCAAATTCTTCCTCCTCAGGTGTCTTAAATCCGGACGCGACACCACCTTCCAGTGGTATAATACATGGCTTAAAATATGACAAGAATTTGTCAGACTCATGGCCTTGGAGTTCCCTGTGCTGTACAGCACGCCCACCAAGAATCGCATCAAGTTCAACAGTTTTAATAGCCGCTGTTCCAGCTTCGTCCTAATATTATATCCAAGACAAGAAACATAAAAGTCTGACTGAAATGGTACCCCTGAAATTAAAAAAGAAAAAAGTAATCCAATTCACCTGGCTGGTATCCTTTCCAAGCCAAAAGTGTATGTCATACAAATATGCACCTCCTTTTCCAGGACTTGTCTGAAAGATAAATATCAATTATAGGTTGGAAGAAAATTTTAGAACTCTTGATCTTTTAGAACTCTTGATCTAACATAAAAAAAATACAAAGCAACAATATTTGAAGGATAGATAGGAGAAAAAAACTGAAGGGCGTACACACCTGCAAGACAATGTATGAATCACCCGAGTAGAATTTACCATGCTCAGACTTTGGCAACGGAACTGGTTGGAAGTTTTCAATCCTCCAGATCTCAGTCCCTCTAATAGAAAGTTAAGTCGCAACCCAGAAAATAGAAAATCCAATGAAGAAATCTCAAGCACTAATACAAGTTAAAAAAACGGTAAACATACCAAGCATACAAGAAACCATCTCCAGAAATACAAATCACATCACAAATAAAATTTCTAAAAACGATATCGAACAAAATCATGCAAAAGTTGATCCAGTAAGGATACATCTTCTGACCAGCTCCCTGAAATGCAGGTTCTAAAGCTTTCACAGAGCTAGACATTCTGCAAGATGTTTTTTTGACGCGGAACCGCTTAAGCAAAGGTAGAGAACCAGACTTTCAAAACTCCTAATTCCTGCAGTCTTAGATTTCAAAAGCAAAAAAAAGTTAGAAAAGAGGTTGGCATGAGAGAAGGAAAGAATCGTATAAAGATGACAACCACAACGGTGAACAACAAATTCTGTGCTCAAATCAATAACTAGAAAATGTAAGTTTCAATTTCTTTCATCGTGTAATCTTTTCCTTTAGAGAGGGGTAATGATTTATTGTTTATATTTTGTACTTCCCAGATCTATGCCTGTTCTATTAGAATTTGCAGAAATCAGAAGAATGGGAGAAGATGAACCATCTTGATTTCAACACCCAAAATGAAGAAATTCACTCGCCAATACGATGATATCAAAGTTCTATACAATATTCAATTCCAGAAACAAACCATCTCTGACACCCTGTAATATCTAATATAATGCTTAATAGTTTTCCTATTATTTACTTCTGTTAGCATCCTGTAATCTCTCCATAATGGGTTGTTGTTTTCCTCTCATTCCAGGGAAGAGTTCTCAAGTATATTATACAGATTATTCGGAAATATTGAAACAATAATATAGAGATATATACATTTTTTCTTGCATTGAAGAACCAACATCGATTTAGTTGTTGCAACAGTTCATGCTAAAACCTGTAGTGCAAGCTGACAAATAGTTCTGTGTGTTCTCAGTTCAGATCTTATGATATAATCATCTCCTCACAAGAAACCAGGTCTAAGTGCCAGTTGCAGCGCATGCAAATCATTTTCAAAACTCAAAAATAGAAACATTACTAGAACCATCGGGTAAATGCTTCCTATTCACTAATTTAATGCTCAACTTTCCTTGTTAGCCTAAGCCTTGCCTGATAATCCTCTACCAAATTTCTAAACAAATAAAATATGTCCTACATGCTAATCTTGACACACAAGAAACACAGGGCACTGCATCAATAATGCAGAAGTCTGACTGACCAAAATCAAAGAGCACTAGCCACTAGTATTGTAAACGCTATCATATGCAACATTATCAACATTATCCGTGGACCGTGTCGCAGAGTTATCCTCAACTTAACTCATATCCACTCTTAAAATTTAGGTTGCTGGTTAATCTTACAAGTTCTATGACAGTCATGTTCGAAAACAACACATCGTGTACTCATTGATTATCCACTGTGATCTTTCATCCAAAGAATAAAAGGATTATTTCAAACACAAAGGCCTACCAAAGTCTTTTCCAACCTCATCGTAGATAAAACTTCTGTTTCAGCAGCTTTTCAGTTTCAAAAGAACTACTCGCCTCAACACGCAACATTACCCTAAAAATTAAATACTATGTCAAGAGCACTTCAGCTCCTGTCTTGTTCACTGGCTCTTAATTTTTTCCACCATGTTAAATGAACTGATCAACGACATGAAAAGAGACTAAACACAGAATAAGGTGATCAAGCATTCCAATTCGAAAGCTGACTTCGAAAACCTTTAATCTTCATAACCACTGAGAAACATTCTGTCGATAATAGAATTGAACAGAAAAGGCAGGATTCCAGCATATATACAATACAAATTTTGACAGATCGAACAATAATTTAACGTAGAAAGAAGAAATTTAAACCATTTGAATTCATCTTCCAAACAAATCAACTGAAATGAGTCAGTCATAAAGCAATTTCCAAACGAAAATTGATCACTCACAAATTAGATTACCATAAGATGCCATTAACAATAATTGAACAATCTAAACTCAGATCAACATCGAAAACAACGGAAAATCGAATCGAATTACCGAAATTCAAAAAAAGTAATAGATCCAGAAAAAAACAACAAAAATTCCGCATAGGAGCCGGACTGCAAAAAAACACAAAAATTAACAATTCAAAAAGCAGTTAATTACATCAAATGAGAGGCTAAAAAACAAAAACAAAAAATGACCTGAATTTCAAAATGAGATCCTCTCTGTTGAGTCTTCCCTGCGTGATTATATTCAAATATTCAATGATTATCGAGAGAATGTTGAAAGGCGTTTTTAGAGAGAGAAAAGAGAAAGAAAATGAGAAGAGTATGCAGAGCTGGCAATAATAATCTATATAATATTGTGAATCTATAAAATAAAAAAAGAGAGAGAAAGAAAAAAGGGGAAAATTGAGGTAAAAAAATAATTGTGTTCTCTTCTTTATTTATAATTATATGCTACTTCTCTCTCTAACTTTATCTGAGATTTGTTGCAGAATTTCTAATAATGATAATTCTTTTGAAGACTCCATAAAAAAATTTAAAAATTTCTTTTGAAGGAGGAGGAATTTAGAGAGAGAAAGTGTGGATTATTTTATTGGTAAAAATAGAAAAATCAATGAATTTTTAAGGCAAAAATATCCGGCTTTTTTTTCTGTCATCCCTTCATTTTTTTTTCCTGGGCATCATTTTCTATTAATAAAACATTTTAAATCAATGGATCCCTAAAAAAACTTAATTCAATGGATATATTAGGGTGGCGGAACCTAAGACTAGTCTGTTAAATAATGATTTACTAATTAAGTTATTGCAACTCGAACACAGAGGAAGGTTTTGACTAAAGCTCTTCTAACATGGGTTATAAATTTACGTTGAACACGTGATTTTATTTTTTAAATTAATATACCATTTACCAACTACTCTAAATCAAAGTGTTCATAACTCAGTGGGGCTTGGCACTGCCCCACGACCGTGAGGTCGAGGGTTCGATACCCGCCTCCTACGTGTGGCTTAATAAATTCCACCATTTTTGGGCTCCTCCTCCTATGAGGCCACCTCCTTCTGTGAGGTTTTAAAAATAATAAAAAAAACTACTCTAAGAGTCCGTTTAGAAGATAATCATTTTTTAAGAGTTAATTACAGTTTAATCCCTCAAGGTTAAAGGTAAAGCACTTTATTTAGTCCACAAATCAATATTATAAATTAATCACTTTTAATCCCCCATCGTTAAAAGCAGGACGAAGTCAGAAATTTGGCGTTGGTTGTGAAAACTGCAACAGTATACCGAACTATATATAAAAAATATTGGGGGCGAATTTAATAAAATATTCCGAACTACATATAAAATTTACTATGCATAGTAGTATTTTTAAAAATCTTTGTCCCTAGTTAAAAGTCATAAAAAACATACCATTGTTAAAGTTTTTTTTTGCTAAATAATACCATTGTTAAAGTTAATACATAAAAATTGTCCCCTATCTTCTTCTTGCATATAATTTTTTTTCCCGAAAGGAAAAAGAAAAAATCAAAAGAAGAAAAAAAAAAAGAGCATCATATTCAACCCTCCTAATTATTTTTTTGACTTAAATTACAGTAGTACTTAAATTATTTTTTGGTGTTGGCCCCCTTTTGCTTGCGGAATCAATATATGTATATTCACAATCTGTTCATATTATGATCAGTTTACTTGGATCGAGTCTGTTTTGAGTTTGAAACTCAAATTGAGATCTAAATTAATTTCGGATTGAGTCCGAATACAAAACCTGAAGCATTACATTATCTATAATTTAGTTTAGATTTGAGACTTTATCGAGATTGAGACCATATTCTCAATCTCATACCTAATCCAACAAAACAATATATTAAAAACTTCTTATATAGACCATATACACATAAAATTTGTGATTCAAAATTAAACACATTATTACATAATTATCTATCCTCATTTTATAGTGATGTGACAAATTATTGTGTGTGCATATCACAACTATCCCGCCATATATGCGTTTTCTTCAATCCAAATGTACATGAGAAAAATTGGTACAAGTTCTTAACTGTTAAGAAATATTTGCTTTGTTGGCCGGGAAAGTTGGTCTTTCCGACTTTTCCCACTTTCCAAGACATTGTATGCTTTTACTTGCAACGTTGCTGTATAGCTTATGGACCAAATTTTGACTACCAATGGTTAGTATGTCAATTTCATAACGTAATAAGTAGGAGAAAAAAAAAAAAAAAAGATTTGATGCCTTTTGGGAGGTTGATTGGCTGTGTGGAAATGATAAATAAATCCATAAATTCTAGAGAGAGGGATTGAACGTTGCTGTAGGACGAATGAAGAAGCAAGGGCCAAGAATGTTTGTCAACATCGTCCAATTAGATGATAGTGACTTTGCTTTGACCCAAATAAAAGCTTAATACATGTAAATTCATTTCATTTAATAATATTTAATAATATGTCCTTTTAAATATGTTATAAAAATTTAAAAATAAAGTATTATATTAAGCAAAATATTAATATTTCTCTCTTAAATAGAATTAGTAGTATACTAATCATATTTAGGAGAATAGTATTGATATTTTGATTAACGAAATAACTTACTTTTTACTTCATTAATTTTCGCTACATATCCTGTAGGCTAGGAATCTTCTACTCTCGTTCGGTGTTACATTTCATATTCTCACTAATAAGAAATGGCTAGTGATATTGTCAAGACAGATTTCCTCCTACCAAGGCAATTTACTTTTAAACTGACCAAACTACCCTTTTGATCAACCATAAACTCTCTCAATTAATTTATCTCTCCAATATTTTCTTTCCAAAAACCAGCCAATGATCTCTCCATTATTTTCTTTCCTTATATATTCACACTCAATCTTTAATTGTCTCTCTCTTATAGTGTTAGAAGTTAAAAAAAAAACGATATAAAGCAAAATAAATTCAGGGTCTAAGGTTGTAAATTTATAGTGCTCAATACGTCTCTGAGTATCTTCTCCACTTACTTCATCCTTGAAAAAAAATATCAATGTATAAGTATGATAAAAACATTAAAGTAAAAGAAGAATTTCTAGTGTTTGCTTGATTTTTTTTTTCTTTTTTTGTGAAATTCTACTAGTATAAGAGAAAATTAGAGTTTAGAGATTGAGTGGGCATAAATTAGGGAAGAAAATATTAGAGATAGTGTGCTTATTTGTTAGAGAAGTGAGAAAAATTAGAGATTAAAGTGAATAGATTAAGGAAGAAAATATTAGAGAGAAATTAATTGAGAAATTCATATTCACTAAAAGGGTAATTTGGTCATTTGAAGGCAAATTGCCTTGACAAGAAGAAATATATCTTGACAATATCACTAACAATAAGAAATTGATATATGTTATTTTTTTAATTAAAAATTATAATTTAAACAAATAATGAAATACGTAGGAAAAAAATAAATACGTGACAAATATATAATCTTCTAACGAGGAACATGAAACAAAACGGGGATTAACGTTTTTTTTCCCCTACTTTCTTGAAAAACGAAGTATATTATATTTTTTCTCAATAGGATACAATTTTGATGATTGTGATTTGACGACTGGGCGGTCGACATGCGCATATGGAATCGTCGCGGCTCCTATGCTGAACCAAAAAGGTTCAGTATGTGCGGCACTGCGCATAGTGAGCTGGATCTTATACTTTTGATCCGACTAGCGTATGTGCAGTGAGTGATTTATGGGAATCGAATTGTTTGGTTGTCATTTAAGCTGGGAAATCGAATTTTGAATCCTATTTTTTTTCTCTCTCTCTCTCTTTTCCTTTTAATTGGTAAAAGAGACTTTCGGATCCATAAAAATCTCTACCATTTCATCTTTTTCCTCCTCTTGAGGCTTCATCATCTTCTCTCACTTTTAATCGTGTTCAACCTCTTTCTTCCGGGACGACACTTTCTCTCTGGTGCTATTCGTAAATCGGGAGAAAAGTTGAGGTTTTTTTGGGTGTTGTTCTTGCTCTACTGAAGGTTCATGCTACAAATACTTTGATGATAATTGTCTGGTTCTTTGCCTAAATTAAATTTTAGGGATCGAAGGTAAGTTTTTTCTTGGTTTTCTCGGCATAAGCAGTGCTTCACTCACATTTTTTGCGATTTTTGGATGATTCGGTAAGAGTTTGATGCTCAAACTTTACAGCTAGTTTCGTCTTTTTAACTCGTGAACAAGAGTATATGTTTGGTTTTCGGCTTTAATGGTGTGTAGAGATTGGACTTTTTATTTGAAGAACCCGCTTTTTTTCGCCACTGCTTTTTTCCGGCGAAATGTTGCTTAAACTTTGTAGGCGTTTTCTCACGTAACACATGTTCTTTTTGTGTATAGGTACATTGTTCTGTTAACAAGAACACATGTTTTTGTCTCATCGAACACGTATTTTTTTATTGAAAACTCATTTAAGTATCATTTCAATCCACAAGTTACGAAGAACACATGTTCTCTTACCAAGAACACGTGTTTTTGTCTACTAAACACATATTTTTTTATTGAAAACTCGTTTAAGTAGCATTTCAATCCACAAGTTGCGAAGAACACATGTTTTTGTCTACTGAACACATATTTTTTTATTGAAAACTCATTTAAGTAGCATTTCAATCCAAAAAGTTACGAAGAACACGTGTTTTTGTCTCATCGAACACATATTTTTTTTTATTGAAAACTCGTTTAAGTAGCATTTCAATCCAAAAAGTTATGAAGAACACACGCTCGATAACAAGAACACATGTTTTTGTCTATCGAACACATATTTTTTTTATTGAAAACTCATTTAAGTATCATTTCAATCCACAAGTTACTGAAGAACACATGTTCTCTTACCAAGAACACGTATTTTTGTCTACTCGAACACATTTTTTTTATTGAAAACTCGCTTTAAGTAGCATTTCAATCCACAAGTTACTGAAGAACACATGTTCTGCTAACAAGAACACATGTTTTTGTCTCATCGAACACATATTTTTTTATTGAAAACTCATTTAGGTTTTCTCGCATAATCGTGCTTCACTTACATTTTTTGCGATTTTTTGGATGATTCTGTAAGAGTTTGATGCTCAAACTTTACGCTTAGTTTCGTCTTTTTAACTCGTGAACAAGAGTATATGTTTGGTTTTCAGCTTTAATGGTGTGTAGAAATTGGACTTTTTATTTGAAGAACCCAGCTTTTTTTCGCCACTGTTTTTTCCGCGTAAATGTTGCTTAAACTTTGTAGGCGTTTTCTCACGTAACACATGTTCTTTGTCACGTAACACATGTTTTTTTTGTGTATAGGTACATTGTCCTGGATTACTTGACTGGCAACCATCCTGGCAACAGCTCAAGACACTCTGCAATATCCGGGACATAGAAAAATATGAAGCATCTCATTCAAAGGTTATTCACTAATGGTGATTTCGATAATGGAAACGAGACATTAACAAAGAGATCGCAGATAGGAAGTTGATGGTGGAGGAGATATCTCATGAGAACATGTGTATTCTCGCATTAATGAATTGTATTCTTGGCTCTTTTTTTGTAGTTAATTGACTCTTTTTTTTGTGGTCGCTTTAATTAATTGTATTTTTGGCCTTTTATATACTAGTAAACAAAATGTAGTAAATTCTGAATGAATTTATGTATATTGTGATAATTGACCTTTTGTTTTTGGTAATTTAATGAATTAGTAGATTCTCGTAATCTTTTGCACAAAGTGTCCGTGAATGTTTTTCTTCATCTAGATATGAACCTGGTTTATGCATCTTTTTGTCATCTGTTCAATATGCTTGACCATTGCTCGCCGCTTTTTTAACTTTACAAATCTCTTTAACCTCTTCCAAGAAGACATTTGTCTTACAAAGAACACATGTTCTGTTAACAAGAACACATGTTCTCTTGCCAAGAACACGTGTTTTTGTTTACTGAACACACGTTCTCTTATCAAGAACACGTGTTTTTGTCTATTGAACACATTTTTTTTATTGAAAACTCATTTAAGTAGCATTTCAATCCACAAGTTGCGAAGAACACATGTTTTTCTTACTAAGAACACATGTTCTCTTACCAAGAACACGTGTTTTTGTCTAATGAACACATATTTTTTATTATTGAAAACTCGTTTAAGTAGCATTTCAATCCACAAGTTACGAAGAACACATGTTCTCTTACTAAGAACACATGTTACGTTAACAAGAACACATGTTTTTGTCTCATCGAACACATATTTTTTATTGAAAACTCATTTAAGTAGCATTTCAATCCAAAAGTTACTGAAGAACACATGTTCGTTAACAAGAACACATGTTTTTGCTCATCGAACACATATTTTTTTTATTGAAAACTCATTTAAGTATCATTTCAATCGACAAGTTACGAAGAACACATGTTCTCTTACCAAGAACACGTGTTTTTGTCTACTGAACACATATTTTTTTTTATTGAAAACTCGTTTAAGTAGCATTTCAATCCAAAAGTTACGAAGAACACGTGTTTTTGTCTACTAAACACATATTTTTTATTGAAAACTCGTTTAAGTAGCATTTCAATCCAAAAGTTATGAAGAACACACGTTCTGTTAACAAGAACACATGTTTTTGTCTACTGAACACATATTTTTTTTATTGAAAACTCATTTAAGTATCATTTCAATCCACAAGTTACAAAGAACACATGTTCTCTTACCAAGAACACGTGTTTTTGTCTACTGAACACATATTTTTTTATTGAAAACTCGTTTAAGTAGCATTTCAATCCACAAGTTGCGAAGAACACATGTTCTGTTAACAAGAACACATGTTTTTGTCTACTGAACACATATTTTTTTATTGAAAACTCATTTAAGTAGCATTTCAATCCAAAAGTTACGAAGAACACGTGTTTTTGTCTCATCGAACACATATTTTTTTATTGAAAACTCGCTTTAAGTAGCATTTCAATCCAAAAGTTATGAAGAACACACGTTCTGTTAACAAGAACACGTGTTTTTGAGTGTTCACAAGAAATCTATTCCGTAAGCACCAAAATGACTTCTTTGAAATAAAACCCCAAAGCAAAGTTCTATCTTCATTTTATTATTTAATTTCTCCTCCTAATATCCGAAAAAGATTCAATAGACCAAGCATAAACCTATAAAAAAACTCTTTAAAATCGGCTTGTTCCATACAAAAACCAAATAAATCGAAAACAAATCATAAATCGAACAATATAAATCATCCCAAACGAAAGATAAATCGAACAACAACCAAAAAAATCCAAGTTTTTCACTCTTTTTTTTCTTCCCATTCTCGCTTAAATTTTGAATAGATAAAAGAGACCCAAAAAAATTAATGAGAACTCTTGATTAAGAAGAAATTTTGGAGAATGAACAAATGACAGAAAAAATCAAAGCTTTTCACTCTTGAGCAAGAAGAGGAAGAAGAAGATGAGACGTTTTTTCGAATTTTTGGGGGACGCCGAACCGATGTGACGGTTCGGTGTCCCCCTTTTTTCTTTTTCTTTTTTCATTTGTGAATTTACGTTTGTGCCCTTTTTTAATCATTTTTAAAATCCGAAATTGCCGATTCAAAAAAAAATTGAATCAACGTACGGATCTGCTGCCCGCACGTGCGGAACTTTGGGGGTTCCGCACAGGAGCCGGACTGATATGGAATATGGATCCAGAATATGCAAAGTAATCCGCAAGGGTATCGCAGTTGGTTCGAGGGTGACAGATTGTGTAGAAGGGCGCATGTTCGAATCTTGTCAGCCGCAATGTGCAGTTTCAACCTTCCAATATGGGGGTGGCTTTTTGCAGTGGGTTAAAAAACGGTCTCCCACCAATCGAGTCGTTGAGTCACCATGATTTACATACTCCACAAATATGCAAGGTAAAATAATCAGGAAAATTGATCAAATTCCTTTTTTATAAAATTATTTGTAATTCAAACTCATTAAATTCTTTTCTTCTATTATGTTTTTTTTAAATTGATTTAGTTTTTTTATGCTACTAAATAAATATTTTTCAGTTTAAGTAATAATTTAACCGTCAATTGTCTAACTTATAATTAAACAAATATTAGCTTTCAACAAACAAACGAGAGAGTAATGTATTTTAGGCAAATATCACATCTCAAAAGTTTAAAGACAATAATTAATTTTTAATTAGACATATAAGTTATGTTGCTGTCTTTTATTATAAGTTGGAGGAGACCAGGTGAATTTGATATTTAATTTTTGGGTGCAAAGAGTTGGTGTTTTATTAAAGAGAATTGATTGAATCCCATGCTAATTTTCTAAATGTGCTGGAAATATTTAGGCAGACAAACAGAAACAATGATTATTACAACCACTTCACTTTCCAAATTTGCTATCCTTAGAAGTTTTCTTTAAAACACTTGAATTAATCCCAACTACATTTTCAGACAAATCAAAATCACCCCACCATGCAAACAAAAGGTAAGAATGAATGGCTAATGCGACATCTCTTTAGGTCTAAGAATATGAATTCTTACCTATTGTAAAAATATCCAGTACGAGTCTAATTATTTAATCTTGCAAAAGTAAATTCGTTACCACAACTATATTACTACTATGCAATTAATTAAGATAAATTCTCAACCGATGTATGATCACACGACTGTCAAAGAACAAAATTTAACAAAGGTTAATTAGTATTGTAACACTACTCATTAAAATGATTAATGACAACTACTGGAGTTTTTTTTTATAAATATTTTTTATTTATTGGGAGAGGGGACCTATTTATTATAATAAATAAGGGGATTCAAGAAGCGAAGGGGATTCAAACTCATGACATCTACGTCATGAGGTCTCAACCTTGGCCGCTAGACCAATGCCTCATTGCTGCCACCCTTATATTTCTCAGGTTTGTCAAACTGACCAAAAACTGAGTTGGTCGGTTTGAAATGGCAGCCACAAACTGTGGGGATTCAAAATTATGCAGTTACTCAATAGTTAAGGACTATCACGGTAATTTTTTCCAAAAAGATATTACTGCCTTCCCGGCAGGGACACGCGCGGCGCGACAGACGGACGGACGGCGCGCGAGGGGTACCCCTTACCCACTTGTTTAATATCACTAGTCTAAATTAGTAGCTTATAAATAAGTTTTTAATCGATTCTCACAACCGATATCGGGATACCATCACACCTCCATTAATAACCTCTCCACTTTAACCAAATTTATCATTCACACCGGAAATTGGGCTTTTCTCACACGTTATATATCATCGCGAAAGCTCACGCAACCCACTACGTGATTTAATTCAAAACACTTTAAAACTAAAGCGGTGAAACACACAATTAAATTTGATCAAATTAGTCCACTTTATTAATTAATTCTCCAACAAAACTTACCCCGTTCTACACTGGAGCTGCAACAGTTTGGGCGGTGCAAACCCCATCCTCAAGGAACAAATTTGAAGGCTTAAAACGACCACCAAGGAAATAAAAAAGTTAATTCGTATTACAATCCACAACTAATATGATCTTATCCATTGTCTAACTCTTTGCACAAAAGAAGCTTCCAACAGAGTCTTCAGATTTGAATCGGATATTAGAAAATTGGTAGTTCGGTGATAATTGAGGAATTATATGGGGAAAAGTAAAGCATTTTATTGGAAAAGGGCCACATAACAGAGGGCTTGGGCATAAAGAGCAGATAAAGGAAAGACGTATGCATTTGAGTGTTTGACAGGAAACAGCTAAGGATAAAATAAAAGCAGACGAGGACCCCCTACAACACCGGTCTAAATTAAAAGGAAATCCAGCTCTGAATTTGGAGGATTAACTAACAAGTATACAAGGAAAATACTTTCAATATTGTGAAATTTTCATAATTGATCACCATCATGGGCGAAGAAGATTTTTAAAAATACTATTATTTATCGAAATTTTGAAAAATTTTATCAGTTTCGTCCCCAAATTTTTTTTTTTTTTGCCATTTATATTGCCCTTGAGAATTTTTTTTTCCGCTTTTATCACTTGAACTCTGTAGTTTTATATACTGTTACAGTTTTCGCCAACACCAAATTCCTGACTTCGTCCCTGATCACAATGGAAAATTGGAAATACAAACCATGAACGTATATTAAGATATGCAGAAAGTTTTGACAATCCAATTTTAGAACCAACGAGAAGTTATGGCTATTTTTTTTGTGGTGAGTAATGTATCATTATTTTGTACACTTCTCCTCTGATTAGTAATGTTTAGTTGATAATAATATTCAAATCTCATTTCAACGACAAGAAACGGAAGACTCGGGAAAGGAACACAATAAAAAAAACTTAAAATTGATCAAATGGATGCAAGTATGAACTCAGTCCGGATTCTATGCAGAACATCTTTTTTATAGTACGTACAAAACGCTTTACAGTACGGGTATTTTGAGGCTAAAAACCAGAACATGTTGTTCTGAGCACATAATATGTTTTTATTTTAAATCAATCTTAACCGTCAAAATTTTAATCAAATGTACGAGGGAAATTCTGTACGTATGGAATTATCCCCGTTCTACACTGGAGTCAGCGTCGTATAAACAACAACCGAAATTGGATTATAATGACAGCAGTATAGTTTCATTCTAATGCTCTTGTGATGACGTGGCAGTGCCTAATCAACCAACGAGGCAAAGAACCCAGAGCAGAAAGATCATGTTGATTATATCATATTATGTAAAGGAATACTAACATACTTACATAAACATTAGAATTATAAACAAATCCAACATAAGTGAAAATAGGTCATACTAAGTGTTATTACAACTTATAAAATGTAAGTAAAGAGTTCCTAAACTATTACATCAGATTATAATCACTCATCCAAATCCTCCACCCAAGTATTATCATACAAACCATCAGGTACCTGCTCATCTACAAATAAGAAAAATAAAGACACGAGCTGCGAAGCCCAGTAAACATCAACACCTTTGGGATGGAACGCCATATATGACATAAAAAAATTTCTGACTTCCCAGAAAAGAGTATGAAAAAACGCAAAGTTTAGTCTGACTTGTAAGGCTTTCAACACATTTTTAACATCAAAACATAACCTTCAAAATGACTCAGAAGGAATCAGAGTATAACAGAAATCAGAATTGATAAAAATGTCCCTCATGTCGACCACACAAACAACCCGGCCGACCGCAAAGCTCTGGACGAAATCGTTTCCAATCTGGTCGACCCTAATCCACAATCGGTCATCCGCAATTGGTTCTAGTAGTTTGGTCCGGTCGATTGCAAAATGACCCGGTAGACCGAGATCAGTCAGGCTCAATTTCAGTGTAATTTTGTGAAGGAAAAGTGCATTTCTGCACCTTTCGAATCAAAGCCCCAAAGATCTCAGTGTTGATGCAAATGCACATACAATAACAATGCCAAAACAAGAACAAATAAGCTATAAATTGTACTTGTCGAAATCTAACATCTATACATCGGAAATGTGACACAACACCATGTGTTGTTCATCCCAACATACGGACATACACAACATTAGACTCTTTGAATACGACTAATGCTATGACTCGACAAATCACACGACCGAGCTCAATCGTCTATTCACAACCCTAAAGCAATTACTACAACGACCCCCAACTTATAACCAAGAAGGGAAAAACATAAGAGAATTCAGAACATGGGTTCAGTTTCTCCCGAACGAAGACCTCTCAATTTAAGGACTCCACAAAGACCGTTTGTAGTCCCCTAACATTTCTCCCGGTTAAGAGCGGGATCAGAGACAGAGAATCGTGAACTCCCGGATTCAACGACAACACACACATATGCAAGAAAATGAATCTTGCAATGGGATCGTTTCTAGACAATAGCTCAAGACCAGTGATGATTCCAAATAACACATACATGATATGACTTCCCAGAGCAGTAAAATCGACAAGGTATGAACATGATAGAATGCAACAACAACATACACAATTATATTCAATGCTTTAACATACAAGTATGAATAATTTGACATTTCAACCTATGCAATAAATCATGCTTTAAATAATTTCAACACAAGTTTTTCAAAAGTTTAAACACCACATTTAATGAGTTTTTGGACAGAAAAGATAGGGGTGAACATCCTTACTTGTGATTATTAGCAAGCAAGCAAATTACAGAAAATCCAGAAAAATGCAGCAACTTCAAATCCAAATTTTCGTTCGCTGGAAACACGAAACACAGTTCCGTCACTTCATACTCGTAGCCCTTTCGAAAGCGTTTGAAACACACTAAAGAACTCTAAATCCGACATTGTTTACCATTCCAAATGTTCAATCACTCACATACTATCTAATTTGCCGGGTTTTATTTTTCTCTTCTTTTCCCTCTCTTCTCTTTGTAACTTCTTTTCTCTAACTCCCCTTTTAAAAATCCTGCAAAAAATCATTCTCAACTCCCTCTAACTTTCTTACAAAATCAGCCCATAAAGTTTCTAACTCATACGTCCCCACACTAGTCAACCATTACAAAATGACCCTCATCATAAATGTAACACGTAAAAGTACAAACTAAACATATAATACAAAAAATTAAATAATCATACTATACACGTAAGCTCAACAAGTTCCGTATATCACAACAACACTTGAAAAGTACAGTTTCAATAATTTCAGGATGTAAAATTTAATATACATATCATTTCAAATGATGCCAGAAAGAAAAAAAAGTGATTCATAAAGTCGATATGCGAGTTGATGCCAGACATGCTACATAATACACAAACGTGAGGAAACATACATCACTGGGTAGCTAGATTTGGGGAATTGCATTAGACTAACTTGGGCAACCGCCCAATCGGGCTTAAAAAAAAAAAGACTTTTTGAACGGGTTTTACCATATCCGTATTCGGATCCAAATCAGTGGATCTAGTAATATATATTATGGATTCGTTAGGATACAGATACGGATTCGGTAGAAAAAAATTAAAAATAGATATGAATTTGGAATAGAAAATTCCGTATTTATTTGAAATTTTTTATGGTGGTAGGCAACTAAGTTTTATAAGTTACATCCAAACCAACGAGTGCAGTACACATACGAAAAGAGAATTGAAGAGAATTGATGTAAGTTCATTTATCAAACTACTCCTCCAAAATAGTCAATCCAAACGCACGTAGGGTTGGATTTAGAATAAATAAGAGAAAAGTACTACTTATACCCATTAAGTATCTTTGAAAAGTAAGTTATGACCCTTAATTTTTATAGGTGCCAAAATTGCACTTGATAATTTACGATGTGCTATTTCTAGACAAAATCGGCGGAATCCGACAAGGGCAGGTGGCGAACCACACGTGCGGCTCACATGCACGATATTTCAGGGGCAAATTCGTCTATTCATTTTTTTTTAATTTAAAAAATAAAAAAATCCCCTCTTCTTCCCATTTCTCTCCCCACTCCTTCAAACTTCAACCCCATAATCCCAACAGAAAAGGGTCCGATTTATTTTTACCATTTTTAGCATTATTTTGTTAGATTATTACCATTTCTTGCTGATTTTGGAGGAAGAAGATGAAGAGAGGGTGAGTGGTGGAGATTTTGGGGAAGTTTTGATTTTGGAGGAAGAAGATGAAGAGATGGTGGTGGAGGGTGAGTGGCGGCGGGTGGGTAGTGGAGATTTTGGGAAAAGTTTTGATTTTGGAGGAAGAAGATGAAGAGAGGGTGGTGGTGGGTGAGTGGTGGCGGGTGGGTGGTGGAGATTTTGGGGGAAGTTTTGATTTTGGAGGAATAAGATGAAGAGAGGGTGGTGGAGGGTGAGCGGTGGAGATTTTGGGGGAAGTTTTGATTTTGGAGGAAGAGAGGGTGGTGGGATGGTGGAGGGTGAGTGGTGGGTGGTGGAGATTTTGGGGGAAGTTTTGATTTTGGAGGAATAAGATGAAGAGAGGGTTGTGGTGGGTGGTGGAAATTTTGGAAGAAGAAGATGAAGAGAGGGTGGTGGAGAGTGAGTGTTGGAGGGTGGGTGGTGGAGATTTTTGGGATGTTTTTATTTCAGATTTTCTTTTATTTTTTTGGAAAATAATTATGGGAAAATTGACTATTATACCCCTCAAAATGTACGTGTGCGGGCCGCACGTGTGGTTTGACACCCCTCTCACCGGATTCCGCCAATTTTGTCTAGAAATAGCACATCGTAAATTATCAGGTGCAATTTTGGCACCTATAAAAATTAAGGGTCATAACTTGCTTTTCAAAGATATTTAATGGGTATAAGTAGTGCTTTTCTCAATAAATAAATAGATAAAAAGTACCTTCACCTGTTGCTCTCCTCCGAGCCCCCTTGTTGCTCTAGAGAGTCCAGTTCCAGCTAAAGCGACGTCAGTCTTTCCCACGGCGGGACACCAATCGCAACCACCCGCAACCACCACCATCACTACCTTGGACATGGTATAGGGACATTATTGCAGTTTGATATATACTTGAGGCGCTAATCAGGTAAACGAAGACGGCTTCTACCAATTCTAAACATCTTCTCTGAGGGAGCGAGCGCATCGGAACAAGGTAAAATCCTAAATTACCAAAAGTAGCTAAATTTATCTGTGATTCAAAATATATTATTCTTAGATGCAAGATTCTTACTGTATTTTTATTTTAGTAAATAGATCATCGCGGGTGACTGAATTGTTATGCACAGTGGAGGACACATAAATTCTACGATGTGAGCGTAGTGTAGTAAATTTTGGGGGTGCGGCTGCCCCCTCCAGCCCCTTAGATATGCTTATATTCGGATTTGAACTGCCATATGATGTTCGGGACATTGCTCAAGGGCTTTGACTCCTAACATTTACTTGTTAGATTGGACAATGAAATAGATTTTATTTACATTCCCTTTCTGATGGCAGTGCAACCACTCGATTGGGAATGTGTATTGAGTTGATTGCATATAGAAGTGTTAGATCAAATAAGTTATTTTTTACCGTCTCATAAGCTAATGAATTGCGTAAAATTTTCTACTATGTTTAGGTGATATGCGAGCAAAGTGAGATAAAGAGATAACATCTTACGCAATAGTTTGATGAAATATTGTGATGTGAGTAAGTTTTTTAGGCTATATATTATGAGAAATGCTGTATTTCAGTTTAAGCTGCCATGTGATGTATGGGACATTGCGCAAGGGCTTTGAGTCCTAACCTTTTTCCAAGAGATTGGGACAGTGAAAAAAATTATATTTCCTATCCCTTCTGATGGCAGAGCATCATCCATTGAGTGTCGTTTATAAAAAAGCTGTTTACAAACCTTTGTATGGAAGAGCATCCATTCTAAATCAACCTAAAGTGTCAAAGCATGTTTAACTTCAATTCCTATGCTAATACGGATAAATAAACTCCCCAAAGAGTATCTGAATCTTTTTTTTCTTTCTCTTGTGTCTGGTTACTTCTACTCTTTTAGTTCTTGTTGTATACTCTCTCCATTGTCCTAGAGCATAAGAAATTCTTCTAATGAGTTTTGTAAACTCCATGCTTTAATGTGTAATATGTTTAAAACAATACTAAAGTGGAGGTTCTGGTGGTGACAGATCAATGAAACATATTGCGAAGATTCTTGCTTTGCTGACTGCTATTTCTGCTCTGTGGATTGGTCTATTGCAAGCATCTGTAATTCCGGAAAGTTATACTTGGTTGGTAAGTAGTGTCTTTTTGTTCATCTGTTTGTCTCTTTCCCTGTATCTCTTCTTCTTTTGCTTGGATTGCTATGGCTTGGCTTATTAATGGTTGCTTCCTCCAGCTGCCTCTCTACTTCATTGTCTCGCTTGGATGCTATGGCTTGTTAATGGTTGGAATTGGTTTGATGCAATTTCCAACCTGTCCTCAAGAGGCACTCCTCTTACAGCAGGTATTCTGCGACCCCCCACCCTTTTTTTTTGTGGTTGTGTGTTTGGTAATATGTTATTTTGCATTCTTATGGTCTCTTGATGTACTATTGCTCTTGCAAAGTAATACAGTTGAACCTTCCCCTTTTCGGAAACATTAGTAGTCAAATTAATAGCCAGTCCACATGTACATATTGTTAAACTAGGAGGGGAAAGGTTTGGGATGTTGGGGGTGTGGGAAACGACCAAGTCCCTAGTCAACTCGTAAAGAAAGACTGTGCCAATGCCAAACATGTGGATTGATTTTTGTTGTTTTATCTTGGATCAATTTGTAGGATATCATTGAAGCGAAGGACTTCCTGAAGAAGAAAGGTGTAGATGTTGGTCATGATTAGAACGGGAAATTTACATGTAGAGATGAGTAGAGTAACCATGGAAAGGTAAATGGCTGAAGAAAGTTGCCCAGCTTTTGGATTTTTCGGAACTCGAGTAGAGTATCGGACTGATTTCAACAGATTGAATGCATAAAGATGATAACTCTTGGAGTGAACATTTTCCAGATTGGGCTTCCTCTGATATATAGTTTACTGCTGCTTGTTCAGATAGTTTAGAATATGACTTGAATTGAAATTCTGAGCAAAGCCATGGTATAGCAGACTGCTCTTTTCTTTTTCCTTTTGCTTTTTTTTAGGGGGGCAGAGGGAGAGCAACATAACGGTGTAAGAACTCGTATACAATCATTCTATTTCCTAAATGCAAAATAACCCGTATTTGTATTTACACATTGATACGTGCGCGCAATGATCATTGTTGAATCAGCCTTTCACTTTTGTTTTTCCTTTCCCCACAGATTCTCAGTTTGATTCTGTATATTTGAAGAATCTATATGCGGGAATATAATGAAAGTTTCTCATTTGATCCATCAATTCTCTTACAAACACTTCGCCCCTTTTATTGAATGTATAACAAAAATCTCAAATAGAAATCCTATCAAATCCTGTCTTTAAAGATTCTGGTCATCTGAATGATAACTATTTTGTTATCTTGTATGACCAACCAGTTATAGTGCCACGGGATTGTGCTGGAAAATAGATTGTGCAATCATCAGGATAAAATAACTCAAAAATAAAATTTGATGAGTTTGTTAATGGACCATCGTCTACGCAAATCTTCTTGTCTATTTCATGCATAACTTGCCGGGTTCTCTCGTCTACGCAATCCTTTGATTGCCAAATGAATATTCAAAGAATCCATTGATACAATCAAGTCTATAAATACATTTGTACTTCAAGAGATTTCATTATCCCTCTCATCTCCAATTACATAGTTTAACATTAGTAAAGAGTAATATTAATCTTTCATCTTATTTTCAAACAAATATGGCTTCTTCATTCTTGAATTGGAAGCTTACCTTTGCTTTACTGCTAGTACTCGCAGTTTGGGCTTCGGAAGCCACTGCTCGCAACTTGAATCAACTTTCAATGGCTGAAAGGCACGAGCAATGGATGGATCAATACGGACGTCTCTACAAGGATGAAACAGAGAAGGCGGCCAAATTTGAAATATTCAAGGACAATGTTGAGTTCATCGAGTCGTTCAACAAGGCTGGAACTCGTTCTTACAAATTAGCGGTGAACAAGTTTGCTGATTTGACAAATGAGGAGTTCCGAAAGGCTCGCAACGGTTACAAGTCATCGCATTTTTGTAGAAAGGCACCAACATTTAAGTACCAAAATGTATCTGCAGTTCCAGCTACCGTGGATTGGAGAAAGAAGGGCGCTGTCACTCCAATAAAGGACCAAGGCCAATGTGGTAAGTCAAAATGATGTCATCTAGCCCGATGGCCTTGATCTCCCGCAACACTATATGTTTCATTATTAAAGGAACTCTATGAAGGAAAGTGTGACACGTGACGGTTCTTTATGAATGTGACAGATAGTGTGACTCGTACTGATAATTAATAATATTAACTAACTGAGATTTTGTTGGAATATGTAGGATGTTGCTGGGCATTTTCAGCAGTAGCAGCAACAGAAGGAATCAACAAACTCACAACAGGAAAGCTAATATCATTGTCGGAACAAGAGCTTGTGGACTGTGACACAAGTGTAGATCAGGGTTGCAATGGTGGTCTAATGGATGATGCATTTCAATTCATCATTACTAACAAAGGCCTAACTACAGAGACTAATTATCCTTACCAAGGAGTCGACGCAACTTGCAATTCCAACAAAGAATCTAAAAGTGCAGCCAAAATTACAGGTTATGAAGATGTACCAGAAAATAGCGAAGCAGGTCTTCTTAAGGCTGTGGCTAACCAACCAATATCTGTTGCCATTGATGCCAGTGGTTCTGCTTTCCAGTTCTACTCGAGTGGCGTCTTCACCGGGGATTGTGGGACCGAGTTGGACCACGGTGTTACCGCAGTTGGTTATGGAATAAGTACAGATGGAACAAAGTATTGGTTGGTGAAGAATTCATGGGGAGGCAGTTGGGGAGAAAGTGGATATATAAGGATGCAAAGAGACATTGATGCCCCTGAAGGTCTTTGTGGAATTGCTATGGAAGCTTCATATCCAACTGCTTAAATTACAAGGTCCATATAATGGGATGAATGGCTACTGAATGCCAATGTATTTATGTGTAATTTATAATTTGCAGTGTGTTACAAGTACTTCTGTGTTGGTATCAATATGCAATGTACAAAGATTTCAGCTTTTAATTATCAAATGCATGTTTCTTTGCAAGCATATGTGAAGTCAATATTGGTCGTTATATGATACTCCCTCCATTTTCTAATATAAATATTTTTAGCACTTCCATCGTTTTTTTTTGAAATATATGTCATTTTTCAATTTTAAGGTTGTTTTTTTTAATATTGCCTTACTGGAGAAAATGGGTGGGGTTGGTTTTTAGGAATAATCAAAATTATTTAAGGGTATAATAGTAAAAATTTCTTTGTGAGCCTCATCCCACATGAGATATGTTTGATGAGTATATAAACATGAAACTTAAGCATTCACTATTACATCGGGATATCCATTTTGTCATAACGAATTCGATTGCCAAACAAGTTTGTCTAGTATATAGACAAGAATATAAACATTCACTATCACCTCGGAATATCGATTGCCAAGTAGGTTATTGTAAATATTGTTAGGCCAATGTGTTGCGAGGTTCGAACTCGGGGTGACATTCCGTGCCTTTCCAAACAAAGCTTAACAAACAATGATCACATTGAGAAATGACCACCGTATAATTATTTCTACTTCGAAAAGAAGTAATTCCCCAAGTAATGATGTCAGTTGAGGGACGATGATTTTTAAAAATACTACTAGACATAATAATTTTTATATGTTATTTGAATTTTTTTTTATCAAGTTAGCCCCCATAATTTTTTTTTTTTTTTTTTTTTTTTTTGTTGTTGTTGCAGTTTTTATAAGTAGGTTAGCTTATTGTTATAATTTTTCGCTCTTAAAAGATAATTGCTAACTTCGTCCCTGAACTTACTATCATTTGGGGGTAAGTAATTGAAAGAAATGTTTTTGAGGAGTGCATGTGTGTAGTAAGCAAAAAGTATCCGTTTTATATATTTGGGTTTTGTGCATGCTAGGGAATTTGTTTTTTTTTTCTTAAGTTAATTGCACCTTACTAACATTAAGTTAGAGGAGTAATATTTTACTCCATGAAATTTCTATTAATGAAGTAGGTGCTCATTCCGTTAACTTCTATTAAACATAGATGCAAAACGACTTTGTTCCCCTTGTGTATATTCTTGCATATTATTACTATTAAATTGAAGCATTTTCAATCTAATCCCTCCAATAAATAAATTAACTTTTACAAGTGAATGCAACTCTCATTGTGTATGAATAAAAAGATATTATGATTATAAAACGAATGAAGGATATTCAATACGAGTAATATGCAAAACAAACGTCACTCATGTTTATAATTGCAATTTAGTGCTAATTTTATTTTTTTCAATAATTTTAGTCATATATTATTTGCTTTGAATTCTTTTGGTCCTCACGACATAATTCGTTTAAAGTAATTTTACGTTTTTACCCTTGCATTTTCAATAATATACTCGACACATGTCTAACTTAGTCGAAATCACTGTGAAAAGTGATAGCGGTTTATAATTAGACAAACACAAATACTATGATGATTTATTTAACCAAAAATATTTGAATGAAAAAAATTGCAAAATATAAATAATTTAATGACTAAAATGAGTATTACCTCGAAAGAAATGTGTCATGAAATGAATTGACTTTATCCAAATCCCGTTCCCATGTTGGCGCCATCTCATGTTTTAGAAGACAACATGGGACAACATTTTTCAAACATTAATCGCCCGGCCAGGCCAAGATGTCTCTTTCTTTATATAATAACAATAAAACCCAGTTTTCATCATTCATCACATTTTTTTTAATAATAGTCTCTCTATGCTACAAGAAATAGAGGAAGAGGAAAAAAAGGAGTAGAAATTGGAGGGTTGTTATAGAAAGAGAGAGAGGCATAAGTTCGGGGGCACTGGGAATGCTGTATATTCGGTACATTTGTTGAAAATCTTTTCAAGGGAACCGGCCTTCTGGTCTTCTTCTCTCATTACAGGGATTTGATCTGAAGGTAAAAAAAAAGTTCATTTCTTTTTTTATTTTGATTGATACATTTCAGAGTTCTTGATGATCCCTCTTGGATAAGATATAGATATATTGCTTATTATTTGCTAAAAAAGATTTTTTTTTATTTATTTATTACAAAATCAGAATTCTTGATCATCTCTTTTGATAAGAGTAGATATATTACTAATTTGCTAGAAAGATTGGTTTTTTATTACACACATTCAGAATTCATGATCATCCCTTTTGATGAGAAGATAGTATATTGGGTTTTTCAATATGGATCTAATATGATTTTATTGAAAGATGGAACTGGGTGATTTCTGGGATAATTTGCCTTTTGTTTGTAATTTTAGTTTTTGTTATTTTTTTTGTTGAGGAATTGGTGTAAGGTGGCTTTTGTTTTTCCTTTGTTGATTATGTAGGCTGGTAACCGGGATTTTCGACAAGTACCTGTTTAGTTTCCTAGAGAGCTTACTTTCCCTTCTGCTTTTGTTTGATTCTCGAATACCCATTTCGAGATCAAGAAGGGAAAGAAAGCATATCCTTTTTTTTTTGGTAAAGGTGGAAAGTCTTAGAGGATTGCATTGGCTTGATCTGTGAGGACAAGAATTAGGATCCAAGATGAGCACTGTTTCTGGTGTAATATCAAGGCAAGTCTTGCCAGTATGTGGGAACCTCTGTTTCTTTTGCCCTGCAATGCGGGCTCGGTCTAGGCAGCCAGTGAAGAGGTACAAGAAATTGATTTCAGACATTTTTCCTCGAAACCAGGTTAGTTTTAAGAAATATATTTTGTGCTATGGTAATGTTATTTCCTTTTTTAGTTTCATTATTAATTTACTTGCAGGAAGAAGCACCTAATGACCGGAGGATTGGCAAATTGTGTGAGTATGCAGGAAAAAATCCTTTGCGTATACCAAAGGTAGTACTTTCTTTTATTGTCTTGAGTTGATTATAGCTGTAGTAGAAACTTGTATCTCAAAAACAAAATCACAAGCTTCTCATAAAACACGAGCGCTTAACTTGGTATGTTTTCACAAAAGCAGACATCTTCCGCATCATAATTAAATCACTCTCTTCTAACTAAAAATTGTAGATTGAAAAAACTATTAAGAAAATGAAAACATTTTGTGTGTGTGTGTGTGCGCGTGTGCGTGTGCGCTTAGACGCTATTACAAGTTTGACCATTGTGCAAAGTATGGATACCATGTTAATTATAGCGAATCTTGAGATGATTTCACATAGTTAGCATGCATGAAACAAGAAATGGAATTAGGTTTTGCATAGTACCATGTTCACAACTTCTAATATTTTTGAAACAGAATTGTATTTCCTTTAGTCTATTTTTTACCTCTGATGGAAAGCAAGATTGTGTGGTAGTTTCTTTTTGGGAAAGATATTCTTCAAATTAAGAAAATATTTTGTTGAGCTCAATGTTTAATATCTGATGAACAGATCACAACTTCACTCGAGCAAAGGTGTTACAAGGAACTAAGAAATGAGAACTTTCGATCTGCAAAAGTTGTCATGTGTATTTACAGGAAGTTATTACTCTCCTGCAAGGAACAAATGTAAGTTCTTTTATTTACAAAGTATTATTCTTCTTCTTTTAATCTATTAGTGAACTTGTAGATAAAACCTTACTTATGACGTATGAACTTTTGGCAGGCCGCTTTTTGCAAATAGTTTATTAAGCATAATTCACACTCTATTGGATCAGTCACGGCAGGATGAAATCTTGATCATAGGATGCCAGTCTATCTTTGATTTCATAAATAACCAGGTAACTTTTTCCCCTTTTCTTTTCCTCCGTCTGTCTGTCTGTCTCTAGTTTACTGGTAGTCGTGCTTTGATTTGATGATGCATAAGCACTTCCTTTCGGACTCATGAAAGTTCGTATGCTTTTGCTATGTCCGGCAGAAAGATGGAACTTACATGTTTAACTTAGAAGGATTCATTCCAAAACTCTGCCAATTGGCCCAAGAAGTTGGTGAAGATGAGAGGGCAAGGCATCAACGTGCAGCTGCCTTACAAGCACTCTCTGCAATGGTACGCTATTCATCTAACCATCATTTTGTTGATCCATATTTCACCAAAGAGCATTGACGATTTTACTTTTCCACAATTTACCAAATCATGCCAATATTTCTTCGGACAATCTCTTCAATTTTCTTCAGAAGACACTGAAATGTCCCTGAACTATAAAAGTTAATAGGAGGAGATTACTTATCATAGAAAGACGGGAAAAAGAAACAAGAAAAGGATTCAATTTAATTATTACCGCACATAATTGCTTGTGTAGTTCTCAAGTGATAAAGCCAGTTAGTTTATCATGCTACCTTTCAGAAAGGCCACATTATACCAGTTCGTCGGTATAGGATGCTCGAGACACAGATGAGAAAGTAGATGAAATTTTCCTTGCCAAATTTCTATGTACTTGTTGCTTTTACCAGTGAACGACAAAATATTTTTAGTCGCTCAAATTTCAACGCTATATACCATGAACAGACATTTCTCCCTCATAATTATTCTTCTTGTTCAACAGGTTTGGTTCATGGGTGAATGTTCCCATATTTCAGTTGAATTCGACAATGTAAGCAAATTCTGTTAACTGGTGCTCTCTTTCAATTTATATTTTCTGAACATATCAATTAAAATTTGATAAGGTCCAAGATGAACCTCATTTCTCAATTGACTTTTTAATTTCTCAGATTGTTTCAGTCGTCCTGGAAAATTATAGAGATTTAAGTAGTAACGATCCTGAAGATCCAAACCAGAACAGTTGGGTGGAAGAAGTACGTAAAGTTGAGGGGAATTCAAATTCACCAGAAATGGTGAACGTTCCGTCTTGGCGCCAAATTGTGACTGAGAAAGGCGAAGCAAATGTCACAATGTAACTTCTGTGCAAGACTACTTACTAAGCTTCCTCTTCTGTTATTATAATAATACTGTCAAATGACGGTTGTTTATGATATCATTATGTGATTCCTTTTTTTCCCCCTTCTCAGGGATGATGCCCAAAATCCACACTTCTGGTCTAGGGTGTGCCTGAATAACATGGCTAATATAGCCAAGGAGGCTACTACCATGCGCCGTGTTCTGGAGTCCCTCTTTCGTTATTTTGATAATGGAAATCTATGGCCATCTGAACATGGGATTGCTTATCCTGTCTTAAACGACATGCAGATGATATTAGATGATTCAGGTACTCATATTGATTTTTAGTTTCTATATGAAGGTAAAATATTCCTTGTATCCAAGATTTGAATGGTAACTTGACATTTTCAATAATGCAGGTCAGAATACGCACTTTCTACTATCAAATTTAATCAAGCATCTTGATCACAAGAATGTTCTTAAACAACCTGATATGCAACTTGACATTGTTGAGGTTGCCACATCCCTTGCTCGAAATACAAAGACTCTGGCTTCAGTTGCTATTATTGGTGCAGTCACCGATGTCATGAGGCATCTTCGTAAAAGCATACACTATGCACTCGATGATGCAAATCTCGGTGCTGATTTAATTAAGTGGAATAGAGCATTCCGAGAGGCAGTGGACGACTGCCTTGTAGAATTATCGTCTAAAGTGAGACCATATTCCATGTCTGATCAAAATCATGCAGTCTCCAGCATGTTCTAAATCATGAAAGTTAAATACGAAAGATAATGAGGAAATCTAATGCTTTCTTTACTACATCTATAAACAGGTTGGAGATGCGGGTCCCATCCTTGATGCAATGGCAGTCATGTTAGAGAACATCTCAAGTATTACAGTTATTGCCAGAACTACTATAGCTGCGGTTTTTCGCACTGCTCAAATTGTTGCTTCAATCCCGAATCTATCATATCAAAACAAGGTAAGAATAATTAGGACCTAGATTTGTCTATAGTGATTTTACTTAAACTTATACCAGACTATAAGCTGATATTCTTCTATGTTCTAGGCATTTCCCGAGTCACTATTTCATCAGTTGATTCCAGATATGCTTCATCCAGATCATGAAACGCGAGTTGGAGCTCACCGTATCTTTGCAGTTGTCCTTGTACCTTCTTCAGTTAACCCTTATAAGGGTTTAGCACCTGAGTCGATAAAGGCTACAGATCTTCAGAGGACCCTCTCAAGGACTGTTTCTGTTTTTTCTTCTTCAGCTGCTCTTTTTGAAAAAATGAAAAAGCAAAGCTCTCCTTCACGGGAAAATGTTAACCAAGCAAAGAAAGAAAGCATTGATGAGGAGGAACAGAGAAACAACAATAGTGGAATGCTTAATAGAATTAGATCAACGTATAGTCGAGCTTACAGCATCAAAAGTGTACCTACAGTAGATGAACCCACAAACAAGACCAATAAGGAAGCGGTTAGCTTCTTAGATATCTTTCTCTAAGTATCAACTATCAAAATTATTTAGGGTTCATATTCCTTCATTGGGTAACTAATTTTTAGTTGACTACTATTTTTTCCTTAAATTTCAGGATGCCATTTCACTTCGGTTGAGTAGCCATCAGATCACTTTGGTGCTTTCATCACTTTGGGCCCAGTCGATATCTCCTTCAAATATGCCTGAAAACTATGAAGCTATTTCTCATATATTCAGCCTGGTTTTATTGTTTTCTCGAGCCAAGGTAACCTCTTGTTCTCAAAATGTCATGTCCCATTCTATATTTCAATTTTGTTCCTTTTCGCGTGGAAGTTTTAATTGATATTTTTGCCCAGTGATACATTATAACTTCATTTCCTTTTTATGGGCATAATATAGTAACTTTAATATCTGCTCCATATCTTGTTCTTGCAGAACTCTTCACGCGAGGCTTTAGTCCGATGTTTTCAACTAGCATTCTCACTGCGCAATTTTAGCTTGGTCCAAGGAGGTACAAGAAAACTCCGTTGCATCTATGGATTGAATTTGATATGTTATTCCTTAAGACTATTTGCATTGCCTGCTATTTCGGTTTTGTTCTTCTTGGTTGCATCACAACATAAAGGAAGCATGAATTGTTTTTTTTCTCTTCATGTTTATTACAATTCATGAGGAAACAGAACGGAGTTCAATATTTATTTTTAACAAAAGAAGTTTTTGTGGATAAAGTACTAGTGATAAAGAGTTCTTCTAATTCAATCAAGATCAAAACTAATAAATCAATCTTACAATATCGGATTTAACTTGACAAATGCCTCCCCAGAACTGCAAAGAAGCTACATTAAAAAGCGTAATTATCTAGATCCTGAATTAATATGTATATGGTGTTGACACTTCTAAATTTCTTTTATTCGAATGTGTTTTGCTTCGCCAAAATGTGTCACCCCATGTTCTGCTAAGGTTTCCCTCCTTATATTTTCAGGGCCACTTCCACCAGCACGTCGAAGATCCCTCTTTGTTTTGGCAAGTTCAATGATCATTTTTTCATCAAAAGCATACAACATTATTCCTCTTGTTGCATCTGTGAAGGCTGCATTTGCCAACAAAAGGGTAAGTTATTACTTCTATGAATCATGCTTTGCAGTTGCATTTTCCACTTGTGCTGTATTCCAAACTTTCTTCTCCCCGTCTTCTCGTGTTCATGCATGGGGCACTGTTTCATACAGCACAAGTAGTCGTGAAATTCAGATTCCTGATCGGAATATAATGTTTAGGTGCTAGTTTGATGAGTATACGTTTACAAATGGCCTTAAGATGATCGTCTCTTCTGTTTTTCAGATTGATCCCTTTCTGTCTCTGGTTGATGATTGCAAGCTACAAGTTGTTGAAACTGGATCCAGACCAGGTAAAATTGAGTATGGATCCAAAGAAGACGATAATAGTGCTCTAAGATGTCTTTCGGAGATTGAAATTACCAGTGATCAAGCGAAGGAAAACATGGTTTCTCTTATAGTGAAGAATTTGGAGAATTCAGCAAATGTAAAGTCTTCTTTTTGTTTTTAAATCAAATTTTAGTTTGCACTAATTATCTATTTATAAGCGTAAAATTATCAACCATCACGCTTTTTGCAGAATGAGATTAGCACCATACGGCAACAGTTGCTGAATGAATTTTTGCCTGATGATGTATGCCCCCTCGGGGGCTGCTTTGTAAATCAATCTCAATCAGAAGACCAGAAAACTCAGGGAGATGTAAAGTCCATACTCCATTCAGTAGAATCCTAAATATGTATGATTGGTGAACACTTTTTATAATATATTTTTTTTCGATATTATGCAGTCGGGGCCACTCTTACCGATGGACGATGATTTCCCCACAAACTACACAACTATCTACTGATGTTCCTAACTTGTTGAGTGTGAATCAACTTCTAGAGTCTGTAAGTTACTCCCGTCATTCGCTTTTGGGTTCGGACATCTGAGATAATCAGCTAGGGCTTACTCAAAAAAGTTAATAGACGATAATTGATCCCTATCTAACGCTTGCAGATTCTGGAGACATCATATCAAGTAGGAAGAGTTTCTGTGAGTACTGCAGCAGATGTTTCATACAAGGAAATGACGCTTCACTGCGAGTCACTTATGATGGGAAAGCAGGAGAAGATGTCGTATTTGATGAACACCCCACATAAACAAGAAAGTTTGTTGATAACGTTTTCACAAGATTCCGATGAAAAAGAGAAAATAACAATTGCTCATGTACATAGTAGCAGAAGTATCCATTTGGTAATTTCTTGTTCATCTTTTCTTAAATTCTATGGTTAAGTCTTAGTTTGTCAAAATTTCGTTCTGTTCACGTTTCACTTATATTCCTCTTAGATCATTTTACTAATTGGGTACTAATATTATTTCGAAGGAATAAGGTTTTGCTTAACTCAAGATTATCGCGCATTACTAATCTATTTGCTCAACTGTTATTAAAATTGGCAGACTGGAAATCCGTTCGTTGACCACCAGGATATTCCAGCAGTTCTAAGCAAACCTCCTCTTCCCTTATGTGCTGCTGAGTACCAAAACCATCCTCAGTCATTCAGGCTGCCAGCGTCCAGCCCATACGATAATTTCTTGAAAGCTGCTGGGTGTTGATGTGATGCGAACCATCCTCTATATCACGCGAGACAAAGAAACGATGCTAAAACTTCCTGCTTCTGAGAATTTAAGGATCCGGGCGTGCTCCATTCAGCACAGAAACACTATAAGTAGATTGATTGAGCTTCTTTCTAATGATTCTGATTTAAATTAATTCATTCTTTCATTTTTTTTTCGCCTTTAATGTATAGTATACATATAGTTGTTTAAGAATTTACTGGGGGAAGGCATATGCTAATTTTTTTTTCCTCCTGTGATAGACAAAGACCAGGACATCTGAGGATTAACTATATCCTAGTTTAGCTTTGTGATTGTACAAAGTTAATTTTAATGTTGAGGTTGTGATGTCTTTATTACTTTTGACATGGTAGATGATAGCATTTTTCTTGTGTAAATTATAGATATTGGTACAAAATATATAATATATTATCCAAATGAGACTTGTATATATAGTTAGTTTCAGCAGGCATGAAATTTGAAGTTCTATTCAAATTCTTGATCCTTCATAAAATGACTACAAAATAGAAGGGTTTAGAAAACTGTAAGTAGAATTTTATACAATGATATTATCATATATGTGGAACGATATTAGTAGTTTAAGCCTATAAATTCACTCCAGTCTAATAGTCTTGTTATATGTGAAACAATATTATTGGTCTACTAGATAGTGTGTTAGAATATTCAGACTCACAAATTGCAATTTTATAATTTAAGATTTCATTCTAGGTAGTTTTGCATTCTCTCGTATTTTATTATCAATTATGCACTTATTTGAATTCAAAATATCTCCCACATAATAAGAGATAAATGAGTAATATTAGTATTTTAACTTAAAAACTACCTCTTATTTGTTTTCCATAAGAATGGTTTTGATATAAACCAAGTCCAATGGACATATGATCAAGAGAGAGAACATTAGCACCACATGGTCCATAAACAATGCTACATTAATTACATAATACAAGTCTTTTAGGATATTTAACGAAAATTAAGAAAGCAAAAAAATAAGGTACTTTGTTAGTTAAAATATTAATATTATTCTCTTAAATATAATTAGTGGTATACAAATCATATTTAAGAGAGTGATATTTATATTTTACTTCCCTAATTTTTACTACATATATTAAATGATTTATATTATGAATTAGACAGAGTACCACTAAAGAAAAAAAAGAAAAAAACCTAAAATGAAATAGTTTTATTACACTATAACTAATAACAAATCTTGTCTTGACCATGCTTGAAGTTGGGCTCAGGTTAGTAAGGGATTTGACACGTCTTACTAAAGGTCAAGTGTTCAATTCCACTTGCCGATGTGAGGGATTTGTGTTGGTGGATGATCCATGAAATCTGCTTATAAGCGATTTCACGGTCCCATGCAAAGCGCTGTCACGATCAGTGAGTCGTGATCAGAGACCCGAACCCAAACTTTTTTGTAAAAAAAACAAAAACAAAAACAAAAACAAATCCCGTACTAGAGTTTCCCCAAGAAAAAAAAATCACCATTTGCTGCCCTCTCTCTGGTGTCCCGTTCTTCCTCTCTCAGCCGAAGTCCTCCGACCGAATCGGTGAGTAATATCTCCATGCATATGTTTATTATGAACATTTTTTAATTTGTTCTCCTGTTATGGATTCAATTATGAAATCATCTGTGGAGTTGATCATTGAATCTTGATTTAGGTTTTTATCGTTAAAAAATTAGGGATTTGATACCTATTTTCAATCTCTAGTTTGTGTTATTCCATGCTCTGTAGTGGATGTAAATTGATTCGATCAATATGACGATATATAATATTCTTTACGATCTGTGTAATGCCAGGCATTCTAGCGTAGCAACGATCTAATCATCCCGGAGGATTTGTTCTTTTTGTTCATATATTCAGATTATTGATTTTGGATTGAGAATTTTTTTTGTGCTGTAGTTCGCAAAAATATATTGTTTGCGAGAGATGTAAGATGAAAGTGAAAATTTTGTTGTAGAAACAGTGAGGAAATCATGTCAAAATAAAATAAAATAAAATATTTTCTTAATATAAGTGGCGTTGGGTGTGTGTTTGTTAAGGTTGTATCTTTTTGCTTTTTTCGATTCACTTTTAACAGAAATGAAATGCGGATAGAGTGTTATACGAAAGTGAGAGAAGATGTGGGATGAAATTGAAAATTTGTGTTAGAAATAGTGAGAAAATTGTGTCCGGATACAATCTAATATTTTCTTATGATAAGTGGATTTAGGTTGGGTGTTTTTTTTAGGGTTGATTCTTTTTGCCCCCTTCCCGATTTTCACATTTTAACAGAAATGAAACGCTGGAAGATATTTATAGGAAAGAAAAGGTTGGGTTGGTAATACACTGAGGTTCAGAGTTCTTGTGAACCTTTTTTCTTGATCATATTTCATCAGATTCCAAAATTTATATCCAACTTCTGCTGTTATGTATTGTCTATTGCGGCTTCTTGTTGTTGGTGTATGAATTTACTTTTCATTGAATATTCTTCTTTTTCTGTATTATTGGGTGTACGGCTTATATGATTGTTATGTATTCAAGAGATTGATTAGAGAAACTTTGTGCTGGGGGATTGTATTGGGGCTGCAGCTTTCGTAAACTAATTGGAAATTTGGTTTATTTTCAGTTGTTGAATTCCAGAAAAATGGCAACTAAATACATCTTGTCTGCCCTAGCTGGATCAGCTGCAGTTGCATATGTGTGTGACGTTGCTATTGCTGACAAGAAGATTTTTGGAGGCAAGTCCTAGCTCGTTTAGCTTAATACTCTCACTTTGCTCGTCATGTTTGACTTTTTCCTGTTTTCTAAACACTGTTCCATTTTATCAGGTATTACACCATCAACCGTCTCTGACAAGGATTGGTGGGAAGAGACCGACAAAAAGTTTCAATCCTGGCCACGCACTGCTGGTCCCCCAGTGGTTATGAACCCCATTAGCCGTCAAAATTTCATTGTGAAGAACAGGATTGATTAGCGGACCTTCCCCTTGGCAGCCTGTTTTTTCTACTATTTTCACTGTTAAAATTTAGCTTTGATTACCGAGTATCGTGAATCATAAAATGGAGGAAGTTTCATTCGTGGTTTGCTATTACACCACCATTTGTTCTCGTTTATTTTGTCGTTGGACTAGGATCTGCTTCTTTTAAGGCTACTTACATTTTTTTAATAAATGTTCAGTCCAGAACCCTGGTTTTTATGGGATATATTATTAGCGACTGAATTCCCCTACTGCTTGTTTTATGCGCCTCCAAAGCTTTTGGTGATCTTTCTACTGATTTTTCTCCTTGATGGATTTTCATGATGGACGTATTTCCTTCATGTGGGTGCCCTTCTATTCCAGTAAGCAGCTTATCTGAACTCTGTCTAGTAGTTGTGTACAAAAGAAATGTTGGTTTAGCTCATGTTTGCTTGTACTTCTTTATTGAATGGTTATAATAAACCAAAGTTGGTGTATATTTGCTCTCTAGTTTACTAAAGGAACATGTCATATCAGGCACTCTTGATTCTTTCAATCTCATATACATGGATAAACAAACAATTGATTTTTGGGGTTTGGGTTCGGCAGGCATTCTTTTCGAAGTTTACTCGAATCATGCATCTTTATTATTTGTCGAAATGGTAGCAGCATCTGCAGATGTTCTCCATGTTCTAGTTTTTAAATGGACTCCTATATGGACTACTATAGTTATGGGACAGGGGCCCGGACCCAAAAAATTATTGTTCCGAGTAAAAAATGGTAAGCCGACTACTCTTGACTTCTCTGTTCTCTTGATTGAGATAAGATCACTATTATGCCTGCAAACGGATACGGAACTGTCTATTACGCATTCATATCCGTTTTTAACTTTTCCTACCGAATCCGGATTCTAACGGATTCATAATATGTGTTACCAAATTCGTCCGTTCGAATTCGGGTACGGATTCGGTAAAATCCGTTTAAAAAGTCTAATCATCATCATTTTTTACTTTTCTATTTTGACTAACTAAAAATATACTTGTTTAATTTAATAATCTTACATATAAAATGTTAATTCACTCCAATTATAGTACAATTCACAAATAATTCTACGTACTAGAATACAATTCATAATCATAATACTTTCTCAAAGTTCAAAATTCAAATAAAAATACATAACTAGAATTGCGATCATATTTGAATATAAATATTCAGAATCTTTCTTAAAATAAAATACATAATGCTTCAAGGACCTTGCTAGGCTACTAGAATTATTGGCTAAAAGATTGACTAAAATAGTTTTTTGGACCGTTTTGCCCTTACAGTTGGGTGAATCCCTTATACCAGCAGGGGTGAGATAGTCATTTAACACTCTCAATTTTGGGGTTTAGGGTTTCTATCCCCAAAATTCTAGGAGTAAATCATTTTCCATGCTTTAATTATGATAAAATCTAGCCTTAGATGTGAATTGATCCAAATGTTAAAAAAAATTATTTATAACATATATTTACTATATATAATTAATATATATGCAAAAACGGATTCGATTTTTAATATTTCAGACCCGTAACCATTTTATTACTCTTGTACGAATTCGAATTCGAATTTGGATTCGGATGCGGACATATGAGTTTGGAGTTTTTACGGAGTCCTAACCAGTTTTTTCGAATTCGAGTCGAATACGGGTCGCGACCCGTTTGCAGGCCTAATCACTATCCCTGAAAGAACTAAAAAAACCCATGAATCCAACAACATCTACATCGTTTTTTCTGAATCAGAAAATGGTAATGATTAATGAAGCATATAGTAACTATGTAGAACCATTTGTGCAAATATTAACAAGTGAAACCTTGCTACTCCCTCCATTCCCACTTAATTGTCGTTTAAGAGATTTATAGGTATCCAAATTAATTGTCGTTTAAGACTCTTTTATTAGTTGTCAACAATTTATTCCAATTATACACATTTCTTTTATTTGCGGCCTCTGCATCCCTATTTTTTCCCTTTCTTTTCTTATGCTATATAATTGAGAGAGGGAGGGTAATATTGAAACTTTCGGTGAAAATGATAAGTTCCTTAATTTTCTAAAATTGTCTTAAAGAGTCTTATATTTAGGAATGGAGGGAGTACTAAGCATGGGAACATACAGTTTAATGGGGAAAATTTAAGAACTTCTATTCCATTTACAGCAGTTTCCACCAAAAAAAAAAAATCTGAGACTTGCATTTACCCTCAATTCATTCCTTGTGCCTTTTTTCTTCAATTAAACTAATTACAGAGCTGCATTTCTGGCAAGCTCTTCGGTGCAAGACAGTAGTAGATTGATATAGAACAGAGGCTACCCTAACCATACAAGAGAACGAGTCGCCTTCTCCGGAGATGACAAATTCTGAATGAGGAGAATATAGCATTACTTGATTTAACTTGAATGGAAAGAACTAAGATTAGGCCAGGCTATTTTGTTATTTCTTGAAGCATTTCAACCACCTTCTTCATCTTTGGTCGCTTTGCAGGTGTACTGTCAGTGCAGAGCAATGCAATTTTTAATGCAGCAAGCATTTCCTTTCTCCAACCGAATGACACAGTGCTAAGCTTTGCATCAAGTATCTGCTCTGGTGTTTCGCCTCTTGCAGGTGCCCCATGAACCCACTTCACCAAGTCTATTCCTTCACCGAATTCTTCTTCAACCGGTAATCGCGTTGTAAGTATCTCAAGCAACACAACTCCGTAACTGTAAACATTTCCAGGTGCTGTAACTTGCATTGTATACGCATATTCTGTTCATAATCAAGAACCGAAATGTTTAGGTGCAGGAAAATGCAAAGATCTTTGGAAAAAGAAAGAACAAAAGGAAATTTTACCAGGGGGAATATAGCCAAATGAGCCAGCAACAGCACTGATACTTGCAGTCCCTCTGGATGGATCTAAGAGCATTGATATTTCCACTTCACCGACCAAAGGGTTGTTATTAGAATCAAGAAGAACATTGCCTGAAGCAATGTCAAGGTGAATGATGGCCACATGATGTAGGAATGCCAATCCTTCTGCCACCCCAATCGCGATGGAAAGTCTCGTTGGCCAGTCGGGTTTATAATCTGGTTTGTTTGAAGATTCATGAAGAAACTGAGCAAGCGTTCCGTTTGAGAAGTACTGATGTAACAGAAGCACAACATCTTCATAAATTACAAACCCAATAGGTCTCATCAGATTGTTATGACAGAGTTTGCTAAGCTTTTCGAGCTCTCTGATCATTTTGCTCTGGTGGTGAACCAAAGTTCTATCCATTGATCTGAGCTTCTTGACCGAACAAATCATACCCGATGGCATTTCTGCCTTGTAGACAGTGCTGAAGGTCCCAGTATTAAGCTTATTCGATTCTTTTAAGGTTGCTTTTACCGCGGCATCCAAATCTATAGCTTGCCTGAGATTTTCAGTGAACACATTTCCTGCCATGATGACCGGCTTGTCATTATTTTCATCTTCAACACTTCCGGCTTCTTTAGTGGCCTTTTCTTGCTTCTCCCTCATCATAAACAGCAAGACAACAATAGTCACTGATACAAAAGCTCCCAAACCTGAACCAATAACAGCCAATATTATCCTGTACGAGACCTTATGATGGTAACCTAATCGGTTAGGACCGTTTAAATTTCCACACAAACTTAAAGGCTCTCCACAAAGCCCTTTGTTTCCCACAAAACTTGAATTTGGGCTCTTCTGGAATGGCACGAAAATTGGTATTGGACCACTCAGTTGATTGTTTGAAAAATTAACCTCTATCAAACTCAACATGCCCTTCAATGCAGATGGAATAATCCCGGTAAGCTGATTATTAGAGAGATCCAAAGAAACAAGCTTGTCAAGTTTCCCCAAGTCTGGGGGCAATGGCCCATGGAGATGATTGAAACTCAAGTTCAATGCTATCTGCAAGTTCTTCATGTGCCCGATCTCCGGGGGAATAGTTCCAGTTAGATAATTACTTCCCACCTGCAATTCAAGAAGCTTTATGCAATTTCCAATCTCATTCGGTATCTCCCCTCTAATAGAATTCTGACTCAGAAGCAAATATTGCAGTCTTGAAGTATTGCAGATCCCTTTAGGAATAGAGCCATTAAATCTATTGCTACTTAAGTCCAGCTTGTTAAGATTCTTGGAGCTCAAAATAGAAAGTGGGATCTCTCCAAATAGATTATTTCCGGAAACAATCAGTTCTTGCAGATTTATGAGTTTGCCAAATTCTGAAGGAATGGTTCCACTGAAACCATTTGAGGCTAAATTAAGAAGGGTGAGATTAGAACATTGAGCAAATTCAGAAGCAATCTCCCCAGAAAGATTATTATTATCTGCCTCAAAGTAAGCAAGACTAGTAATGTTCCCGATTTCTTTGGGAATATTTCCTATCAACTTATTGTTCCCAATTCGTACGTTCGAAAGGCCTTTGCAATTCCCAATTGAAGGAGTAATACTTCCAGTCAGTTTGTTCTGAGTCAAAACCAAAATCTGAAGCTTCTTCATTGCAAAAATGCTCTGAGGTATGGATCCTTCAAGCTGGTTAGAATGAAGATTCAACAGCTCAAGCCGTGAAAATGAGCCTAAATTATTTGGGATTTCACCACTTAGATCATTTTCATAGGCAGTAAAAACCCTCAAATTGGTTAAATTCCCTACCCATTGTGGGATGATTCCGTTTAGTTCATTGGTAAAAACTTGAAACTCTTGCAATTTCTCTAACCCCTTAAGCTCATTAGGTATAGCTCCTATGAGCAAGTTATTAGAGAGGTTCAATGATCTAAGATTCTTGAGACTACCCAATTCTAAGGGAATCAAATTTCCAAACTTGTTAAATGACAAATCAAGAACTTGAAGCTCAGATAAATTCCCAAATACTTGTGGAATTGATCCATGGAAATTATTGTAGGAAAGGTCAAGAAACTTCAACCATTTGAGCTCAGAAATTAGAGTGACATTACCTTGAAGGCCAAGACCAGAAAGATCAAGCCTTTCCACCACCATTGTTTGATTGCTGCTGCAACCAACACCAGGCCAAGAACAGTAATCTGAATTGTTGTTGAGGCCCCATTCAGATAATCTCAGCTCTCTTCCAATTGCTAATAATAATTTCTCACCATCATCATGAACAACCTGAGCAAGAAGAACAAATGGGAAACTTGATAGCAACCCAAAAACCAAAAAGATTGAAACTTTCATCCTGGGTTGCCTTCTTTGCCCTTTTTCCTCCAAGAAAATGTGCTCAAATTAGAAAGCAAGAAGCCATTTAGTAGAAGAAAAAAAGAAGAGAAATTGCAATCCTCTTGCAATGAGAAAGAATCCTCCAAGAAAGGTCTTGTCAAATTAAATCAACAAAACAAGCATTAAAGAAAGAAGAGATTTTGGTTGAACAGGGCACTCAAAAAAAAAAAAAGCATCAAGCTTTTTCCAATCCCACAAAAAAAATTAAAGTCAAGAAAGGAAGAACATAACGTTTTAGAACATGGGATAGTAGTGAAAAAAGGGGGAACAAATTTTTTGGGCAAAAGAATGTGCAGAAGGAAAGGAAAAGAAAAGGGGATGAGTTTGTTTGTGTAATGTAGTGATGAAAGAAAGAGGAAGAATTGTTTTGAATGTATAATGTTTTAGGTAACTGCAGAACCTCTTTCTTTCATAGTCATAGGACTGGGAGAGAGATTCACGAGATATCAGCAGTGAGGAGTCAATGAAACTGTACGGATCTCTCAGACAGCATTTGCTATTGTTTCTTGGATTCCTCCTACCTTTTATAATAGGGTTAAAATCATATGTACTCGCGTATATTTTTATTTATGTATTTAATTATTCAAAATTTGATATATGGATATTTTTTTCAATTATATATACACATGAAGAATTTTGAACGGTTGGGGTATATAAATAAGAATATATACGGGTACATACAATTTTTGCCCCTTTTTAATGGAAAATATTTGTGGGTATCCATGTATTTTCTCATTCATGTACCCAAATACTCATAATTCACCATGTGTGTGTATAATTAAAAAAAATATTTACATAGCGAATTTTGAATAATTATGCATAAAAATGTAAAAATACACAGGTACCAATAATTTTCACTATTTTAGTATGATGGTTGTCTTTAATTTAGAAGCCTTAGCTCTTACGATGGGGACGAGATCGTATTAGTATTTGGTAGAACATTTTTGTCACTTGATTGTTTCATACTTACTAGTATGATTCTTCTCACACTTAGATTAATCAACTAAAAAAACTTGGATTATCATATGTTTAATACTCCTCGGGGTTTAAATCAAAAGGTCACGATCAAGGAAGCAAGAAAGCAATGATTTTGACATTAGGATTGGTAAACTATATTTAATGTCTCCTATGCTAATACCATATTGTTGTTCAGGTAATAGTGTGACAAGAGAATCTGTGATTCATAGTTCAAATTATCAAAATTAAACATTGACAATGTAAAAAAGGTCTATTCTGTCATGGACCAGGTTCATTGGACCATACGGTCCAGATTTTGCCACATCACTGCATTTTCTTCTCTCTCCTCATTCTGCAGGGATGTGGCCAAATCTGGACCACATGGTCCACATGGACCCGGTCCATATCAGATATTTCCTGTAAAAAATAACAAAAATAATAATAATCTCTCAATATTGTGATTTTGTGGGGAGCTCTTAGAAATTTACTTGCTGGCCAGCAGCTTGAGATTGGGGAGTGTACAATTATTTGGAGGCTTTTTTGTTACTTTGTTATGATTGACTAAACTCATGTTCACTTGCTTCTTTGAACTCTTCCCACAATTCCAATTACAAAACCAACAAATGCTCATTGCCCCCTCTAATATTATTTCATATGGACACACTTTTGTTTTGGAATCAAACTTAAAATTTTATGCGTGACATCTACATATTTTTGTAATTTTTAAACTAGCCGAAAAAATAAATCTAATTCCATCCCGAATCAAAAGTAAAAAAAAAAAGGTTAGTAGAATTAGTGTAGCACGAGTCACTCAATCTCAGGAATGTTCTTGTGGAGACTGCTCCCAAGGTCCTTTCTAGAGGTGTTCAAGAAAAATCGAAACCGACCAATCCAAACTGATCCAAACCGAATTTTCGATTTGAGCGGTGCATTAGACTGGTTTCGGTTTGAGCTAAATTAAAACCGAATTTTTGGTTTGGTTTAAAAAAAATTATAAACCAAACCAAACCAAACCGAATATATATAATATATAATATAATATATATTAAAGGATTTTTTTGCAATAAAATATATTTTTCCTTAAAATGATTTCTAGTATAATTGCTAACTTCTGTATCTCATTCTAGAATTTTCAAGTGTAAGTTCTTCAATTGTTAAACCAAGAGATTAAAAAGTCATCATTTGGTATGAGATTTTAGATTTACCAAAAGATTTTATTGTATTTCACTATTTTGAACTAATAATTATGTAATTTTTGTGTTTTTCTTGTAGGATGATTTTGAAGTAATTTGTTTAAAGTGCAAGGATCAAGACCAAGAATTTATGTTTTATTATTTTGTTTTCTTTATTGTGTTTACCTTGAGAAAATAATAGGCATATTTTTTTTTTAAATACTTTTTAGCAACTAACTAATTAAATAAAGTTTTTATTAAACTTAATAATCAATATTTTTGTGTCTCGCAAAATCGAGCAACCAAACCAATCCAAACCAAACCAAACCAAACCAAACCGAATGTATCAGTTTGAGATTTTAAATGGTTTGGATTGGTTTCAAAATTTCCAAACCGAATATTTCGATTTGGTTTGAAAAATGTATTAAATCGAACCAAACCGAACCATGAACACCCACTCCCCTCACATGAATTGAGGGTAAATCCCACTCAATTCATGTGAGAGATCTGTGGGGTCAATTCTATACAGACGATACTAGGATTGAATTTTTCGGTGTACCACTTCTAACTACAATTCATAACTTCTGATTCGAAATCTCCTTCCTCTAATAATAATAATAATAATAAAAAAGGAGTAGATAAAATAATGAAGAATAAGACCCACAACATGAGGAGAGGGGTTAGGGCATCCCCAGGACAAGTAGGGCCTTACCCTCACCATGTCTATTGGTCATGTATATATCAATCTATAGCAGAGCAGATAGATAAATGGTACTACCTCCATTCCCATTTAATTGTCGTTTAGGAGATATATAATTATTCAAATTAATTGTCGTTTAAGTTTCGTTTATTAGTTGTCAACAATTTATTCCAATTATATCCTCGATATTTCTTTTATTCGCAGTCTCTGCCATCGCTATTTTTTCCTTTCTTTTCTTATGCTATACAAGTGAGAGAGGGGTAATATTGGAACTTTGGGTGAAAATGACTAAGTTCCTTAATTTTCTAAAATTGTCTAAAGAGTCTTATATTTAGGAACGGAGGGAGTAATAATCAATTTGCTTTATATCTTACAAACTTTGTTCTAAAATTCTTCCCTCTTTTTTGTTAAAGAAAAAAGAAAAGCAAAGACAAACATTGCTATAAATTTCCTTTTGCCACTTTGTCATGATGGACTAAAATGAATGCTACAATCTTTTTGATTAAATAATTAAAGAATATATAAAGTAGTGCTCCCTTGTCTATAACAGTAGTAACCTTTTGGGTTGGTTCTTTCTCCATAATAATTTTATCATATAATCATGGGGTTTGTGAGTTAAAGTATAGGTTTTAATCATTTCTTCAGACTTTTTGGTGGTTTTATTTTCAATATTGTCTTGGGAGATTTAGTTTACCAGATCTTGTGTGTTGGTAGTTTAATTTATGGACTTTTCTGATATTGACCATGTTCAGGCTTCTCTTCTCATTCTGTAGTGATGTAATCAGTTCTGAACCACATGATTTAATGGATCTGATATATATCAGAACTATTCTTAATTTATTGGAACGTTAATTGTCTTTGGCTCCATGTACGAAACACGACGTTTAAGATTTGTAGGGTATTTGGACTAACTTGGCAAGAATTCTCACAGACAACGATTTGTTTGCGTATATATGCATTAGGGTTTTGAGTTTATGGAATGTTAATGAGGAAGAAATTAACTATTTATACAATTGATGAAGGAATCAAAACACAAGTTTAACTTGTTTAGTTAATAATTAGCTTCAAAGGGCAGAAACTTTTGACTAACTTGATCATTTATACTTATTTAGAATTTTGTTGATCAATATTTTCTTATTTGTTTAGGTTAATGGAGGCATGGATTATGATTAGGTCCCCATTTGATGTCTTTAATTATACTACATAGTACTCCCTCCATTCCCTATTAATTGTCATTTAGGAGATATCTAGGTATCCAAATTAATTGTCGTTTAAGGTTGTTTTGTTAGTTGTCAACAATTTATTCCAATTATACCCTCAACATTTTCCTTTATTTTCTTTATGATGTATTAGTGAGAGAGAGAGAAGGTGGGGTAATATTGGAAGTTTAGGTGAAAATGACAACTTACTTAATTTTCTCAAATTGTCTAAAGAGTCTTATATTTAGGAATGGAGGGAGTATGAAGTAGCAATGCATGCATCCTCTTGAAGGAAAGAAAAACTCTCCTGATGAAATGCAGCAAGGGATGAAAAATATGCATATATTGTACATGAAATACTTAAAATTGATAAAGAAAATATATAAATTGGTGATAATAGGTGAAAAGAAAGAAAAAAACACTTGAATGTCGAAATCTTCCCCACTAAAGTATATTTACAATTGAATTACTGGCTTGACTCATTCTTAAATCCATAATAATTAACACGATATTTTGTAGAGAAAAAAAAAGAAAATTTTGTCCTGAATTTCTGTCTTATTCATGTCATATTAATAGATAATTGTTGTTGTGTATTCATGTTTTTCTTATGTGTTTCACCAATTCTTTTAGACTAATTTTTTTGAAATAAAAAGTTAACACAAGACTGTTTTTTATTAATATGATAGAGAACGAGACACGAGATGAGAGGAGTAAAAACATGTGTTTTTACTTTTCTATTTTTTGTTGTTGGTTGGAGACATATAAGCATGGTCTCAATGCTTATTTATACATACACATTCACTTGAAAGAAATTGCCATTTACTAGCCATATTGCTATAGTGAGAACATAAAGACTAAAGAGTAGTAGTTCTGAATCAACATTCGAATTAATAGCCATTTTGGTCATCAACATAGTTTCGGGGCAGCCACTTTCATCTTTTTTAACTTTTTTTAGCCACTTTCATCTCCAATATATTTTCAAACTGCCATATTGGGGGATGAAAGTGGCTGAAAAAGTTAAAAATGATGAAAGTGGCTGTTTAAAAATATATTGGGAATGTGAAAAGTTAAAAAAAAAAAAAAAGAAAAAGGATGAAATTGGCAGCCCGAAACTATGTTGATGACCAAAATGGCAATTAATTCATCAACATTCCCTACCCATAATAACAACAAACAACAGAGAACAAATCAAGATCTTGCCCTTTCCCCCTAAATCCTTCTCCTCTCATGTTTTTTATTGGGGGTAAAATCTCAAGGAGTTGACTCCACTGAATATCATCCATACCCAACTCTAATAGCATGTGCATATATGTGATAGTATGGTAAGCCAAAGCCCATTACTTTTTCAGATTTTTTTTAAACTTAGGAAAAAATAAAATAAAATATTGAAGATGTATTATATGATGAGAAAATGTTAAAAAGGGAAGGAGAAATTTGAGGAAAAACAAATGGGGATTTCAATCAAGAAACTCAATTGATTGAGATGGGGCTCTCTCTTTACTAGACATGCATCATGACCCTTTTATCATGCATTGTCTCATCTACCTCTAGCATTATGGGGCCCCCATCCATCTCTCTCCCTCTCTCAAACACAAACATATATACATACATATGCATACAATATTAAATATATTTTTATTTTATAGATAAAATAAAATTAAAAAATTACACATTAAAAGTCAAAATGCAAAGAAGCAAATTAAAATAATATGAACCACAATATAAAAAGAAATTCACAAACTCAATCTATCAAAATAACTATTGACTGAAAATAAAGTGATCGCACATATAACATTAAATTTATGGAAAATGATTTACTCCTAAAATTTTGGGAATAGAAACCCTAAACCCCAAATTGATGGTGTTAAATGACTATCTTACTCCCCTGCTGGTATAAGGGATTCACCCAACTATAAGGGCAAAAAGGTCCGAAAAACTATTTTAATCAATCTTTTAGCCAATAATTCTAGTAGTCTAGCAAAGTTTTAAATTTATATAGCTATGTTATTAACTAGCTATGGGCCCAATTTACATTGAGGAACCCCATCTGGTTAACTGTGGGCTTACACTTAACCTTCATACTGGCCCAAAATACAAAAGCGGGTACAAGGACTTCATTGGATCAGCATACATACATAAAAAAAAAAAAAAAAAAAAGTATCAGCAGTTATAAGCATACAAGCCCAAACAAACATTCCATACAAAAGGTAAATGATGTTCAAGAAAATTCCATATCATTAATGGGCTGCTAACACCGCGTTCTAAAAGCAGTTCAGTTAATTAAAAGCATTCAGGTCAAGTGACTCACCTTAGCTGGTCACATATGCGACATTTTAAAATTGCTTAAGGCAAGATTACAAATTCGAGACATTTTCAGAGCAACTTATATCGTAGAAGGTACAACATTTTAATTCTTGCACCGTTTCGGTTTCTCTTCAGCTGGCACTAGGAGGGAATCCGGTGAAGGCAAATCATTGATTATATCAGCATCGCCAATATCACTTTTCTGGAACTCAATATTACTGCATCCATAGTCAAAGCCTGTGGGGTCCATGATCCCATAGTTTGGTCCCATAGGAGCTCCATAAGGTGGAAAATTGGGATGTGAAACTGGTCCAATAGATCCGACTCCATAATCACTCTCGGAACCTACAATTGAATTCTCTGCATGTAGATGTGAATCCCGCTGACATTTGTGAGGGGAGTTAGAAAACTGGTTACATTGATCCGGTTCCATGACAAAGTTACCTCCAGAAGGCATAGGGCTCAAATTTGGCAAAGTCTGAAACATATTATGGTTTAAGACAGCCCATAAACCTTGATCTAAGAAGGAATTGTTCTGATAATCAAACATTTGGAAGTTGCTGGGCTCATATGCCTGTGGCCATGCAAATGCATGAGCAGTACTATCTGGATTTGGGCTGACCAAGTTGTTGTATTGGGGTTGTACAACAGGTTCATTGGTTTGTACAGTCGGACCGTGGCCAGCGTTCTCGTTCATGGTGGAATTTCCTGTATTTTCTTCTTGTGAATTTTCACTCTTCTTCTTCCTTTTGCTCAAGTATATTTTGCATAAAACACATTCGTCCAACTGTGACAAAAAATAAAAAATTTAATATTACAATTATGATCATAATTTAAAAAGTTCTAACCAGATTTTCGTCATATCAAGTTTGAGAGTTTAAGATTTAATGCAAAGGTGGGAATATGAAATGCTCTAAAAAAAATAATTAATGAAACAACATAATTAATTTCTTAACTTTATTAATCAAGATTTTGTTGTTTGTAACTTTCAAGGGTAACTAGGAGAATGTTTTCTAAAGATTTTTAGGTTTTGTGACATGCACATTTTCTTTCAAATATAAGAAAAAAATTAGGATAAATTTCCTAAAACAAATAGTACTCAAGTGAGATTGGACAACATTTCATCAAGATTTTAAATTTCAGAACAAATTATTCTCTGACAAAAATTCAACTTCCACTAAATTGAGTTTTTCTCTACCAAACATCAAGATTTCTATACAACTCAGAAAAATTGTATATTATTTTAATTTAAAGAAAAAATAATGTTTTTTCAAAGAATTTCTTTAGAATGTTAAGCTAATTTAGCTTAAAATATATTGAATTTATTTTTTATATATGATCATTTACTTGTAAAAGTTGTACATAAATGCTTTAGATATTGAATGAAAGAAAACATGATAATTTGAACATAAATCAAAATGATTTTTGGGTCTGCCTTTTCTAATGTCTTTTGGCTTTGATTTAAGGATATGATTTCGCAACAAATGTAACGATATAAGAGACTACTGTTTCAGTGGTATTCTATAAGTAGTCACCTTGTACATTTATCGGTAAATGTTATGTTTGTTTCCTATCCTCCCCGCTCATACCCTCAATCATTACGAATTTAATTAGTTATGTTATTATTATTTTTGTGTTGTTGTCCTTAATTTGTAAGTATATTCTCAATCAAGACACTAATAGACAATCAGTAATAGAATATGCAGGCAAAACTAAATAATCCCAAAGCAAATAACTAGACAGAATTGAAGACGAAAAATACTTAAATAAAAAAAACAAATCCCAGAATCTGTAAATCGAGAACTTATTACGACTGGTTATTTACTTTGGAATTATCTGACATTACCAACATATTTTGTTACTAATACTTACTACTACCTCCATTCCTAAATAAAAGAATTTTTTCATTATATGTTACTGAAAATTAAGATGTATTTGTAATCAAAATATAAATATTATTCTATTAAATAGAATTAGTGGTATACAAGTCATACTTAAGAGAGTAATACTGATATTTTAATTAAACAAACATCGTGGGAGTCTGTGGCCAAAGTGGAAAAAGGCCGAGGATGCAGGACCGAGGTCCTGTGTTCGATTCCCACATCGCCCACCCCGTAAAAAAAAAAAAATTAAACAAACATCTTAATTAATTTTCGCAACATGAAAATCGTATATTTAAGGATGGAGGGAGTATCGCTTGGTGCCCCAATCGAAAATAGATTCGCGTGTTAAATTATGTTGAATATATGTGTGCTACTAAAGTAGTTGCAACAATTGAAGAGGGATTATGAATAGTTGTATTGTACCTGCATGTCCGGTTGGCCATTGGGTAACGTCCTAGGATCAGGACCCTTTTGATCAAGTCTGTATTCGTGCATCTTCCAATCGCTTCTCTTGCTGTATTCTGGGTTCCTTATATAATAGTCGAGTGCCTTCCTGTATCCGATGGTCTTTTCTTCGCTATCTTTAACTTCAAATTCATTCCCGGTAGGCTTCCAATACCCGTCCCCAGCTTTCCGATTGGGTCGACACCCGTTGCGGTCCTTCCGGTTTCTTGACGTGAAGAAATACCATTCGTCGTCGTCGTTTAATTCCCTTTGTGATGAGTACTCTCCTGCATCAATAATTAGGGTTTACTCGCGTTAATACTTATTAACAACGCAATACGTCGAATTACATATAAAAACTGCAAAAGGAATTAAATAACATACTTGTGAGATCGACTGGGTTGTAGTCGTAGAGATTGACTAAAGGAATGCCGGTAAAAGGCATAGGCAGATTATTAACTTTTGGAATGAGGTAAGAGGAGACGAGTTCTTCATCGGTAGGGCAAAACCTAAAACCAGGAGGTATATTATAATATATACCGGAATCAGAATATATTGTTCTACTTGTTGAATTTGAATCTCCGCCGTGCACCACTACTTGTTGCTGCGGCTCCTCCGCCGTCTGCTGGTGGTGGTTGTCCATCCTTAATGATGTTGGAATTTATTTTTCGAGATCAGAGTGTTTAATGTGGACAACAGTTATTAACGTTTGAAATCTTTTGCTGAGTTGGTAAGAATCCTTCCTGGATTATGAGGTTTCCTTTATATGCCACTCCAGGAGAAGTGGCATTGTTGTAATACAATAGGATTTTATGTATTTAGTTACTAATATTTTGTTTGGGATTAATTTGCAAAATATTCCATAACGGGTGAAAATCGTCTGTTCCCATTCCTATCTCTAATCCTATCCCAATCAATCAGAATTTACTATATAATTATTTTTTTCAATTATATATACACATAGTGAATTGTGATTAGTTGGGGACATATATACACGGGACAGAGGATTTTTCACTTACATTAACTATATGTTTCTTAGCAAGGAAGTAACGTATCTTTTTCCTTTTTTATTTTAATTAATAGTTTTTTTTTTTACTCAAATTTCGTAAAACTAAAAACCCTTATCGCCATCCTATATTATCTCTCCTCTCTCGTTGGAACTTTCCTCTTGATAATTAATATGCTGCTTCTTCTGATAGTTGTGTCTTGGACTAGGTACAATAAATTTTTCTATCACAATTTACAGTGAATCTTTTATCTAAATGTACATGTTCAGTGACGGATCCAGAAATATAATTTATTGAGGTCATTTGATATACACAACAATTTATTAGGGTTATTTATACATTTATTATATAAATAGAGTAAAATATATCATATATAATTAAAGGAAATTTTTTTTTCACTAGGGTCATTTGACCCCAGTAACAGCATACTGGATCCGTCCCTGTACATGTTAATGTAGGGGTCCGCAATATATTGTGGAAAATTATCCATTCACAAATTCTAGGAAAATATTTCCTTGGTACAATGAACTTATAGTTTAAAATTCAAAATATCACCACATGATAGATATATAGCAATATTTTTTAACTATTTATTTTTTATGGTAGATTATGAATTAATAAGTCCATATATAAAAAATAAGAACGGAATACATAGCCGGATTTTTCTCTAATACATATAATTAGCATCTATATATTCGGAAACTATATATAATATATAGAACTATTTTCTACCCTCATTTTTTCAGGTGTGAAGGTGATAAAAGCACAATCAACTTGTTAATGATATACTCCCTCCGTCCCAAATTATTTGTCCACTTTGACAAATGCACGGGTATTAAGGTTTTGGTGATTTTGATGGTAAAATATAAGTAAAAGTCTAAGATACCCCTAATTAATTTTATTAATCTCATTTAAAATTTATTTTTTTCTCTCTCCTTCCTCTCACACAACATTCAACAATCTCATAAATATGTGTTGGAAAGTGATGATTTTAATTAACTAGGAGCATTCAATGAGGAGTTGGAAGAAGGGTAAAATTGGAAAAATTATCATTAATACCTATTTTATTTAGAAAGTGGACAGTTAATTTAGAACAAATAAAAATAGAAATGTGGACAGTTAATTTGGGACGGAGGGAGTAGTAACATCTACTCTCTCCGTTTTTTTTTGGTTTTTTTCAAGAACACCGATATTCAGATTCGATAGACCTGATTAATTTGTACCAAATGTTGTAGAGACTCAAGAAGAGAAGACGACTCTCCCAAAATCAATTGCTCCATATAAACACTATAGCCGCGGTTCGAACCTTGGTCTTTCTTAAAGAATGAGGAGTCCTCATTCATTCCACCCAAACTGTTAGCATTATACCCTTAAATATTTTAATTTATTTCCAAATAACACCTCGCTTTTATGTCTATAGTAAAAATAATGTTTCAAAACAACCTTACAAATTGGAAAATGACATATATTTAAAAAAGTGATGAAAAGACTAAAAAAGCCATCTATTAAAAAGGATAATTGATATAGATGAGAGTAGGGAGTAGAGTGCATGTCAGACTGTCACTAGTTTGTCCCACGTCGCTACTCCTTTGCAATTTTTTTTCTCGATCATGATTAAAATACAAAAAGATAGTCACGATATGGATACGGTTAAAAGTTAAAAAAATTATACAAACTTGTCACATCACTATAAAATGAGGAAAGAGATTTTTTTTAACTTTTAAGCGTATTCATATCGAGACTATTTTTTTGTATTTTAACCGTGATCGAGGAAAAATTTTTTGCAAAGGGAGCGACGTGAGCAAACTCACTGGCTAATGTGACAGAGCCTCACCCGCTACCCTGATCCCATATCGAAATTTTCCATTAAAATTTCAAAAGAGCATGGGTTACGCTCGAATTAAAATTTTAGACAATTAAAATTAATTTAAAACGAACATTTTTTTATTATTTCACGACACCTGTCGTGTTTTTTAAGAACACATACATATTTTGTTTTTTTATGTTTAAAAACACATCACACGTATTGAATTTTAACTGTTCAAGACAGATGCAGACTCAACGAGCATGTATGAAACTTCATTGAAATCAAAGAATTCAAAGTACAAAGAGCAAATCACGGTAACCAATAAGGACCCAAAGTTTAACTAACTAATTTTTCTTGATTTCCCACAAAAAAAGAAAGGACAATCCAACGCATCTTACGCCTAATTTCATGGCTCTATAACATGACTCCCTTATTAACATTTCTGATACCTTCAAAGGGTCAAATAATCGTCTGTACCCGTATATATTCTCATTTCTATACTCAATCACTCACAATTTCTCTGTATATATATATAACTAGAAGAAAATCTTCACATGATGAATTCTGAGTGGTTGGGCACAGAGAATGAGAACATACAATTTTCACCCCTTTAAAGGCTCTCAGTCTTCTATTAGAAAATTTTAATCATAAACTTGACTTATTAGTCCTGCTCTACTTGCACAAGTAGGGCCAATGAGAAAAATCTCTTGCAGATTTGAGAAAAGCGTGAATCCAACACCAATGAGTCAGATCCATATCCCAGTTTCCTCTTCTACTATATCTATATATACACACACAACACATGCACACATGTTGCATCCTCCATCACCTGCAGAAAATGGCTTCCTTCTTCATCTGCATTCTCTTCATTTTCTTCATCCATCAAAGCTCTTCTTCCGCCAGCGCTGGCGTCGTTCCGTATCTTGATGGTAAGTTCTAGACCTTTTTCATCATGTTATTTGTGTATTGCAAGAGACATTTTTCATCTCTGGTTGCTATCTTCTTTAACAGGGCTGCTTCAAAATGGTAACTTTGAACAAGGGCCAAAGCCATCAAATCTGCAGAAAACAGTGATCATAGGAAAATACTCATTGCCCAAATGGGAAATCCAAGGTGTAGTCGAGTATGTCTCAGGTGGTCCACAACCTGGGGGTTTCTATTTCGCTATCCCTCGTGGGTCCCATGCGGCGAGGCTTGGCAATGAGGCTTCAATATCACAGTATGTGAAAGTGAAGCCTGGTGCTCTCTACTCCCTTACATTTGCAGCCACCAGAACCTGTGCACAAGATGAAAAACTGAAGGTCTCAGTCCCTAGCATGTCAAGTGAACTTCCTATTCAGACCCTCTATAGCAGTGACGGTGGTGACACTTATGCATGGGCTTTTATGGCAAATTCTTCTCTTGTTAAGGTCACATTTCATAACCCTGGAGTTCAAGAAGATCCTACCTGTGGACCTCTTCTTGATGCTATTGCAATTAAGGAAATACTTCCTCTCAAGTACATCAAAGGTAAACTCCTCTCCAATCTGGATTTAACTTACATATTGACCACATTTATATAAAATAATCCTCTTTATAACTTTCATCAAGTATCTTATTCTTGAAGGGAAAATTGGGAGGTGAACAGGTATAACGGTCCTCGTCCGACCTCCCTCTCACATAATATCCTTTGGGCCCCTGCATTCTAGATGTAGGGCCAGTGGCCCAATGAGGATACACTCAGCATCGAAGAGTAACGTGAGAGGGAGATGGGGCCAGGACTAACGGAACCATCTTACCTCCCAGTTACCCTTCTTGAAGGGAACAAAGAATCTTATGGTCTGCTTACCTGTGCAGGTAACTTGGTGAAGAATGGTGACTTTGAAATCGGTCCTCATGTATTCAAGAACTTCTCAACTGGGGTCCTCATCCTCCCAAAGGGAAAAGACTTGTATTCACCGATACCTGGATGGATCGTTGAGTCCCTGAAACCAGTTAAGTACATCGATAAGAAGCATTTCAGTGTTCCCTCAGGACTTGCAGCTATTGAATTAGTTGGAGGGAGAGAAACAGCTATAGCACAAATCATAAGAACCGTACCTGATAAGTTGTATAACCTCAGATTCACCGTCGGTGATGCTAAGAATGGTTGTCATGGATCCATGATGATTGAAGCTTTTGCAGCTAAACAAAGCTTTAAGGTTGCCTTCACATCTAATGGATCTGGAGGCTCGAAGACTGTAAGTTTCAAGTTTCAAGCTGTTTCAGCTAGAACAAGGATAACTTTCTTTAGTCCATATTATCACACAAAGCTTCAGGACTATGGTCATATATGTGGCCCTGTGTTGGATAATGTTGAAGTGTTTCCTCTTGCTTAGGTAATCATTAGCTAGTAAACACAAATGAACAACTAAAAAAGATAAGAATCTTGAACTTGATAGGCTCCTTTTTCTTAATATCTATCTAGTAGATTTGCGATTTTCTTAGTTCTTTAACTCGCATATTGTTTCCAAAGATATACTTCAGAATGTTTAGAGCACCTTTTGTTCATCAATATTTCTCATTTCTATGTACCAGAGGCTAAACATTTATCATATATACAATATCGTTTGGATAAAAAGATCCAAACAAGGAGCATTCTTCTTCAACTTGTGCTACTTTCTTCCTTTTAGTATTTTTTCTTTTTGTGCCAAGAATCGTCTGCAACTATGAATAACAAAGGAGAGGTGTGCAGTTTCATTATCTGAAAGTGTGCTATTCAACGGAATCGATAATTTCTAGTGAAGAGATATAACACAAATGCCAACTTCCAATTTCACCAACAATAATTATCTCTCGACTTCAGATCAATTATACACAGACAATATAACAGGATAACATGAGAATGCTAATCAAATAGACATTTTGAAGGGAGAAAAAACGAAAGGAAACTAAAAGAAAAGAGACGTTCCTTTGAAGAATTAGATCAATTAGTTTGCAATGAGACGGGATTATGTTAAGGAAACAAATGCAGTGTTACCTTGCTCTAGATCTTGATTTCATTGAGATAAACCTCTCGAACATGAGATATCTTGGGCCAGTCCTCTCCCGATTCCTTCTCACATTTTTTGCTCAAGTCAGGGCATTTGTCAATTTTCAACAGCATCAACCCAGTAAGGTGTCTCAAACCCTCAGGTAAAGATGACAACTTTGGGCATCCCTTAATCTCAAGCTTCCGCAATGACCTGACATTTTCCAGCCAAGTTGGCAGTGCCACAATGCTGGGACAGGTCGAGATACGTATAGACTCAAGAATGTAAGAACCTTCCCGAACCCACTGGGGCAAAGCCATCAAACGTGGCAAGCCTCCAATTACTAGTGACCGGAGCCTCAGAAAGCCCCGGAAATCTTGCCAATCCGACAAAGTAAGCTCTTCACAGTTGATGATCATAAGGTTCTCCAAGGCCGTCAGGAGTTCCAGACTCCTTTTTGGCAAATAGGTTAGCTTAGGACAGTCCCCAATGACCAATGTCCTGAGGTTAGTAAGCTTTTCAATTCCTTCAGATAGTGAACCAAGATCTTCACACCTATGAATCGACAAAGTTTGAAGAGGGGTCAGGCTTCCACGTCCTTTTCCCGGAAAAGTAGTTTCTCTTGTTGTAATATAAAGATGTCTAAGGCTGATTAACTGACCCATGTTCCTCGGTAACTTCTGCAGTTGTGTGCAGAGAACAAGCCGAAGAGTCTGCAAGCTTTGCAATTTGCAGATTGTTGTTGGCAGAGACTTAATGTTGTCATTGCCACTGAGATTAATATATCTTAAATGTTTCAGGTTACCAATTGATAATGGCAATGCCTCCATATGCGAATAACATAAATCTAACACCCGCAAATACTTCAACTTCAAAATGCAACCTCCAACTGAAAACATTCTTTGACTCCCAGTGACCACAGGTTGGAGGAAAATGGTTCTTATTCTTTTGGGTGGTTCAAGTATTGAGTTTGGAACTTCATTCTCTAACAAAGCATGATCACGGAGTGCTATATGACGATTCTTTTTATTTGTATTTCCCCTCTGCCTGTCTAGAATCGAGCACTCGTTTTGGGAAACAGAAACTGCAAGATCGTGCACCAAATCATGCATTTTACAAGTTACGAAGGAATCAAACGTTTCAACCTCTTCAAGAAAAGATTTCAAACACAACTCTTTGACATATCGGATACCTACATCTTCCAACTCTTCATTTTCCCTAGATGAACATAGCAGACCTTGGGCCATCCATAACTGAATTAACATGACACTTGCAATTTCATGGCCCTTTGGGAAAATGGAGCAGTAGGCAAACAGTTGTTTTAAGTAATGTGGCAACTTATTGTAGCTCAATCTCAGAGCCGGTAAAATATCATCTGTGTTTTGTTCCAATTGCCATATCTCATTATCCCTCACCGACAACCACTCGCGTTCATCAGTTTTCATGTACAACAAGCTTCCTAAAGTCCTCGCAGCCAGAGGAACTCCCCTGCATTTCTTTACAATATCCTCCCCAATTTTTATTAGATTTGGATATTGTTCTTCTTGACCCTTTCTGGATGCCCATTGCATTAACAATACCAAACAATCCTTCTCCGGAAGGCCCTTTAGCTTGTGTTCATAAGAAGATTCCATTATTGAAGCAACATTCTCATTCCGAGTAGTCACAAGGATCTTACTTCCATATCCCTTACCCGTTAAAAAACTTCTGAATTCAATCCATTTTGCACGGTCTTCATTCCACACATCATCCAAAACAAGTAGAAACCTTTTATCACTTAAAGAATCTTGAAGACCAGATAACACTTTATCAAAATTGTTTAAGTTGTCACAAGGTTTACCACTAGCCCGCAAAACAATATCGCCAACAAGTTTTCTTATGTCGAAATCCTCGGACACACGCACCCAAATCCTTAACTGAAAATGCCTAATTATCCTCTCGTCATTGTAAACTAATTTAGCAAGAGTGGTCTTTCCCATACCACCAATACCAATAACAGAAGAAACAGAAAGATTTTCCTCATTACTTTTTTCCATAAGAACATTAACCATTTCATCTTTTTCATGGTTTCTTCCTATAACATCAGAAGGAACTACAAGAGAATATGTAAAGTTCCCATTCCCATTTCTTTGGAATTCAGATCCATTACCAACAACCCTGGAAGGCAAATGGAATTTATCCTTATCAGCTGCTATATCATCTAATCTTCCCCGTATTTTCTTGATCTTATTAGCCATTCTAAATCTAAAAGAAACTGGATTTGAATACAAGAAAAGCCCGCATACCATATCTTTCCAAGAATTCAAGTTTCTCCTCAGCCCAAAAATCTCAATTTCATCAAGAAAATCATCAGCATAAAAAAGAACTTCCTTGAGCTCTTCAAGCCAATGGGTTAATTCACGGTTCTTATTGGATTGCAGTTGATCTTCAGCATCAAGAAGAACGTTCTTGATGGTAATTAAAGTGTTCTGAAGCCTCTCAAGATCATTTCTTACACCAAGAAAAGAAGATGTTTGTTGAAGAGCTGAAGAGCCCAGTCTTCTAAGAATGGAGTGAACAATGTCAAAGATAAATGATTCAGCCATTCTAATAAATTGCAAGATTTGGAACACAAAATTGCTCTTCAAGAGAAAAGTAATGATTTAAGCAATTGAGGAGAAAACCCAAAAAGGAGTTGACTTTGTAGTTGGATTTAGCAATGGCAGATGGGTTACCCGCCCCGGCTTAACCCGCCCGATGACCAAACCGATAAAATCTGTACCCACCCCGCCTAGAAGTGGGCCAAAGAGCTGGGCAGGCTGGTTGGAGCTGCTAATGTTGAAGCCGTTGACAAGGGTTCGAATCCCACTAGTGGCATTCGACTCTTGCGGGATTTTTCCCGAGTGAGGCGCCGTTTACAAAGGGCGGTATGGGCGAGACTCTCACCGTTGAGCGATAGCATGCTGCGGGGTCAACCGTGAGATTGAGTCGGGATGTAGTCGCAGCGTTGTCGGTGGATACTAGGATCTGCCCAAAGCAGGTAACCAAAAAAAAAGACATGGGCAGGCTTAGTCAGCATTTCTCAATTTTTCACTCTGCCCGTCCCCACCTAAAACTTGTGAGTTGACCCGCCTCACCCCGGTCCAACTTGGATTTTTCTATTAGAATTTCTTGCTGGAAGTGAAAAAGTAAATTATTTGTGGAGCTCATATTGAAATTTTGTATTATAAAAACATTAGTAACTTTCTCTAGTGCAATTTATCATCTAATGTGAATTAAAATGTGAAGATATTATCAATTAATATGCTAATTATTACTAGTTTCCAACACGAACTCTAAATCGATAATATCTTCTTCTTCTTTTTTGGGTATAAACCGGATCTCTTATTCATCAAAGAAATAAAAAAACAGCAAATTACATGCTAAAAGCTAATGTTTGACATCAAGCAAAACAAACCAAGCTACTATATATTCCGTATACTCCTCCTAATCTATATATGTACGCGCATCTTGAATTGTGAGTTGTCCATCTCTCGAAGACTTCATCCATTCAAAATTCGATGAGCATTTTCAGAAATTTGTAATGATAGATACTTCTCATTATCCGACCCATTTAAAACCGACCCGATTCATTTTGACCCGCTACCCACCTCAGAATTAAAAAAACGCGAAGTGGGTATTCCCCATTTTTTACTACTTTGAATTTTCAGGGTTATTTACCAAATCTAGGGTTAGTTACCAAAATCGAATCGACATTGTGGGAGGAAATTAGTGTTCTGACCAAATCGAATCGATATTGTTCTTATGAAGTCCAAGACCTTTCAGATTATACTTGCTCCTTATTGGTGCTACTTTGACGGGGCCAGTGTTTGCGCTGATTGTTCAGTTAAGTCTGATATGTTCGATGATGAACACGAAAACCCGAACATGAAGTAGCGGGAGATGTTGGTCACCATCACTTGCACTTTCTTTTTACCTAGCAAAAAAAAAAACCTTTTAGTTTAGAAAACTTCAAGATAAGCATGAATGTCCTAGAGACCTAGACCACAAACTTGCTACTTCGAAGGTGTTATCTAACAAGTACATTGATTTGTTTAGATCAGAAAATCCAGTTGTAACTCGTGAGTTCATTTCACAAATTCACACTTATCTGAATGTGAACATTTGAAATTGGATAACATATATGACAAAATATGAGGCAAAAAAATTGATTGAAGGAAAATATAAAGATCAATATAAACTCTTGCACAATAACATTGAAGAGATAAAAATGAGCAATCCTGGTAGCCAAATATACATGCAACCTATGGTATGTCAAGATACTAGTAGAGATAGATTCCTTATGATGTATGTCTAAAAGCTTGAAGGAAGGGATTTGTGGAGGGCTGCATGAAAATTGTGGGTCTGGATGGAACTTTTTTAAAAGGTCCTCACAAAGGTGAACACTTACTGCTGTTGGCATAGATGCTAACAATGGCATGTTTCATGTTGCTGAAATAGAAAATGAATCAAGTTGGACATGGTTTGTGAGGGGTATCAAAAGAGATCTAGAGATAGTTCAAACTTCATATTGGTATGTAATGAGCGACAGACATAAGGTATTTAAAATATTAAGTTATGTTTTCCTTTATATTAATATTACAATCTGGTACTAATACCGTTTCTACATCCTATATAGGGCCTTATGAAATCAGTTGCTAATGTATTACCTGGTGTTGAACACATGCATTGTGTTCGACATTTGCACAACAACCTGAAGAAATTGATTCCTAGAAATGCTGTCAAGGATCACATGTGGATGTGTGCTAAAGCAACCTATGCTAGCAAGTTTGATGCTGAAATGGAAGAACTTCAAGAGATAGAGCCAAAGGCATACAAATGGCTAGTTTACAATGTGCGTCCAACTTGTTGGACAAGGTATAGATTTCTAGAATCAATCAAGTGTGACTTGCTACTCAATAACCATACTGAGTGTTTTAATTTTCAGATGTTGATTGCTAGAACAAAACCAATACTAGGGTTGTTTGAAAGAATTAGAATTTACCTAATGTTAAGACTACAATCTAAGAGGGAATGGGTAGCAATGGTTAAAGAGAACATATGTCCATAAATAATGAAGAGGTTGGAAATAATTAAAAATCAATCAGCTCAATGTACTGCTGAGTTTGCTGGTGGAACACTTTTTCAAGTAAAATAGAATAACAGCGTTGAACAGTTCATTGCTGATACTGGGAAGAGAAGCTATAGTTGTAGGAAATGGGACTTGTCTGGTATCCCATGTGCTCATGTTGTTACTGCCTTAGGGTTACAACAGTTGAGGGTAGAAAACTACATAGACCATTTGATGAAGAACCGTGAGGTACAAAGTACCAAAGGTTCGACAACTTTGATTGCGCCTGATCTTTCTCTAATTCTCGAACTAGTTTCTAGGGAATTTAATCAACGCAACGCTAAGGAAGACTAATTAACGATGGAGGCTGAAACACCAAAACAAGAGAAACTAAACTTGTTGATACAGTAACTCAAGAATGAATGAATTCTTACAAGAAGTTCAGACACGAGAAGCTAAGGAATAACCTTACCAAAATATCAATATATCTTACGTAAATAGTATGTAGGCGGAAGCATCTCTTAAATAGAGAGTTTTCGGTTCTCAACAACAAATAAAAGAAGAGTCCTTGAAAAAGTATGACTCTTGGAAAACAACTTGCTATCAAGTAAACTACCTAAACAAGATAATGGACAACATGTCCTATTCTCCTGTTTCTAGGCGGCTAAAACAACTAACAAAGCTGAAAATTATCTAAATAGGTGAAGAGTCCTAATAGTTGTGGGACTCTTAACAACTAGATAACTAACTATGGACCATATGTCCTTTATTATAGCAACTACTTGCTATTACACACCTAAATACTCTAAATAAAGTAAATAACAAAGCTGGAAAATAATTAAAGTCTAGCATAGACTTTAATTGTAAAAAGACTAAAACGTCATTTAATTTCGTCCTAATTCTGGACAGATTGCTGGATCAGGTTGCGCGACGATTTCGGACACCAAGCTAGCAGAATATGATCTTGTGTCATAGAAGTTTTAGGCCTGCCTCTTATCTTTAATATGCAAATGGAATCAGGTCCATTGGATACCTATATCGAAAGTTATTATCATTATACCAAACTGTCGCAAAGTTGTCCATCAACTTGTAAGATTACTAAAATGCCCTTCTTAGCCTCTTTGCTTGATAGGGCCTAATTGTACACTTGCGAAACTTAAGAGGTTGACTTGTACAACATTACTAGATGTAACTTAGCATCCTCTTTATACTTTAGAACTCGGGTCAATGATGTAAATAGTTGCTTCACGTCCCTTGTTCTAAGTCTCGTTATTGGTCTACGTATGCGATCCTTTGAATTGAGAAGCCCCGAGGTTGGTACCGTATCTCTTTTGTTATTCTGTTAAGACCTACAAGAAGGGATATCATTACATTATTTGCCAACTAATGAGCCTAACAACTAGCCTAAGTCACCAGAAATCCCAGTCTTACCCCCAATAAAGATAAAAATGTCTAGTAGACCAAAGAAAAATAGAAAGAGCTGAGTATGGTGAAACTGGATTTAGGGTGGCTAAAGATGGAACTAGAAAGCTGGATAGGGCAGGTCTTGTTATTGCAAAATGTAGAAAATGGATCTAAGGGACACAATGCAAGAAAGTGTCCCAAGCATCCACATGTTCAAAAGTTGAACAAATACAGCCACTGTGAACAATTAGGACACAATAGGAAAGGTTGTAAAATCCTAAAAGTTCAACTTGCAAAGGATAAAGCTGAAGCAGCTAAAAAGAAGGGTGAACAAGATGTGGTAGATGAACTTGCTGATGCAGAAATTCAACAAGTTGAGGCTGAACTTGACCAGCAAAATTACTTTGTTTTATAAGGAATTTTTGAAATTCTTTGAACATTGTATAACAAAGATTCATGTGTATATATACTAACAATCTTTTTCTTTGTTTTAGTCATTGTAACAATGAAGAACTGGGAGTTGAGATGGATTTATGAAGAACATGGATCTGAAATGGAAGCCTTTTTTTAAATGCTTGCTACTTTTTTTTGTTGCATTAGATGTATTTTTGGCATCATTGTAGAATTTAATATTGCCAAAGTAGATTGGTAGGGGAATCTTGCATTATTATATGTCTAAACAAGTGGTTGTGGTGTAGTGAAAGTTGTTGGCAGCAATGCCGGAGCCAGAAATTTATCTTCAGGGGCACAATTAACATTGACAAAATAAATTCATAAGAGCATATAAAATATTTCATTACAATTGTTCCCTACGCGTTTTCATACTTTGATAATATTCTATAATTACATCATTTTCGATAGTATCAAACACATCTTTCTCAACAAATGCAATTAAACTATCATTCAACCACTGATCTCCAATTCGATTGTGTAGACTATTCTTGACGAAAGTCATTGCAGAAAATACTCTCTCAACCGAAGCAATAGCCACTGGTAGAATTAAAGCCAATGTCAAAAGCTTGTAAACTAATGGGTAAACTTGATGCTTGTTTTCTGCAAATAACTTCTGTGAAAGCTCACTAAGACCCTGCAATCCTTGAAACTCTTCACTCATACGCATGTCAATAATATATGTATCAAGTTGATAATCCATTGCTAAGATATGTCCTGCATCAAAATCCAATGGATAGTATCCACATAGTCGAATCAATTTGTTCTTGTCAAAATCAGCAAAAGATCTATTTGGATACAAGCACGCAACACAAATTAGTAGGTCACTATTCACCTCCGAAAAACGATTATTCAATTCTTGAAGTTGCATATCAATGATAACATAAAATATTTCAACACGATATTAATGTAAATTTGTCACTTTCTCAAACCTTGAACGACCTATAGGCCTAAATATTTCTTCCATGTCAGGAATATTGATACTGTGAGATCCACAAAACGACGAAACAATCTCAATAAAAGAATCTCATCCATCACCCCTCAATGTTTGGAGCTGCAATTTACAGTACTTCACTAATTTCATAGCATTAACAATATCTTAATATTTCCTTTGTAATGCTTTAGACAATTCATTTGAAATTCCCAAGATCTTCTTCATGAGATGTAGATTAAATACAAATTCAAACTTTAACATCAACTCCAATAAAATACCTGCAAAACTGTACTTGTACTTGTACTTGTACGGTCAATGTTAATCATTTCAAACTGTACTTGTACGGTCAATGTTAATCATTTCAATAACTTCAACTGCAGATGAAAACATGATCATCAGATTAATTAAACATTCATAGTGAGAGCCCCAACGTGTATCATCAGAACATTTAAGGGTAGTTTCTAGATTGAGACCTGTCCCACTTGGTATTTCATCAACCCTGAGTGCTTCAAGAATTTTCAGTCTCTGTTTCTCTCGAAGAAAATCACTCCGTTTTGTTGAACCTCCAACAACATTCACCAATCTATGCACCAAAGTAAAGAATTTTCAGTCTTCGAATGTTTCTGTGCCACACTACAAGAGCTAATTGTAATTGATGAGCAAAGCAATGAATATAATGAGCACTTGAATTTTCTTTTAATATAAGTTTTTTTCAATCCATTATACTCGCATCTCATATTACTCACTCCATCATATCCTTGACCTCTTAAATTAGAGATACTTAAACAATGCTTGGAGAATAATTGATCAATTGCAGCCTTAAGGGAGATAGTTGTAGTACTTGATACATGACTAACGCCAACAAAATGCTCCAACATTTGTCCATTCTTCACATAACTAAAATTGTTAAGATATAAGTGGTGTCATTTCTATAATTTACGAACTAAATAATCATTTTAAATCGTAAAGTGATTCAAAATGGGTACAATAAACAAGGTTCACGGGACGAGGAGTTACAAAAATAAAACTAAAACTAAAACTATATATATATATATATATATATATATATATATATATATATATATATATATGATGCATACTTCAATGAGAAAAAAATATGAATATCAATAGAACTAACAAATTGAAATTAAATAACATACTAACATGTGATAAACTTCGGAAGCAAACCAACAATTTATAAGGTCTTTTACTCCAACAAATTTAATAATAAGTCTATCTTTCTAATGTTCTAATCTAGCAAACCATTCAAGTCGTTATTATTATCCTCCATGTAATCTCTACCTCCACTCACATCGATGATGAGCGATGAAGCTGGGAGTTTAAGACTTGAGAGAGTTTAGATGTTGGCTTGAATACAAGCAGATGTTTTTTTTATTTGAGATAACCCGTTACCGACCTAGTTGAAAATATGCAAGATTTAAAAAAGAGCAAATAGCTTTTTCTACCACAAAACTACTTATGAGTGCTATATCTGCCACAAATAATATTTTCGTGTTTTTTTTGCCACAAAACTAGTTACGAGTGTTATATCTGCCACAAATCGTTTTTCGTGCCTTTTCTGCCATGAACCATTTTATTAGTGCTAAAAATGCCACAAAACGAGGGAGGGTGAAGGGAAAAATAGGTAAGAGATAAAATTAAGAGCAAATAGCTTTTTCTGCCACAAAACTAGTTACGAGTGCTATATCTACCACAAATCACGTTTTCGTGCTATATCTGCCACAAAACTAGTTACAAGTGCCATATCTGCCACAAATCGTTTTTCCGTGCCTTTTTTGCTATGAAACATTTTATGAGTGCTAAAAATGCCACAAAAAGAGGGAGGGTGAAGGGAAAAATAGGTAAGAGATCAAATTAATTTCAAATACACCATAAAATTAAAATTTTATATTATATTGGGTACCTAATTTTATTTTATTTTTAATATTTGACCCTTCTTCCCAAATTTACCAAAACCCTCACCGCTACCTTCTTCTTTCTTCTCTTCCCACATCGAGCCACCACCACCTCCCATCCCATTCCCCAATCCCTGCCCCCACCCATACCAAAGAGTACCAAATCTGCCAAAAAATGACTGTTTGAAGATTTGGAGAGGCGTGGTGAAGGTGATAGTCTAACAAAAATGCCTAAGAACAATTAGATATTCTTAGGAAATTGGTCTGCATTTTGTATATTGCTTTGCGAGAGTCCTTTTTGTTCAAGAATTGTGATGGTTTCAGATGCAAAGTATCTCTGTTTGGTTAATTATGTACTGCAAACTAATCTACATTTTGTTTAGTACTTTGGCCGGTATGTATTTTGTTTAAATTTTTTTTGATGGTTTTAGCAGCAAAGCACTTGGTTAATCATGTAGTGCAAATTGATTAGCATTTTGCTTATTGCTTTGACTTATATGTATTTTGTAAAACATTTTCGAAAGGTTAGAGCAGCAAATCATTTGTGAAATTTGTTATATGTGTCTGAAATATAGATCTAAAAGTGCTTTCATCATATGGATTGCTATTCTTGGTTAATTTTCAGGGGGTATGGGTGGGGGTTAGGGATTGGGTGGCGGGATGGGAGGTGGTGGCGGCGGCGACTCGAGATGGGAGGAGAAGGAAGAAGAAGGTGGTGGAGGCTTTGATAAATTTGGGAATAAGGGGTCAATTATTTAAAAAATAAATTGTGTACCCAATTAAATATAAAAATGTGATTTTAGGGTCTATTTGAAATTAATTTTATCTCTTACATATTTTTCCCTTCACCCTCCCTTGTTTTGTGGCATATTTAGCACTCATAAAATGTTTAATGGCAGAAAAGGCACGGAAAAACGATTTGTGGCAAATATAGCACTGGTAACTAGTTTTGTGGCAGATATAGCACGAAAACGTGATTTGTGGCAGATATAGCACTCGTAACTAGTTTTGTGGCAGAAAAAGCTATTTGCTCTAAAATTAATTTCAAATAGACACCCTAAAATCACATTTTTATATTTAATTGGGTACACAATTTATTTTCTAAATAATTGACCCCTTCTTCCCAAGTTTATCAAAAACCCCACCACCTTATTATTTCTTCTCCTCCCACCTCGAGCCGCAGTCACCACCTCCCATCCCGTCACCCAATCCCAACCCCCACACCCCCTGAAAATTAACCAAGAATAGCAATCCATATGATGAAAGTACTTCTAGATATATATTTCAGACACATATAACAAATTTCACAAATGCTTTGCTGCTCTAACCTTTAGAAACTGCTTTACAAAATACATATAAGTCAAAGCAATAAGCAAAATGCTAATCAATTTGCACTGCCTGATTAACCAAGAGCTTTGCTGCTAAAACCATCAATTTTTTTTTAACAAAATACATACCAGTCAAAGTACTAAACAAAATGTAGATTAGTTTGCACTACATAATTAACCTAACAGAGATGCTTTGCATCTGAAACCATCAGAATTCCTGAACAAAAAAGACTCTCTCAAAGCAATATGCAAAATGCTGACCAATTTCCATAGGAATATCTAATTGTTCTTAGACATTTTTGCTAGGCTATCACCTTGACCACGTCTCTCCAAATCATCAAGCAGTCATTTTTTTGGCAGATTTGGTACTCTTTGGTATGGGTGGGGGCAGGGATTGGGTGACGGGATGGGAGAGGGTGGCGGCTCGATGTGGGAAGAGAAGAAAGAAGAAGGTAGCGGTGAGGGTTTTGGTAAATTTGGGAAGAAGGGTCAAGTTTTAAAAATAAAATAAAATAAGGTATTTGAAATTAATTTGATCTCTTACCTATTTTTCCCTTCACCCTCCCTCGTTTTGTGGCATTTTTAGTACTCATAAAACGTTTCATTGCAGAAAAGGCACGAAAAAATGATTTGTGGCAGAAAAAACACGAAAACATGATTTGTTGCAGATATAACACTCGTAACTAGTTTTGTGGCAGAAAAAACTATTTTCTCTTTAAAAAAAAGAGGCAAGATTGAATCACACCGAATCGTGCGATTCTACGATTTTATGATCTAGATCGACGATCCTCTACGATTCAATCTTCTAGCGATTTTTAGTACGATTTAACTCGATTTATACCCTTAGAATCGTAGAATCGTACGATTTTACGATCTAACTCGCGATTTTGACAACCTTGGGCTACTATTACAATGCTGAAATAGTATATTGCTATGGCAGATTATTGTGTCATTGGAATGACCATTTTTTTTTTTGCCTTTATATTATTTTTGTGCTTATTTGTAGTGTAATGCTAAATAAACAATGGTATTGAACAACTGAAATTCACTTATTTATTCCAAAAACAGCATTACATAAGATTAACAAAGGCAACTATATTCATTGAACATGAATCTCATTCAACAACCACATTTGAACCAAATTATAGCAAAAACAATCAAATCTATCCACAAGTTCTTGATTTTTCTTTTGTACTCAATTGCATCGGCATCCATTTTCTTCAACCATTGGATTACTCCTGGTATAACATCCCTTCCTCTATCACATAATGGAACATCGACCCACCAAAAAAACTTGCATTTTCCCACCAAATATACTTACATTCCTCTCACGGCTCATAAATATCCTACCTGGGTTTAGGACAGTCCAAGAAGTGCGAATTTGAGTAAGAATTAGCTCGGGACAGTTGCAAAATTGAGGCATGTTTCTGTGGCTGTTTTCCACTCCAAATATTGCTCTAGAGCCGCTTTCATCTTCAGTCAGCTGCTCTTCAAGACGATTTCTTCTATAACCCATTCGAGGAGAGCTGAATGAAGTCATTTTGAGTTTTTTTTTTTTTTTGAGAGTTTGGGAGCTATGGAAGATGAGGAAGAAAAATAAATAGAATGGGTTAGGGCATTGGGGATGGACGGGTGAAATATGTTGATTTTTAAAGAGACCCGCAATGGGTCGCGGGTATTGAGGTGGGTAGCGGGTCAAAATGGGTCGAGTCGGGTTTTAAGTGGGTCGGATAATGGTAAGTGTCTATCATTACAAATTTTCGAAAATGCCCATCAGATTTTGATAGTTGACTAACATCAAATTTCAAATTGACAGTTGACCAACACAATTTTTGACGAAAGGATAAACTCCACCAATTGTAAATCGTTTTTGGATGGAACTTTGTAAAAACATTGTTTTGGACCATTCATAAAAATCGTGAATAGATTTTGGACCCGGGCGCTAATTTGCCAGGTTATATATTGTGATACCCGGGACTTTTAGAAAAATAATTTTGCATGTCTTACTTTAATTTTTGCATATATGTGTTTATTATTTGTTATAGCATGATATTATGTGATATGTAATGTGACTATGTGTCTAATTATATGTTACAACATGTTTATGTGTTATTTGTGGTACGTTTAGTATGAGAGGCATTTTGGTCATACTTGTAAGTTGAGGGACTTAAGTGTAGACTTTGAGAACTTTAGGGGTGGAATTGTAGGAAGTTGAAGAGTCATTAGAGAGGGAGTTAGTGCAGGGAATTTTGAAAGGAAAGAAAATGAAGTAGCGGTTAGTGAGAAAGAAAGAAAGAAAGAGAGAAGAAGAAAATATTGCAAATTTTCTAAGTGCTGTGAGGTTTTCTGACCAATTGACAAAGCTACCGAAGTCGGATTTGAGTGAATCCAATTGATGAAGCTACGTCTAGGATTCGACGGAATTGAAGTTTCAAGTTATGAGTGAGAGTAATAGCATAAACAGTGGGCTATTTTTGCCATCTTTGGTGATTTGAGGATTTTGAAGTATTTTGCTAAGTTTGACAAATAAGGATTCTTCACCCTTGAATTTTTGTACTTAAAACATCATGGATTGTCATTTTACATAAATTATTTATTGCTTTGAATTGGTTTTTTATTCATATTTTCAATGCATTCAAAATGGATAAAGTGTTAATGCAAATTGCTTAATTGTGTCTTGATTGATTGTTGAAATTGTTGTGTTTAGTATTTGTTCTTGATTGCTTATTTTGTTGAAGTCTCTTTGTGTATATATTCTCAATTAGAGCTCGTATATGTTGATGATCCTAGTCCAGGACATCGTCGAAATCGTTCAGTTAAAGTGTCCGGGAGCACTATTAGTTAGTTCAGTCTCAGACTCGGTTCCTAACGAGAATAAAAAGTAGGACCGTTAACCGTCGTTGTGGAGTTCACAAGGGTGAGCGATGACATAACAGACGTGTCCTTAAACATCAGGTCCTGTCGTTCGGAGAGTAGTAATATCTGAATCCATGTTAAACTTCAAGTCCTTCTTAACGGGTAACTTAGTAGTTAAGGGCTGTTAACGGGGATATAGAGTCATTGCTAGATTTTGAGCTCAATTGTGTGAATTCTATGTGTTTATATTGCTTTGAATTATATCCGTTAATCCGACACGAAAATCTGTTTGAAGTGTATGAGTAGTCATGGTGCTCGTAGCACGATTTCCAATTCGTTGTGTTAGATTACTTGAATATGACAGAAGCATGTTAGTTGATTGATTGTATTTATTTTAGTTGGAAGTCAAAAATCTGCAATTTTTGGGTTGGGAAAAGGTTGTGCAGAAAACTGGATTTCATGTACAAAATTATACATGAAAAACAGCATTCTGAAACCTGCAGATGAAGAATTCTGTTTTGTTCTGTTTTTCATCCTGATTCCGTTCCGATTATTTTCAGTATTGTTTAAAATGCTTTTGCAAGTTATCTCACATTTAGATTATTTCAAATGTTTTTGGATTCGGGAAACGTCTTTTCGAGTCATATTTATATTTTATCTGGGCTTTTAGCTCACCCTTATTTGTTGACCCTTTTGCAAATGATTATGTTGATGGTGCAATAGACGAGAACTATGAGGAGTACTTCGATGATAAAGTTTGACTTAGTTTATTGTTGTAATAAGTGAACTTATATGACAATTACAGTTAGTAAATTCGAATTAATAGCCATTTTGGTCCTCAACATAGTTTCGGGCAGCCACTTTCATCCTTTTTCTTTTCTTTTTTTTTAACTTTTCACATCCCCAATATATTTTTAAACATCCACTTTCATCCTTTTTAACTTTTTTCAGCCACTTTCATTCCCAATATATTTTCAAACTACCATTTTCATCCCCAATATATTTTCAAACAACCACTTTCATCCACAAAATTTTTTCAAACGGCCACTTTAAAAAGGATGAAAGTGACAGTTTGAAAATATATTGGGGATGTGAAAAGTTAAAAAAAAAAAAGGATGAAATTGGTAGCCCGAAACTATGTTGAGGACCAAAATGGAAATTAATTCTAGTAAATTCCCTTGTTGAACATTTGTTTTCCCTTTTATGTATTAGACTGATTGATGGTGTAATAGTTCTCTTTATAAGCTATAAACACTGTTGAAGTTTCTTTTTTAGTTTGTGAGTTCGATGCTTAGGGTTTAATTGGATTGGGTTTTGGTCTCAAAGCCCAGGTCCCAGACCAGCTTTGGATTAGTCACGGGTTTGAGTTTGAGTTTGGGTTTGGGTTTGGGCGGGAGAGGCTAAAAACAGCGTGAAGCTATTCAAATTTAAATTTTTTTCTTCAAATAATTGTTAAATTCAAAATTTTTAGCTCTTAAATTAGCGGGAAATGTTCAAATTCCAAATTTGTGAAGCCAAAATTTGAAATTGGATGATTATTTGAAAAAAAAAAAATTGAATTTGAATTGTTCACACCCGTTTTTTAGCCTTTCCCACCCAAACCCAAACTCAAACTCAATCACAGACTCAATCCAAAGATGGTTTGGGACTGGGTTTGAGACCAAAACCCAAACCAATCCCAAATCCAATCCAAGTAAACCCTTAATCATTTGGAGACGGGGTGTGACATTTATGAATGAAAATTCAATCAACTAAAATATGAGTTGAGATCGGAGCCGTCGTTTGATACCATTTTCCTTTCTAAAATAGTCCAACTTTGCAGAAGTATCTCCTCCTCAATTCTGTCGTTGTTTCTTCTCCACTTTCTGCCATTTCCTGAACTGTTTTGCTATGGATTCATTTTCTCCTCCCTCTACCAAGAAAAACAACGTGGACATCACATCAGAGGCGGATTTACATGGTATGCAAAGTATGTCCAGGACCACTCAAGATCAAAGAAATAAATTTAATTTCCACCTTAAATTGTTGAGGGACTACCCTAAATTTCAATCCTAAATTGTCTAATATGCAACGAAATTTGTAGGTTCTCCTAAATTGTTGAGGTACCACCCGAAATTTCAATCCTGAATCCACCCCTGCATCACATGACTCTTATATTGGATACTTTTCTTCATAAACTAAATTCCCTTTTAGGGGTAAGTCTGGCATGGGGCGGACCCCATGGGTCCGGCCCCACACTTCTCTCACATAAATTTGGACAGGATCCACCTGTAGGGTAGGTCCCGCAAGTCAATCAGGTAGGTCCTCCCTAATTTATGTGAGAGGAGTGTAGGGCCGTAACCATTGGTCCATCCCATGCCGAATTTTTTCTCCTTTTAGCGAGCGAGATGACGTCCAAATGGGACTTACAAAAGAAGTTTTACAAGCTAAGAAGAATCGTGGAATCCTTCAAATCCGAAGAATTCTATTACCCAGAAGAAATAATGCAAATGCTAATGGAGGTATTTTTTTATGCTGATAACATTTTTGATCAGTATGAAATTTACTGTTTAAACAGTCAACCCTTTGGTGGACAAAATAAATATAAGCAGAAGCCTTAAGAGAATGTATGCAAATTTTTCTCTACCTCAAATGATTTTGCTTTTAGGGTTCGGATGATGATTAAATTAAAGATTTTGATTCAGAAATTGTATTCAATAAAAAAAGCTTAGTATCCCTGTTTCACGTTATTGTAATTGCGCACCTTTCAGTCCCCATGTCGAAAAGAGCATAACGAATTCCCACTCTTTTGTTCGTAAAGGAGAGATTATTGGGAGAGAGAATGAGAAAGAAGAAATTTTTTATTTTTTTTTAGAATTGGGGAATCAAGAAATTATTTCTGTTTTGCCAATTGTTGGAGCTGGTGGCTTTGGAAAATCTACTCTAGTTAAGTTGGTTTTTAATGATGAATGGATAATTAAGAATTTTGAGTTAAGGATTTGGATAAGTTTATCTCATGAATTGGATTTGAAGAAACTTATGGAAAGTGTTATTTGATCATCTAGTGGGATTGGAAATGTGGGATGTTGTAGTAATTATGGGATGGAAGAATTGCAGGATTTAGTGAAGACCTTTTTGAAGGAAAATAATTTCTTTATAGTTTTGGACAATGTATGGAATGAGGATGTCGAAAAATGGAATCAATTTAAAGATTTGTTGATGAGTGGAGCTAATGGAAGTAAGATTCTGGTGACGACATGCGATGAAGCAGTTGCTTCGGTGATGGGAACAATGGCTCCATTCTTTTTGAAAGGTATATCAGAAGAAGATTGTTTGTCGTTGCTTTTGAGAAAAGCTTTTGGAGAAGGATCTTAAGAGTTGCAGTTGATATAGTGAAGAAGTGTGATTTGTGAAGGAGTGCCTTTAGTTGTTATGGCTTTAGGGGGCTCATTGCAGATGGAGACCGATAAATGCTACTGGGCGATGATAAGAGATCACAGTAGATGGAGCTCGCAACAGAATGACGATGTCTTGCCAGCTATGATATTGAGATCGATAAAGTAATCCAGTTATGGATGGCTCAAGGACTAGTTCATGATCACTCGCCTGCTACTGGGCAAGAGCTTGAAGATATTGGCATCCTGTACTTCGGTGAATTATGGTATAGATCCTTCTTCCAGGACGTTGAAGAAAGCTGCCCTCTTTTTACCTCAGTGTGCAAAATGCATGATCTCATTCATGATCTGGTGTGTTCAGTGACAAAAACTGAATATTTGGTTATCAATTCTCACACGGAAGGAGTCCATACAGAGGTAAGACATGTAGCTTTTTATAATTATGAACAGGCGGGAAAAGAACTTCCAAGATCCCTACTTGAACATCACACACTAAGGACCATCTGCTTTCAAGTTCCTGGACTCGGGGCTGCTAGTGTCTCATTTGTTGAGAATTGCATATGAAGATTCAGGCATCTATGGATGCTTAATTTAAGCTTCGAGGAGTTACCAAGTAGCATTGGTGAACTCAAATATTTGAAGTATCTTGATCTAAGTGGAAATAGCAGCATAACAACACTTCCTGATTCTATATGCACCTTGCAAATCTTGCAAACTTTACGAGTTTCATCTTGTAGAAATCTCATTGATTTGCCTAAAGATATGGCAAACATGATCGGCTTAAGGCACTTATATGTAACCTCTAAACAAGAATCCTTTCCAGATAAAGGTGTTTCCGGGTTGGTTTCCCTTCGCACTTTATTCATCTCGGGATGTAAGAATTTTGTATCTTTGTCAGAAGGATTGCAATATCTCACCAACCTCCACACGTTGGCCGTTGTGGATTGTCCAAGGCTGACCTACCTGCCTTCTGGTATGAAAAAATTTACTGTAATGGAGAACCTATTGATTATCGACTGTGAACAGCTTGCTCTGTTCGAATGGCAAGATATAGAAGGTTTGAAGATTCTTCGATCATAAGTCACCGGAGGATTAGCAGAATTGCAGTCAAATGATGTTCAATGCCTTAGGAGTCTTCATTCATTAGTGATTTCAGGATTGTCAAAGTTGGTAGATTTGCCTTTCTGGCTTGAAGGAGCTGCTAATACTTTACAGTATTTAAGGATCCTCAATGCCCCGGCTTGATAAACACTTCCAAAGTGGCTGCAAGATTTCAGAGCACTTGAGAAACTTGAAATCATAGAATGCCTTAACCTGGCAAGCTTACCTGATGATCAAATTTGTTGCCTTGATCACCTGAAGATCAACAATTGCCCCAAGTTGAATAGAAGATGGGAGGTCGAACTCGGAGCCAGCAGTGTTCAAATCCCTCAAGTTTATGTTGATGGGAGACTGATTCAATGAACAACTACCAAAATGCTTGGGATAAATTGATTTTGAATTCTTTGCGAGACACGTGTTTTTCCACACACAGAGAACACAATCTCACAGCTACTTAATCAGTCGGTTTGAGTTTTAAGTGCGATGAACAGTTGTTCTTTTTTTCCTCAACCGTTGGATAAAAAAAAACAGTCATGTTATGTCTACACGTGCGGAAAAACACCCGTTCGCACCAGATCTGAACGGGGATAAATTCATTTATCATTAGCTATCTTCTTCTTTCACATGTAGTGCAGTGACTGCACTCTATACCTCTATGCTGATAAATTCTCGGTCGCAGTTTAACCATAATATTCTCTTCTTTTTTTTCCAAGGAATTCTCGAGTCCTAAAGTAAATATATATGCACTTGCCTGTGCATAACATGGGGTTTTGGCTAATAAAATGATTCATTGTACTCCCTCCGTATAAAATAAATCGCTTTAATCACGCGAAATTTTGGTAACTTATAGCTTAAAAATAAACAAATGTTTATATTTAATACTTTTTTAATTAGTCAATCACCCTTTTTTTTTGTAAACTGTTAATTTAGTTGACTAGGAACATTAAATAAAAGGTTGGAGGTAAAGATAAAATTGGAAAGCGAAATATACGTACATACTTGATTTAGAAAGAAGACAATTAATTTGAGATAAATTAAAAAGGAAATGAAGACAATTAGTTTGACCGGAATGAGTAGAATTGTTCCACTACGTGTTCCTCATCGACATTTCAGTTGAGGAACAACTGTAGCAGGACAACTAAACTCGGACATGTAATTGTAAGCGTAACCGATATCTATCTATCTACACTGGGGCCAACTGATGTTTGAGTACATGAACATACCAAAATGTACAATTAACTCATTGAATCAGTATGCCATTGACAAGAACACTTGGTATATGAGCTATCTTGAATCTATTTTTGCCTCTACATCTTTTACTCAATTCAGGGCAGTTTTCAATTTTCAGCTCTTTGAGTTCACTGAGGCTCTGCATCCCCTCAGGCAATGAAGTTAGCTTGAAGCACTCAGAAATTTCAATCTTCTCAACCTTTTTAAGATTCTCTAACCAATCTGGAAATGCCGGAAAGTTATGGCACCTTGCAATCTTCAGGTTTCTAAAAGTACTAGCACTACCTTCAAGCCATCTAGGCAAAGAAACCAACTGTGGTAAACCTGCAATTACCAAAGACTGGAGGTTTCCAAAGCATTGAACATCTCTAGCATCTAGCTTTGGTAGTCCTCCGATAACAAGTGATCTCAGTATCTTAAGCCCTTCAACATCTTGCCACTCGAACAGAATAAGCTCTTTGCAATCAATAATTTTCAGGTTTTCGAGAGCAGTAAGGTATTTCATACTGCTAGGCAGAAAAGTTAATTTCGGGCAATTCACTAGAGCCAGTGTCCGAAGGTTGGGGAGGTACTGCAGTTCATCGGACAAAGACATCAAGCTTTTACAGTTGTATATTGATAAAGAACGAAGGGAGGACAAGCTCCCAACGACTTTATCAGGAAACGATTCTTGCTTGGTGGTTATATACAAGTGCCTCAAGCTGATCAGCTTGTCGATATCCATAGGTAACTCATGAAGTTGGGTGCAATGAATAAGCCGTAGTGTTTGTAAGCTCTGTAAGTTGCATATTGAAGTATGCAGCATTTGTATTCTGTCATTTCCGCTTAGATCAAGATACTTCAAATGCTTCAACTCCCCAATAGAGCTCGGCAACAGCTCAAAACATGAGTCACTCAAATCTAGTGTCCTTAGATCCATAAACCTTGAAATGCAGTTTTCAACAAAAGATGTAGCATTAGGCCCAATTCCATCAACTGGAAAGAAGACAGTTCTTAGGGAACGATGTTGGAGGAGGGACGAAGGGAGCTCCTTCCCTGACATATCATAATCAAGAAATGCTATATGTTTGACATCTTCAGAGATGCTCTGAGTATGGGAAGAAACCAATGAACAATCTGTCTCCGCCGTTAATACCACAAAATCATGAACGAGGTTGTGCATTTTGATAGTTGAAGTGAAAGAAGGGCTATCGTGAAAAAAAGATCTCAAGCACAACTCATTGAAGTACTCGAGTCCCAAGCGTTCGAGCTCTTCATGAGGTGCGGATGATTGAATAAGCCCTTGAACCATCCATAGCTGAACCAGTTTATCGATCTCAATATAACAACCCTTTGGAAATATTGAGCAATAAGAAAGACAAGCTTTCAGGTGGGACGGCAGTTCTTCATAGCTTACCCTCAATGCCGGTAAAACATTTCCATTCTGTTGTGTGTTCCACATAGAATGATCTCTAATCTTTTTCCAGTAACTTTCCCTAAACTTCGTCTTCAATAAGCCCGCCAAGAGATGCACACTTAAGGGATTTCCGCCACATTTCTCCACTATATTAGCTCCAATAGTCACAAGATTCGGGTGCCCTTCTTCTTGCCCTTCCTCAAAAACCCTTTTAAAAAACAATGACAAACAATCTTCATTTCTCAACCTATCTATCGAAAACATGGGCATTGTTCCCGTGAGAGTTGCAACGGATTCATTACGTGCAGTCACTACAATTTTACTTCCATTAGCCCCAGCGTACCAACAAATCCTTCAACTCCTCCCATTTTCCTCCATCCTCACTACACATATCATCTAAAACAAGCAAATAAACTTTATTCTCCAAAATCCTCTCAACCATGATCTTTAGTTCATTCATCTCATAATTTTCAGACACAATGCTTCTATCCCCCGAAGCACATTTAATCATACTCTCCATATGTTTCTTTAGACTCACATTTTGAGACAAATCCAACCAAATTCTCAGCTGAAACTCATTAACTATTCGATCATCATTGTACACCAATTTCACAAGTGTAGTTTTCCCTATACCACCTATTCCAACTATTGGAAGAATAGAAACAATTGCTTCATTTTCCCTTTCTAACAAAGCTTTTACAACCATCTCTTTTTCACTTTCTCTACCATTAACACATCCATATGGCAAAAAATCATATGTAACCGGCATCAAACACATCACGGGAACAATAATTTCATTAACCTCTGATTCAATTGAGCTACTTTCTTTATTTTTTCTTTTCATCCATTTTTTCTGTTTCACGGGTTCGAACCCCTGAAACAGCCTCTTTATTTTAAATAAAGGTAAGGCAACCTTCACCCGGCCCCGCTTAGGCGGGAGCCTTGTGCGCTGGGTACTGTCACGGGTCGCAAGTTTCCACACTTGAGACGCCCGCGATGCCGAGTAACTCTAGCTCAAATAGCTCTTAAGTTACTCCCGGCAAGCTTTCTCTTTAGTCACAATCTCGGGACAAGAAGATAGGCAACACTTAAAAACGAAAACGGGTCACTTGCGCCAAAACTCGGCTTTTCTCATTAAAATATAACATCATTACAAGTATGAAAATTTACATCAAAAGAGTTCAAAACGACGAGGGGGAGAGTCGCTTGAATGCCTATTACAAATGCTAGAAGTTTGGTTTTTGCTTGTTTGCTTGAAATTTTTGTTCCCCCCTATAGGTGCTTAAAAAGCATTTACCCATTTGCTAGGAGTGTAGCACTTATTTCCGAGGAGGTGGGAAAAACGCTAACATATGCTATATACATGATAATTACAAACTAGCTCGTGCATAATCTTCTAAATGTTTACAAAAGGTCACTCATCAAATTTGAGCTCATTCGGAGTTCATCCGGATACAAAACGGCATGTGCCAAGTTGTTGGCCTGATGGGCGCTGGCATGGGCGGCTGGCACGGGCGGCTGGCCTGGGCGCTGGCCTGGGCGCTGTTGCATGAGGCGCTACTGCATGGGCGACTGGGGCATGGGCGATGGGGCATGTGCGGCTGGGGCATGGGCGATGGGGCATGTGCGGGCTGGCTCAGGCGGGCTGAGCGAGCGGCCCAAGCAATGGCGGCCAGCATGGGCGGCTGTCCTGAGCGCTGGCCTGGGCATGTCTTGGGCCATGTCTTGGGGCATGCCTTGGACGATGCTGCCTTCGAGAGTACGAGCTGGGCGAGGCAATGGGGCACGCTTGGCGCACGGGCGTGCGAGTCATGTTGCGACAACGAGGTGCGCCTTCCATGATCGGCATGCTCTGGAGCCTTTGGCCACACGGCTTAGGCAAGCTCGGGCGCGCAGAGGAGCATCGTTGTTGTCTCCTGTGTGAAGTCACGAACGACCCGTGACATACTCCCCCACTTGACTTAGGCGACGTCCTCGGCGCCTACTTCATCTGAGCACTCTTTAAATCCACGGCGAGCCTGAGGAGGTTCGTCAAAACACGATCTCTGGCGAGCAACTCCGCTTCCAGCCCGGTTCAAGCAACACTTTCTTTAAGATATTCTAGAATCGAGTCCTTTCACCTTGTTGCACGCTAGGCGAATGTGTTTCTTGCAAGAGTTCAAGGTTAGGCTAGCATAATCCGTTCCCGGGGTTCTGCATCCTTTAATCTTCGTGTCGCAGTGTTCCTTTCCCTTCATGGGAGCTCTCATCGAATACATGGTGGCCGGTGGCGATGTATTCTCGCGAGGGCTCAACATTATTTCTCAAAGGGATCAAGGTTGGTTTATTCCCCTATCACCATAAGTGAATTAGCTCGAGGGTCTATTGCAACTTTATTTTTTCCGCAAAAATCCGATGCGAGAACAATCCGGTGGTCATCCATATTTACAACCGCGAAGGAAGTCGGTTTCTTCAACGGTCCCCATTTCCACCTTCACACTATGGGCCATGCCCACAAAAAGGCTCAAGACACGAGTTAACGGCCTTCACAACACGACCCACACTCTTTGATAGTGTTATGCCCAGTGATCAATCTCGGTGCAAGCAATATAGTTCTCCGTGGCTCCACAATCCACAACAGTAGAGACAGCTCTCCCGGGTTGATCTTCGAGTCCACATACTGAGAGACCGAGCTTCATGTCTTGAGCATCGTCCGTTTTCACCGCATAGCGATCCCACGTTTCATGTCCGGAGCATCGTCCGTTTTCACCTGCAACGATCTCCTCTTTAGACCCCCAAGGCTCCAGAGCAAGGCCTTGATCTTCAACCGTCAGAAGCTTCCCAAATATCCTACTTCGTCGGGATATTCTTGCTGTTCAAAAGTTCGAAGGCTTCCCAAGTAACTCCCCCTCTTCATGATGGGCGGCTCGGTAACCCTCGTCTCCCACCTGGGCCGATTTCTCGCTCTTGGGGTCTTTTCCTTACTAGCGGATACGGCATGTATTGTCGCTAGCACACTCTCAATCACCTCTGGATCGGATCTTATAGCATTCACCCGACCCACTAGCGCCACCTTGTCGGGACAAAATCTCCGAAGGTGCCCCAGACTTTCCACACAAGAAGCATGAGTAACCGCTGCTTCCCGCTCTTGAAGTTGAGCCGGCATCTCCCCCACTAGAGCTCATGCTCGTAGGGTCAGACGATCCGCTCCACTAAAAAGATCTAGTTTCGGCATTGGGAGACGAATTTCCCTCCACTAGACCCCTCGAGTCATTTACTCTTCGGTCCCCTCCGAGGTTCCATTCCATAGTCCTCCAAGCTTTCCGCCATCGACATGGCTTCCGCCACTATCTCGGCCCTCTGCATCTGTTCAACTCTTGCCTTGCCCACGGTTTCAACCCTTCGACAAAGGCAAAGAGCTTGTCCATTTTCGACATGTCCTCAATCAGTAGCATATAGGTAGAAAAAATTCTTCACATACTCCCGAATCGCACTCGTATGCCTTAGTTCCCTAAGCTTGCGGCGAGCATCGTATGCAGCATTCATTGGGAAGAATTGTTTCTTCATAGCACTTTTCAGTAGCTCCCGGTATTGATAACTAGCCGACCCGCTTCGATATCTTGAGGTCGTCACCCTCCACCATAGCTTAGCATCATCCTTAAGATAGGTAGCGGCGATGATCAACCTTCATGGCCTCATCCACAATGCCTACAGTCTTGAAATATTGGGACAAGTCGAAGAAGAAGTTGTCAATCTCCTCTGCATCCCTAGCTCCCCGTGTAGGCCTTCTGCTTCTCTCACCTTTACCTTAGGAGTGTTGGGAGGCGACAACACGTGGCCCGATCAGTGCTCCAGTTTGCACGGCCAACGGCGAAAGACAAGCATCCTCGGCTCGCACCTTACCTCGTCCCATCACGCATCGAAGTTCGGTCAACGCTTCGGTGTTCTTTGCCACGGATGCGCGAATTTCGACGAATCGCCGCATCGCTCGTCACAATCCTTTCCTCATTGGATTGGACACTGCGGAAAAGTTCCCTAGTAGCGGAGCTCAATTCCTCTAGCTCCCTACTTTGATAGGAAACATCGTTCTCCATTAGCATCGCCCGACGCTCCATGGAGTAACCATCCTCCTCGCTAGCTCCCAGTAGCGAAGGTATGGACTTTACCGACCGAGCGCTTTCAACGCTTCGAGACGTGCCCTCATAGCATTCTCATCCACTGCTAAACCGCTTCTCGTTTTACTAGCCATCGTCGTTCCCAAACAAGGCTCGATACCAAGTGTCACGGGTCGCAAGTTTCCACACTTGAGACGCCGCGATGCTTTGAGTAACTCTAGCTCGAAATAGCTCCTAAGTTACTCGGCAAGCTTTCTCTTTAGTCACAATCTCGGGACGAGAAGATAGGCAACACTTAAAAACGCAAAAGCGGGTCACTTGCGCCAAAAACTCGGCTTTTCTCATTAAAATATAACATCATTACAAGTATGAAAATTTACATCAAAAGAGTTCAAAACGACGAGGGGAGAGTCGCTGAATGCCTATTACAAATGCTAGAAGTTTGATTTTTTGCTTGTTTGCTTGAAATTTTTGTTCCCCCTATAGGTGCTTAAAAAGCATTTACCCATTTGCTAGGAGTGTAGCACTTATTTCAGGAGGTGGGAAAAACGCTAACATATGCTATATACATGATAATTACAAACTAGCTCGTGCATAATCTTCTAAATGTTTACAAAAGGTCACTCATCAAATTTGAGCTCATTCGGAGTTCATCCCAGGATACAAAAGCAGCACGTGCCAAGTTGTTGGCCTCGATCGGCACTGCACTGGCGCCGGCTCAGGGCGTCTGTTGCGATGGGCGCTACTCGCATGGGCGGCTGGGGCATGGGCGATGGGGGCATGTGCGGGCTGGCTCTGGGCGCTGCTGCCACGTCTGCGGCTGGCTCTGGCGGTCAGAGGCGAGCGGCCCAAGCAATGGCGGCCGACATGGGCGATTGCTCTGAGCGCTGGCCTGGGCATGTCTTGGGCCATGTCTTGGGGCATGCCTTGGACGATGCTGCCTCCGAGCGTACGAGCTGGGCGAGGCAATGGGGCACGCTTGGCGCACGGGCGTGCGGGTCATGTTGCGACAACGAGGTGCGCCTTCCATGATCGGCATGCTCGGGAGCCTTTGGCCACACGGCTTAGGCAAGCTCGGGCGCGCAGAGGAGCATCGTTGTTGTCTCCTGTGTGAAGTCACGAACGACCCGTGACAGTACCCCCAATTCTCTCAATCTTATGCAATCTTTTTAACAAATTTTGCATCTCAAAACCCATTTTAACTCGAAGAACAAATGAATTCATCATACAAATTAAAGGCCTCACCTTTAACAATTGCAGAAGCTTCTTTTGATACTGCAATTTGGACATTCTCAGAGAGTGAATCTCATATGAATTAAGAATGTTATCTGCATCATAAAAAACTTCCCTTAACATCTTTTCTGCTTTTTTGCTGTCTGTAAATGTTTCGTGCTTTATGACCATCAGGGCTCTTTGAAGATTGTCTAGCTCCCTAATTAGTTTCCATTTTAAGGCCATTTCTTGGACAGCAAAGGATCTTAACCTCATCAGAAATGCATCTGAAATAGCAGCTACATCCATTTTGTTGAATGGTGATTGTAGGAAGAAGAGAAAGTGAGAAAGTAAAGTTGGATTATTACAATAGGGAATGTGTCTGAGATCTAGGGAAGTAGTAGTAGAAGACAACTTCGTATGCGGAAGGAAATGCTCCTGACAGACTCCAATAACTGCAGAAGAGGATAAGTGGACCCTCAGTCCGGTTCCTATGCGGAACAGATTTTTTTCCGTACGTGCGGAATAATCTCAGCCGTCGGATGATATTTTGAACGGTCCAGATCTGGAGAGAGAAAAGTTGCGGCTGGACTAAAAAATAAAAAAATTTCTCTCCAGATCTGGACCGTTAAAAAATATCATCTGACGGTTGAGATCTTGTCCCGCAGTACGGAACAAAAATCTGTTCCGCATAGGAGCCGGGACGAGTGGACCCTCGACTAGTAAAAGTTTCATTGAGTTAGATGGGTCGTTAGGTGTACTCGTTTTAAAATTAGGGAAATGATTTTTTTTTAAATTAGTAAATGGGCAAAAATGCCCTTTCAATTAAAAAAAAGTAGTTACTTGGCCCAATCAATACATAAAATAATGCTTCATCCAAAATAATAATAATAATAATAATGATCGTTGGTTACCTAAAGTCTTTGCCTAGTTTTTAGGCTTGTCAGCGCACTAAATGACCTAAGAAAGGGACGTGTAGTTGAACTGGGGCTACGGTGCAGAATATTAAATTCTCTGTATCGTGCGTAATACATGACAGCCGTCGGATCAAGAATCTAGCGGCTGAGATTATTTGGGGGAGATAATTAAAAAAACTTTTTAATTCTCACAATCCAAAATGATCTCAGTCGTCAGATTCTTAATCCGACGACCACCATTTGTTCCGCATAGTGCAAAGAATTTGGTATTCTGCACTGTAGCCGGTTTGCAAAATCTGGCATTACCTCTAAATAATAATATAAAAAAAAAAAAGACAAAAGCTGACATTGTATTGGCCATTGGATGTATATTGATCAACGGTCCAGATAAACCTCTAGGGTAAATTCGGATCGCTGACATGGCTAATGAAATTGTGTCAAATTGCAACCCTTAGTCCATGAAAATATAGTAATTGAAATCCTATAGTACCTAAAAGTAATTTTTAATAAGGTCCAAATGTTAGAAATAACTTTATTTAAAACCAGTTTAGTAAGTTTTGAATTCACAAATTGACCTAAATATAATGAAATTATATTTCAAAATATTACAATATAATCTAGTTCATATGACTAAAATATTTCGACTAAATGTATGAATACAAGAATTTTTGACTTACATAAACATTGCAAACTTTATGTTAGACTTTAATATAACTAATATTGTCAAGAAGGTCGTGGCCTATTAGGGCAACCCTTGACCTGCGACCATGAGGTCCCAGGTTCGACACCCGCCTCCTATGTGAGGCAAAAAAAATTCTCAGGAGAGAATTAAGGTGCTGACAAAAAAAAATTTATTTCTACTTATATATAATGAACCATGATCTCAGTAATTAAAATACCAATATTACTCTTTTAAATACGACTTACATTGTTAGTTTCTAAATTTTTCATAGTACCAATATCTTATCACTATAAAACATTCTTCCAAATAACGAACCATGATAGGGTACTAGTATAGTTTGATTAGAATACTAATGTTGCTTTATTTAAAACTTATAGAGTTTTAATTTTTGCTTCATTAATTTTTTGCAACATGTAATAAAAATCTTATATTAAGTAGTATAGAGTTATCTTTAAAATAATAATAGTAATTATAAATCTTTCATAATGGTAACAATGATCACAAATCTAATTACCTTTACAATAATCGTTATATTGTTAACTAATATACAATACTCGTAACTCTTTCATATTGGTAATTAGTAATCACTAGTCTAATTACATTTGGTGGACCTTGAAACATCCCACACACAAACTACAATTGGTCGGTTCATAAAATAATATTGTTAAGAGTAATTTTATAACATTAGGACAACTTACAATCTTATAACTTGACATTAATTGGTACCTAAAGTTAGATTGTTAAGAATAATCTTATAACATTAGGAAGTACTTACAACATTTAAATATTTTATAATTTATAATTAGCCCACCAAATTTTCTTTTAGTTTTTAAATTTGATCTAGAAAGTTAAAATACTAATTAAATATTTAAACTACGTGGACAGAGCAAAACAAGAAACCAGAATGATTTTCAATTCGGCTATGGTGCAGAACACCAAATGTTATGAAGCTTGTGGAACAAATGGTGGCTATCAGATTAATAATTTAACGACTAAGATCATTTGGATGAGAATTTTAAAAAAAATAACTCAAAATTCTAAATGATCTCAGCCGTCAGAGTTTTTATCCGACGGCCACCATTTGTTAGGCACGACGCAGAATATTGGGTGTTATACACCGTAGTCGGATTTATGATTTGATGTACCTGCCTCTGTTGACTTCAAATCTATCCATTAATGGTGGTAGATTCGTGCGCATATTTTACACTATCCAAATTCACACAAGTTTCTTTGTTTTTTCCTCAGTCCGGCGGTGGTCTATTTCTCCGGCGGTGTGAGTTCTTTGAAAATTCGTAGTATATTTTTTTCAAAGAAGAAAAATATCAGTCTAAATTTTTTGTGTTAAAAAAATAAAGTTGTATAATTTTCCTTTTTCTATTTCTTTATGTTAAAAATGACTTCTCATCCAACAAAAGAGCTCGAGTTTCTTATTTTCCATCTCATATGTTGTCGGCGGCAAACCACCAGTGAATCAACCATTGGCCGGTGAGGATGAAGTGATAACTGCGGTCCAACTTGAACTCCGACAAGAATTTTTGTTTCACTTCTCCTAGGGATTCCACAGAAATTTTGGAAGTAAAATAAAGTCGTGTGTCGTTTTTGATATCATCAAACTCGTTTTTGGTATCATCGAAGAAGAATTTTGTATCATCCTTGAAGATTGTATGAGTTTGATGAGATTGTTGGACTGAGTAAGAAATCGAATTTTTTCCCCTTAATTTGAAGATTGATTGGTTTTGATGAGATACTTGGGTTGAGTTTTTAAAAGAGTAAATCGCTATTTATGTCCCTTCAATTATTTTCAAAAGCAAGTTGTGAGCATAAAGAAGATTTTTAATGATTTTTTCGGCAATTATTCTTTGATTTTGAGGAAGAAGATGAAGATCTTCAATTGGGCCATGGGTTAGTTTAATGATTCAGGTTTGAAATTGGGTTAGACGAATTTGCCCAATTCTTCTTTGATTTTGAGGAAGAAGATGAAGATTTTCAATTGAGTCATGAAATTGGATTTGAAATTGAGTTTCTGCTTTGATTTTAAGTAATAAGATGAAGATCTTTAATTGGGTCATGGGCCAGTTTAATGATTCGGGTTTAAAATTGGGTTTGACGAATTTACACAAATCTTCTTTGATTTTAAGGAAGAAGATGGAGATCTTCAATTGGGTCATGAAATTGGATTTGAAATTGGGTTGGACTAATTTGCCCCTAACAATTCGACTGTGTGACTCACACACGTGTTTAGCCACATAAACTTGTCGGATTCCACCACATAGGGGCATTAATGACACTCCGTAAATTGTTAGGGGCAATAATGGCATGCAAAAAAGAAAAGGAGCATAACTTTCTTTTGAAAATAGTTGGAGGGGCATAAATAGTGATTAACTCTTTTTAAAATTAATAGAATTTCAATTGGGATTTAGGTCAAAGTAGGAATAGGGTTTAGAATATGTTTAATATGTTGAAAAATATAATATTACTTTATAAAATTTTATAGCAAAAAAATAATTGAAAAAGGTTCAAAATTAAAAAGGGCAAATTCGGTAGTTAAATTTTCAATTTGGGGATTTTTGGGGATTTTAGCCAATATATTAATTAAGTCTTAGCTATGTAGCAATACCATTAAAATTAATCTTCATTATTCCGAATTGTCGAAAAGTCTAACTTTTATCCGGGTAGCTGACCTTTTCTTACATGATACTAACAATTAGAACAAATGAGATACTAATTTTACATGGTAATTCGAACTTTTGTTGGCATTAACAAAACCACTATCACATTTTCCAAGTTGGAGAGTTAATTTTACATATCCTTTTGACCCTTGTATATAACTGTAAGGTCCACTACTCTTTCACATATTACTTTGGTCACAAACTGTTTGCAACATGTTAAGAAAATGATTGAAAGAGAGTTATTACAAAGAAAAAAAGTCTTAAATGACTCTATTTAATTACTACAAAGTTATTATTATTGGTTAGTTTAATAATAAATTAAGGATATGACTAAAAAAATAACAATAAATATGTATTGATTTCTAAAACATGACAAACAATTTGAAATGTCTAAAAAATTGAAACGTTGCAACAATTTGGGACTAAAGTAGTAATATTTTTCTGGGCCACATCTAGGTCGGTGTTAGTGATGATACACCTAGCATCAAAAGAGCATTATGAAAGAGAAATGTGGGATCACATCAATGATACCATCCTATCTCGACTAAAGTTATGTTGTTGACAGTTTTCAATGGCTAAGTTTAAAAATGTACAAATAGTAATTATGACAGGAATAGATCTGTTGCTGATGCAGCTAGGTGGTAGGAGGTAGCAGGTTGACGGTGGGTTGCTAGAAGGTGGTCGGAGATGTTGGGGTTGCGGGAAGAGGGTCGGAACAGACTAGAGTGGTGGATTGGATAGAAGGTCTGCTAGGGAGGGCGGAACGGAAGAAGATTCTAAAAAAAAGAATTATTTTAGATAGAAAAACACTATATTAGCCATTTTTTTTTCATGGCCACTAGTGGGGGCACCCCCTCCCCCCCATTTGTTTCTTTACGTCCCCCATCCCTCACAACACAAATTCTCTCTCTCCTCTCAAGCACCCCATCCTCAGCCGCTAGTGCCGCCCGCCGCCGCCGGATTTGGCGACCATCATTTTGTTGCAAAAAAAAAAATGACCACATGCTGACGTCATCAGACGGCCAGTAGATCAACCGCGTACACAACAGCACGGATTTAGGGCAGATTCAAAATTAAAAAAAATAAATCAATTTATACATTTTTTTTTAATTGAGGTTGAAGAAAAAATATTATGGATGGTGATGGGGGTGACGACGGCGGCACGGGTGGATGAGGGAGAGTCTTTTGTGGGGAGGGATTTTTTTTTCTTTACTTGTTTTTTTTCTTTCTTTTGAATCACGAGAGGAGAATGAGAACGGATTTGTTAATTTTTTTTTCTTTACTTGCTTTTTTTTTCTTTTTGGGAATATTGGTTAAATTTGAATTAAATTTGTGGAATTTTTTTAAAATTATCATATTGATTGGAATTTGGGTAATATTTGGTGATTTGAATGTGATTTTTTTGGGAATTTATGAAATTTTTGTTTATTTGAGAATTTATGTTAATTTGAATTTTAATTATGTTAGTCTTATGTTGTTTAGCGGGAATACATGTTAATTTGATGTTATTCATGTAAGATTGATGTTAAATTTGATGATAAAGAATGCATGTGTGTTTTTTTCCTGATAAAATCTATGTTTTTTTTTTTGTGTTTTTTTTTTGTATAGATGTCTACACCTGCTCATCTTCATCCGGGTCCTTTAGATAGGAGTGTTTTAAACAACAAGCCACATCATAGTACGTTAAGAATATGGCACGGTGAGGACGCACTAAACACCCTTTTAAATTTATTAGAAGTGACAGTAAGTTTTATGACTTGTATAAGAGAGAAACAAACCCTGCCCTAATTAACCTAATATACGAAGTAGGTTTTGGGTGAGTTTCTAGGATATGACATATCAAGGTAGATCACGCTCTAGTGACTTCCTTAGTAGAGAGATGGTGCCCAGAGACCCATACATTTCACTTACGTATCGGGGATGCGACCATCACTCTAGAGGACGTAAGATGTCTTTTTGGACTACCTACTAGGAGACACGTGTCGTGTGGTGAGGAATAAAATATGACCAAAACACAGTGGTCTGGTATTGTATTCAGACTATTAGGTTTCCAACCCAACATTGAGTCTATTAAGGGAAACAATATCCAACTGTATGAAGTTTATGCCCCACATTAGTGAGCCGCTAGGCCATTATGCTACTACTTTGGTGGTTGAGCAGAGGGTTAAGGCTTTGATTTTCTGCTTAATGGATAGTTTACTTTTTCCCGATAAGTCTGCCTCCCGAGCGAACATGCGTTATCTGCTAGTACTCGATGATCTTACGACTTCGTGGGCTAGCGGTGTCCTTTCTTATTTGTACCGGCAGATGTGCATCTCTTGTATAGCTGTATCTCAGGATATGTCCGACTGTTGTTTGCTCATTCAGGTATGTCTAAATTCTATAAACTTTTATGTTTAATATTTAATTTGAATATTTAATAATCAATACTATTTTTTTTTTACTGTTGTGGGCGTGTGAGCGCATTTCTTGTCTCCATCTAAGTTCCAGATGATATTCCCGCCGCGGGTGCTGCTTTTGGGGTAAGATGGAATGTTGCCCGAACTTTCAGCAATAATCCGAAAAACCAATTGTTGGTGTTTCGTGATCAACTAGATTTGATGAATGAGACACAATGGGTAAGTTAATTTCAATTTTCTCGTAATTTTTTTATTTAATTAAATAACTTGTCTTCCATTAACTTAATGTTATTTTACAGTTTATGTGGAAATCGTACCCGGATCGCGGTTATTGCAGAGATAGTGGCTCGAGATGCCGACTTCCTGTTAACCGTGCGTGCCCGAATGCCACTCATTTGTTTCGATATAGTGCAGTATCATCTGCTTGACAGGGTTATGAGGAAATTTGGATTCGAGCAGGTGGTACAAATAGAGGCAGGGACACACGGTATTGTCGAGGGTGCTGACGTCCACACTATTAAACGGTCCCTGCAATGAATTGGGGAGGGAGAGAGAGAGAGAGAGAGAGAGAGAAAGCACAACCTATACATACGATTGTGGGATGAACGTTTTCAGAGACTCGTAGAAGGTGTTCCTACTGAAGGTAATGTTATTTTACCAAGCCGTGAGTACATGGTTTGGTACAAGAATATTACCGTTCACCTTCTTACGAACCCAAATATAAGTATACTAGGCAACTCCCGATGGGTTATCAACCCAACGTAACAGCAGAAGAAATTTTGGTAAGTTTATTTCCTTTTGTTATTAATATAAATCTTATTAATTTTAATTTACTAATTTTAATATTAATGTTACAGACGGAGTCAAATAGGATGATACCGGCAGAATTCGAGAGATCTGAAACTACATCCCAAACTGTAAGCCAGTACAAAAGTCTGATCTCTTGGACGATCAAAGCAATTAAAGATGCATTCGATGAAGCCGGGAAGGCAGTTTCGTGCAGACCGCGATCTACCAACATTGCAGAGGCTGCCATTGAGTGACTGTTGACACAACTGACTCAGTCTGTTGAAGGTAGGAGTCACCGTGGGAGGCCGGGTGGTCGTCGGACTCGACAGGCTACTCAGGAGATTCATGAGAGGATACGACACACTCGGCCCCGTGGAGATACGGGAGTGCCTCCACCACCCGAGGATCAGACTCAGGCTGTTCGCAGGGATGCGGCTGAGGTACCCTCCCAATATGTTTACCATTTCCCGGGCAACATCAGTCTTTCAGCGGGTAGTCAATTGGGGATCCTGGTGCGGGTAGCTCTACATCTGGACAGCCGGATGTTTATTTTGGTTTGACGCCCTCTTACAATCTGGGCATCGACCAAACATAGACGCAGCTAGAGGCTCCACTGCTTGAGCTAGACTCACCTGAAGAGCCTATACGTATCGACCCCGAAGGCGCTGAGTTCATAGAAACGGAGCACGGTAGTGCCCTCAGAACGAGAGATGGCCACACGTACAATCTACAAAAGAACCCGAAAAATACAGTTATATACAACCCGTTGGGGCGGTAGATAGGACATTATATTTAGTTTGTTTTGTTTAATTTATGTTACATACGATTTGTTTTTACGTTGTTCATTTTTATGAATAAAACAACTTTTGTCCAAGTAAATTTGTACACATTTTTTAGTTAATATTTTGTTTTAGTGGTTTTGGTTGTTGTAAAATAAGAACTGTAAAAATTTTAGGCAAAAAATAAAACTAAAAGTGTTTCTGGCACAAAACTTCTCCCAGGCCAGAACGGATTTACCAAATCCGTTCGGAATTGATTGAAAAAAATTTAAGTGTTTTGGACAATGCTACTGGGGTGGGAGAACGGATTTGCCAAATCCGTTCTCGATCGACGCGTGAGCGGCGTCCCGAATGTGCCACGTCGATCGAGCCACGTCGATCGAGAACGGATTTCCACGGCAAATCCGTTCTGACAAAAAATGTTGGTTAAAAAAAACAATACCATGGTTGACCCTTTATGCCAAACCATGGACACTCCTATGTAAATCCCCCGAAGTGACCCGGTGTTTCTAGGCTCTACATAGAATTTTCCCTTTTCCATGGCCCCGAAAAATTTGTGTTTATTCGTGTTTTTTTCTTTTTGTGTACTTTTAATGAGCGATGAAACATTAGAGTGGGCCTTGATTATCTGGAGTTCAAGCAGATGGACAAAGAAAATGGGTATCGATACTCAATGGGCTCTGTTAGTGTGCCGGACTAGAGTCGAAATATAATGTTTGACACATTTTAGAGATAAGGTTAGTTGCTTATGACTAATTGTATTATCCAGCTATTTTAACTTTTTAAGATAAAGCAAAACCCAAATTCGGTAGTCCGGATCCTATGAGAAACGTCTATTTTTAGTACATGCAAAACGTCTCAGAAAAGGTGTGGACAAAAAATAGGAGGGGGTCCTAATTGTGTCATACAAATCAATACATGTGTTCGTTTTAAATAAATTTTATCCATCAAAATTTTAATTCGACGGACGAGATTAAATGCTGCACATACTTAAAAAAAGACGTTCCGCACTGAAACCTCAATACAAATTCGGACTTCAAACTAAATCCCAGATCCAGAATTTGATCGTTTTTAATTATATGCTGACAACTCTTCAGTCATCATGTATAGAACAATTTTCAGTCCGGTTCCTGTGTGGAACAGTCAAAATTCCGCACGTGCGGAACACTGATCCGGCCGTTGATTCATTTTTCAAATGGATCGATGGCTGCGATTTAAAAGAGGGTTAAAAGGGCACAAACGTAATTTTACAAATGAAAAAGAAAAAGAAAAATGGGACATCGAACAGTCACATCAGTTCGGCATCCCCAAGAAATCGATGGATGCGATTTAAAAGAGGGTTAAAAGGGCACAAACGTAATTTTACAAACGATTTAAAAGAGGATTTAAATCGATGGCTGTGATTTAAAAGAGGTTAAAAGAGCACAAACGTAATTTTACAAATGAAAAAGAAAAAGAAAAATGGGACACCGAACAGTCACATCAGTTCGGCGTCCCCAAGAAATCAAAACAGACGCCTCATATTCTTCTTCTCAAACCCTAAACAAAAATTCCCTCTCCTTCCTCATTCTTCTTCGTCGTCCCTTCTTCATCGTCCTTCTGTCCTTAAACCTTCTTCTTCATCATTGGGTTTGTTGGAATTTCAATTTTTAGGCCTAATTTGTGTTTGCATAGTACGTTAATTGTTATTTTATTCTCTACCATCTCACTGTTTATGTTTTTCTTTTTCTTTTTTGTGAAATTGATTTTAAATTTAGTTGAGAATCACCCTGTTCTTATAGGTGTGAAAAAATAGGAGTTCAAAAAGATAAACTGAGAAAAAGATTAGATTTTGGTTTTTTTAAAAAAAATGAGATTGAAGTGAAATTGATACTTTTAGGTGTTGAAATGCTGTAAAGCTTGGATTTTTATGAATGAATTGAAAAACCCAAGTGGCTTTCAATTGCTCCACCAGTCCACTGTAATAAAAAATGAGATTCCCTTTTGGATTAAAATGCTACTTAGATTAACAACTAAAGTGGTTAAGATATGCTCTCGTATTTGCCGAATCAATTTATGAAATAAACAGGTGTTCACACTTAATAAACATATGTTCTTATTCTCAGAATATATGTTCTTGTGTTCAGAACACATGTTCTTGTGCAATGCACACATTTTCTTGTATTATGAACATTTGTTCTTGTGTTCTGAGAGTCCTAAACACATGTAATAGTCAACATTGTCTGTAAAAAACATGTGTTCAGTAGACAAAAACATGTGTTCTTGGTAAGAGAACATGTGCTCTTATTAACAGAACATGTGTTCTTCGTATGACAAATGCCTTCTTGGTAAAATAACACGTGTTCATCAAAAGGAGAAAAAAAACACCATAAATGCAGTAAAGCTTGTATTTTTATGAATGAATTGAAATACTCAAGTAGCTTTCAATTGCTCCACTGCAATAAAAATGAGATCCCTTTTGGATTGAAATGCTACTTAAATGAGTTTTCTTATCTCTTTACTTTTTTCTTAATGTTTTTTCCGGTGAAATTTTTTGGGTCCGTGATTTGAGATTTAGATTAACAACTACATTGGTTAAGATATGCTCTCGTATTTGCCGAATCAATTTCTGAAATAAACAGGTGTTCACACTTAATAAACATGTGTTCTTATTCTCAAACTATATGTTCTTGTGTTCAGAACACATGCTCTTGTATTCTGAACACTTGTTCTTGTGTTCTAAACACATGTTCTTGTGTTCTGAGATTCCTAAACACATGTAATAGCCAGCATTTCCTGTAAAAAAAAATATGTGTACAGTAGACAAAAACATGTGTTCTTGTGTGTTATTGGTAAGAGAACATGTGTTCATCAAAAAGAAAAAAACACACCAGAAAAGCAAAAGATTGATAATTATTTGACATGAAGCACTTATCAAAACTTGTCCATAATTTAGCCTTCCATTTCATTCATAAAAAAAACTAAAATTCATAATTTAGTCTTCTACTCTATCAAGATAGAATATCCCTTGCTACAAGAACTTCTTTCTTACAAGGAAAAGAAAAGCATCAACGGAGCCATCAAATTTCTGACCATGATTTAGGAGCAAACAAAAAACATAAAAGATTGCAGAAATCCTTTATATTTCTCTTCTAGACATCTTTTCTGCAGAAGAACTCAATTGGGTTTCCTTTTCAATTTCTTCCCAGCTGTGTTCAAATAAAGAGAGAATTTGGGTAAGATTTGAGGGAGAAAATATAAAAAAAAATTATTGAAAATTAGTTGAAGAAAAGATTGTTCAAATAAGACCTGATAATGCTATGACTAACCCTTCATATGTATTGTTGAGAAGAACCATGTTGAACACGATTAAAAGTGAGAGAAGAAGATGAAGCCTCAAGAGGGAGTTTTTGGTGTCATCTTCCAATCCCTCCAACCCTGCGAGTATTTCATGGTAAACTTTAGATAAGTGGTGGAAAAAAAACACAAGAAACAACATGATTCAGCAATGTCATTTGTAAAACAACTCACCATCTTTCTCTTCATCACAAAGAATAACGGTTTCCTCTTCCTCTTCGTCTAGGAATTTCCTTTTGCCTATCTCTCCAAATAAATCATTATCTTGATGAGAACTCGTTTGGCCATCGTAATGGACACCGTTATTCTCAAGAAAATCTCTGAATCTTTCTCATTCAACGTTACTTGCATTTTTTTCTACATTTTTTTCACTTGTTTCCATTTGATAGGAAGAGAGAAGAAGAAAACCGGATGAAAATTGGTTCAGAGATTAAGAAAATAGGACTGAAAAATTATGAAAGATGGTGAAAGAAGCCTTGAGGGAAGGAAAGAAATGAGAAAGGAGAGTTGAAATGGAAGATATCTTAGAAATTCTCAATTATCTTCTTCTAATTAAAAGTAGAGCAAATAGCTTTTTCTGCCACAAAACTAGTTACGAGTGCTATATTTGCCACAAATCGTTTTTCCGTACCTTTTCTGCCACAAAACTAGTTACAAGTGCTATATTTGCCACAAATCGTTTTTCTGTGCCTTTTCTGCCATGAAATATTTTATGAGTGCTAAAAATGCCACAAAACGAGAGAGGGTGAAGGGAAAAATATGTAAGAGATCAAATTAATTTCAAATAGACCCTAAAATCACATTTTTATATTTAATTGGGTACACAAATTATTTTTTAAATAATTGAACCCTTCTTCCCAAATTTATCAAAGCCTCCACCACCTTCTTCTTCCTTCTCCTCCCACCTCAAGCCACCGCTGCCACCCAATCCCTAACCCCCACCCATACCCCCTGAAAATTAACCAAGAATAGCAATCCATATGATGAAAGCACTTCTAGATCTATATTTCAGACACATATAACAAATTTCACAAATGCTTTACTCCTCTAACCTTTAGAAACTGTTTTACAAAATACATATAAGTCAAAGCAATAAGCAAAATGCTAATCAATTTTCACTACATGATTAACCAAGTGCTTTGCTACTAAAACCATCAAAAAAATTTAAACAAAATACATACCAGACAAAGTAATAAACAAAATGTAGACTAATTTGCAATACATAATTAACCTAACATAGATGCTTTTGCATCCGAAAACCATCGAATTCTTGAACAAAAAGGACTCTCGCAAAGAAATATGCAAAATGCAGACCAATTTCCTAATAATATCTAATTGTTCTTAGACATTTTTGCTAGGCGACCACGGCTCTCCAAATCTTCAAGCAGTCATTTTTTGTCAGATTTGGTACTCTTTGGTATGGGTGGGGGCAGGGATTGGGTAACGGGATGGGAGGTGGTGGTGGCTCGATGTGGGAAGAGAAGAAAGAAGAAGGTAGCGGTGAGGGTTTTGGTAAATTTGGGAAGAATGGTTAAGTATTAAAAATAAAATAAAATAAGGTACCCAATATAATATAAAGATTTGATTTTAGGGTCTAATTGAAATTAATTTGATCTCTTACCTATTTTTTCCCTTCACCCTCCTCTTTTTGTGGCATTTTTTAGCACTCATAAAATGTTTAATGGCAAAAAAGGCACTAAAAACGATTTATGGCAGATATAAGACTTAGTAACTAGTTTTGTAGCGAGATATAGACGTAAAATGTGATTTGTGGCAAATATAAGACTCATGAATCTAGTCTTTATAGGCAAAAAACTATTTGCTCTTAAAAGTAAGAAAGAGAAAATGGAGGAATTTAAATTTTTGTTTTTCCGCGAAAAAAATGAGCACATCTTTTATCCCTAAATACCCCTACTTTTGATCAAAAGTTCAAGATATAACGGCCGAACTGAACGTTTTCTGTTCAGCATAGGAGCCGAGACGAACAATTTTATGTCGTTGAAATGAGTTGATCAAAAGATTGTGTTTTATTTAAAAAATGAACCATTGTTCAAGTGTTTCTTTCAGCAACCTAGGCTGACGTGCCTTGAAATCGATAGGCTTAGAGCAAACATTGGCCATGGTGATAGGAAGGAGTCTGTACATCTTGGAGTCGAGGAAATAGGGACAGTGAACTATGAAATTGGGAATTTGATCCGGTGGAGAAAGAATTTCGGGAATGTTGTGCTTATAATGTTCTGCAGTGGACCTGTTGAACGAACTGCCTTGGAGTGGAGGTTGCTGTATGGTGCAAGCGGACAAGACTAGGCTCTGGATACCAAACAAGGTAATTTACAGTTCCAGTTTTGGTTACATCCATTACTAGAGAAGTTCAATTTACAGCCTAAACCATTCTAGTTTCATAACAAATGAGCCATGATTTGATGCATATCCCTACGATATCGAAGAAGGGAGTTTTTATCAGTTAATTAGTTAGCATGTCGAGTTATTGTAGGGCTCGTGTTTTCTCTATCCTAACAACTTCTGTATCTAGGTGTCTAAGTCGTGGACCACAGTCTCAACTGCTGGCAACTCAGATTGGTTCGTTAGAATTATGGCCGCTGGTGATCCATTGTCAATGGAGTTAGTTTGAGGGAGAAAAGGTGGTGTTATTGTAACAGGAGAGGCTGAGGGGTTCCTTTTCTTTTGTAGATTTTCCTGTACTATTGTTCACCATGTAGTATTAGATTTTTACTTACAGAAAAAGGTCAAATGTGGAAGAAAAAACATGCTTTGTTTTCCCATATTTAGTTTTACTTCAAAAAAGGAAGAGGTTTAATGAGGAGAATCAACAAAATTATTTGCAACTCTCAAGAAACTATGTTGTCTGGATCAAGTATTTTATCGATCGATACCCTCAATCTTGTCTTCAACTTCTGAATACAACTGCTTCAATTTCTCAATATTTTCAGCAGAAGTATCCCAATAACCGCGTCCATTAGCTTCCAAGAATGTCTGAACCAATTTCCTGAAAGAATTCGGGTTTTTGCTCATTAGCCTGTTCAGCATTTCCTCATCTTGGATGAAAGTTGTGTTGGCTTCCTCATAAACCCAATTGTCAACTTGGCCTGAAGTTGCACTCCAACCAACTGTGTTAGTCAATCGTTTCTCGATTTCACGGACACCTTCATATCCACTCGACAACATTCCTTCATACCACTTGGGATTTAGTAGCTTGGTTCTTGCATCAAGACGGACAGTCTCAGAAAGCGTACGCACCTTAAAAAAAACAGATAAGGACTCATTACTCAAGTGATCAAATCCTCTGTAACATCCTGTGTAACATTATATACAGCGTTTCTATTATAGTAATTAGGCCATGAATGCTCACCTGCGCGTTAGCTGTGGTTGTGTCAGCAATGTATGCACTGGGCTTCTTCCCGTCCTTCCTGAGGTTCTGTACAAGGTTAGTCGGGTCTGAATCAAAGTAATGACTGACATCTGTGAGTGAAATTTCTGAAGAATCAAGATTTTGGAATGTAGCATCAGCTGTACTAAGAGCCATCTCAAAGACTTGACGTTTCTCGGCCATTCCAGCACCAGGAGCATCACAATCAAATGCAAATGACTTTCGGCTCAAGTACATGTCTTGAAGTTGCTTCTCATCGTTCCACGAGGAGTTCTCTACAGCAAGGTTTATGTTGGAGGAATAAGAACCTGAAGCGTTTGAGAAGACACGAGTTGCAGCTTCACGAACATCAATGCCAAGTGTCTTGGCTTGTTCTAGTGCATGCTTCCTGACATAGTTCTGGTCCTCTGGTTCATCTAGCTCAGCAACCATCTTTATAGCGCGATCAAGGAGATTCATCTGTAAAGAATGCAGATAAAAATGGAGATCAGCGTAACATAATTAAAATTAAAATTGTAAAGATATAAGAAAACTGATGCATTATAAACATTCGAGAAAGATCAATCGGTACCTGATTAATGAAGAGGTCTCTAAACACTCCAGAGCAATTGACAACAACATCAATCCTTGGCCTTCCAAGCTCTTCAAGGCTAACGGGCTCAACACGGTTCACTCTGCCGAAGGTATCAGCAATTGGCATAACTCCGATCATCCAAAGTACCTGAGCCAATGACTCACCGTATGTCTTGATGTTATCGGTTCCCCACAGTACGAGTGCAACTGTCTCGGGATAGTTCCCCCCATTATCAACCTTCTGTCTCTCGATCAACCTATCAACAACAACCTTCGCGCTTTGCATTGCTGCAGTAGTGGGAATAGATTGTGGATCCAAAGCATGGATATTCTTGCCAGTTGGCAAAACTTTTGGGTTTCTTATGGGGTCTCCACCAGGACCTGGTTCCACATATTTACCTTCCAGAGCCTGCTTCAAACTTCCCAACTCATTATCAGCTACCACGAGCTTCAGGCAGTCACTGAGGAACTGGAACAATACTCTAAGTTTGTCCCTGTCAGCTCTGTAGAATTTGGTGTTTGACAAGTATTGAACCCAAGGTTCATTTATGCCAAAGCCAAGAATTGAGCTCAACTTATCAGCAACATCAACAACTTGACCCTTGCTGTTAGTAGTTCTTTCAACAAACGCGGTAATTGCTCCACGTGATGCCTCAGTTATTTGCCGGAGAAGTTCCACATCTCGCAATATGCCCTTGTCACTTCCTCGATATACATCCTCAATCTCTCTTCCGACCGTTTGAGCCAATATTGAGGGAAATGAGGTAATCCCTTCTTCAGGACGGTCTAATGCAGCAATATTAACTAGTGTGGCAACTGCCTCCATTGCAGATGGAGGCTCACCGATGACATGAAGTCCACAGGGCAGGAGGCGGGATTCAATCTCCATGATCTTGGAATATACCTTTCCAACCACGAAGTCTCGTTCTTTTGCTGATATCTCCACTCCTTCCTTGGGAAGATCCACATCCTTGTCCAGATTACACTGTTTGGCTGTGCTGATAATAGAGCTCACGATCTGTTGGCCACGACCTGTGTCCTTAAGAGATTGGTATGAGGAAATAAGCTCACTCAATTGCTTGAGTCCCTTGTAGAGCCCAGCATTCTCTGCTGGTGGAGTCAAGTAGCTAATGGTATTAGCATAACTCCTACGCTTAAAAACGGTGGCTTCAGAAGGGTTGTTTGCTGCATAGTAGTAGACGTTGGGGATGTTGCCAATGAGACTATCAGGGTAGCAAGCATCACTCATACCGACTTGTTTTCCAGGCATGAACTCAAGGGAGCCATGAGTTCCAAAGTGAAGAACAGCATCAGCTTTGAAGATTTTCTCGACGAAAGAGTAGTAGGCTGCAAATCCGTGGTGTGGGCTTGCTGATTTAGAGAACAGAAGCCTCATAGGATCACCTTCATAGCCAAATGTAGGCTGAACACCAATGAAAACATTTCCATATTGCTTTCCATACACCAAAAGCTTTTCTCCATCAGAGTTGAGATTACCGGGAGGCTTTCCCCAGTTTTCTTCCAGAGCAGTGGCATAAGGAGTTAGCTTCTGGTACTCCCTGACATTCATTTTGTAAGCAACGTTAAGATTTGGGCTGCTGAATTGAGCTTCCTTGTCATGGATGACCTCTTCAATCAAGGCTTCAGAAGTTTCCGGAAGGCCCTCAACATTGTAACCATCTTTTTGAAGATCTTTAAGAACAGAAAAGATGGAGGAGAAGACATTCAGATATGCAGCGCTTCCAACATTGCCTTTGTCTGGTGGGAAGCTGAAAACAGTAATGGCCAATTTCTTCTCCGCCTGCATATTCATGATTGATCCTTTAATTCATCATGACTATCATAATTATGGCAGACTAGATCCTGTGTGTTGGGGAACGAATTATAAAAACACATGTATTCGAGTAAAATTTTAAAAAAAAATTGAGGGTGAGATGTACTAATGAAAAATATTGTAGGCTAAGGTTAGATTTGGTGGGAAAACACTGACATTACTCGTTTCGTTTGCCTTTTCATGGATCTTTTTATTCTGCCTCTTCACATACTATTCTTTATTCCTCACAAGACTATAATCTTCATGTTATGAGCTCTTAATGAGGTAGACAAAGCATTCATCAGATGAACATCTGCATTTCTTGTAATTGACTAACAAAAGAAACTATATCTTTATTCAGGACATAATATAAAAGCCATACTAGAGATAGAAATACAAAATCATCAAGTCCCGAATGAACTTCTATCCATAAGAATGAAATCGCAAGAAAATAGTGTCGTGGAGGAAAATCAATCACAATTTAGTGTGGCTAATGTAGAATACTTTATGTTAAAGCAAGTAACTAGGAAAAAAAAAACATAATCACAAAACATATTTCAGAATTTGTACTTACTTTTGGTTTCCTCTTAAGTTCTGCCCATCTGATTGCCCTGGTACACAGCTGCTCCACTCTCTTGTGAAGAGCATGTGATTTCCCTGCAATTAGATTAAAGAAAATCAAGATCAAGATAAGTACATGAACATATAATTGTGAAAATTAGAAGATGGATATCCTAAGGTGACCGTGGATGCTTAGTCCCATGCTTATATACCAGTAAGTAATCTATTACATAAGGACATACAATAATGCAAGGAAATTTGAAAGAAAAACAAGAAAAATAACTTGCCTGTTCTGGGATCCCGGCCGGAGAAAACTATTGGCTCCATGCCTCCATCTAGCTCTGGAAGGGCAACTTGCAAAGCAACCTGAATAGGGTGCAGCCCAAGTGTGCTGTTCAACCATTCTTCAGTGGTCTGGAACACCAAAGGCAATGCAACAATATAAGGCACATCAAGCTTTGTCAATGCCTCAATAGCCCTAGGATGATCCTGCCTTGCTGGTCCTCCAACAAGAGCAAAACCAGTTAGTGAAATCACTGAATTCACAAATGGCTTCTTAGTGATTGGATCAATGAAGTACTTCTCAACTGGCCCTGAAAAATCCAACCCTCCGGCGAATATTGGCACAACTTTTGCCCCTCTTGCTTCAAGTTCCATAATCACAGCAACATAATGGCTTTCATCACCAGTAACAATATGACTCCTTTGCAAAACCAAGCCAATTATAGGGGTATTTGGACTCTTGAGGTTCTCATTAGCATCCCTTCTAGTACCATACCAGTTTAAGTACTCCTTAACATCATCATACATACAAGGAGCCAAAGGGTGCCAAATTCCAGTGTCTAGGTACAAAACTGGATCCGAATACTCCATTTTCGTCCCTTTAAGAGAAGGAACATAGGACCCAGAAATCATTTTCAAGAAATTCACCAAATTATCAGGTGATCCACCAAGCCAGAACTGCAAACTAAGAATATACATCCTAGCATCTTGAGCCTTATCACTTGGCAAGTACTTAAGAACCTTAGGCAATGTCCTAACAAGCTTCAACATACTATCAGCAAAACCTGCTGATGATTTCTTCTTCTTAAATAGCTGAAAAAATGGGCTCTTTGATTGACCAAGCTGTGACATGCTAAAAGAACCTATTTTGTTAAGTCTCATTACTTCAGGCATTGATGGGAACACCAAAACAGCATCAAGTCTATCCCTTTCTTTCTCAACAGCAGACTTAACTTTTAAGGCCAATTCTTCCACAAAAATCAAAGACCCTATAAATATATTAGCATCCTCAAGGTCTTTACATAAAGATTTATACGTATTTTCATCTCTAAGCTCCTCAACTAAGTACCCCACAATCTCAAAAGAAGCAAACTTTCCACTCTTGTTCAAAGATTGAACTGCAGCAGTGAGGGATGATTGGTACTGAGCTTCTAAAACTACATAAACAACTTTAACAGTAGGAAGGCCTCTGTTATTTTCTGGGACAATTCTTCTAATCTCAGGGGTAGTTTGGGTGAATAATCCATTTCCAATTGCAACACATTTGAATTTCTTAGAAAACTTGGGGTTGTTTTGGTTAGTCTTTTTGGGTAGAAATGAGTGAAGAAAGTAATTCTTTTGTGAAATTGATGACATTTGCTCTACTTTTGAGTTGGAAATAAAGGGTGAAGAAACCAAAGATGCCATGGTCTTAAAAAGCTCTGTTTTTTCTTTTCTTTCAAGAAACACAAACAGAGGAAAATTCAAGAAAATGAGTTGAAAATTGAAGTTCTTGAATGTATAAAGAAGAGAATTAAAAAGGGTTTCAAGAAATCAACAGAAAAAATGCACCTTTTCTTCAAGAATTCAGCTTCTCTTCTCACTCACTCTTTATCTTTCTTTTTTCCCTCTAAAGAGAAATGAAAAGTTTTTTTGAGTTTTATAAATTTTATGTGGAGGGAGGGGACTGTTGGGGAAATGCAACAGTTGGGTTTTTCAGTTAGTGGACAAGTAAAGGGACACGTGGCCAAAAGTAGTCAGCAGGGAAGAAGAAGTGGTGGAAGGGTGGCGCTATCCCTCCAACGCAGAATACTGTTTGTTTACATGTAGACTGTCGAATCAAAATATTTAACAGTTGAGATTATTTGAGTCTCGAACACAGGTTAATAAAAAATTTAACTGAGTTTGAAATAAATAATTTTAATCATCAAATTTTTTATTTGACAGTACATAAGTATTTTGTACCTGTGAAATTATTTTAGTCTGCACCTAAGCTGAACCAGAGGGGGGTGGGCTGTTGGGGTGAGTAACTTGTGGGAAGATTTTAATATGGGTCGGTACTTATGGGATTGCCTCACAGTCATTTCGCATAAGTTGAGATGAGACTTATTTTACAGATAGGCTCCACTTCAACTCACGTTAGATGAATGTTGTGTCAATCCAAAAGTGATCCGTAACTTGTGTACGAGGTTGAGTTTTGGGGTACTCTTGTCTGTCTATCTGCTAAGGTTGTTTTTGATGAACTTTCTTGGCTTCCTATTGGTTGGTTTGGATTTCCTAGAGAGAGGAAAGGGGCAGTTGAGAGATGATGAGAGAGAAACAGATTCTGAGCTTTGAGTTTGTGTCCCTCGTTGAAAAGGATTTGATATTTTTGGTTTGTGTCTTCTAAGAGGTCCACCTAACTCATTCCTCTTCTTTTTATTCTAGGCATTTCTTTTCTTCTTCTTTTTAATAAAATATGATATTTAGACATTGTTCGATTATCAAATTAAAATTTGAAGAATACTATTCTACCAACTCAGCAGAAAAATTCTTGCAATCAATATTACCATTGTCGATTCTATGCACTAGTCAAAACTCTCTATTAACCATGTAAACATTTTACTTCGAATCTTCCAGCACATCCTATAACATACTTTCTTTATTACATAGTTTCCAAATGAAAGGCCATCATCGTTGCGCATTTCCAATTTGCATTTGGGTCATTGATAAAAGTTTGAAGTTTTTCTCTGAAAAGAAATAAAGTTGAGTTTTGTACTACGATCAAATATCAATTATCAATGCTTGACGAGTATAGAGCATTGGCCCTAAAGCACGTTCATGCAATCTGTTAATTTTTCATCCAACTGTTAAAAATAGTTATTCTATTGGTACTGAAAAATAGCTATTCCTCTTGTTGGAATAGAGATTATCCTCTTTTTAAACTTAATACAATAAGTCAACACGTATGAGAAAAACAGGTATCAGCACTCCGACTTTAGCCCAAAAAAAAATGAAAAGAAAAAAGAATATAAAGAATGAAGATTAAAAGGAATCCAAAATAAAGGGCCCCATGGAATTGCTATTCTCCAAGCACCAAAGAATGCAGACAAAATTGGCTGAAAACATTGTCCTTAAAACTCAAAATTATAACTTCATTTTGGGAAAGGGAATATCATAAGCTGAAAATTTGTAAGGAGCTATAGTATAGCAAGCCTACCAGTTCAGTCCACCTCCATATCTGAAAGTGCCTCATCCAAGACTTTCTGAAGTTCTTTCACTCTCTGTCTCGTTAGTGCCACGCAATCCTGCAATCATGGTAGACCTTCCTTGTTAGCAGTTATTAGAGGTAAAAACCAGTGTCTTCCCTTTTATTCCATTTCCTCGAAATGTTTGCGTTAATATTATTATTACCAGTGTTATCAATCCCAGATAGCGGCGCGGAGCGGCCGACCCCGAAAACGCTATAGCGTGATAGCGGATAGCGGGAGCGGCGCTATTTGGAATTCTATGCAAATAATTAAAAATATATATTTGAGAATACATGAGAAGAAGAGAAGCATAAGTTTTTTTTTTGTTGCTGCGTTGAATAGATGAGAAGAAAAAGGAGCAGAAGGTTTTTATTTGCTTTAAGCTGCGTATTTTAGGTTTAGGGGGTTTTAAGTTTGTTATTATCATTTTGCCCCTATTTTATTTTATTTTAATAGGAAAAAAAGAATTTTCAATGATGATCCAAATAGCGCCGCTATCCCGCCGCTATTTCCGCTATTTGAGACGCAATAGCAGCCGCAATGGTCCGCACCCAAAATCCGCAACGCTATTCAAGATTCATAGCGGCCTAAGGCCGCTCCGCTCCGCTATCCCGCTATGGGCCGCTATCCCGCCGCAATTGACAACACTGATTATTACCATATCATACCTTTGCAAACATTACAGATAACATACACATAGGGACTCTTCGCGAGAAAATTGAGTGTTGCATAACTAGAGGCGCAGGGAAAGGAAGTTTTCCTCCAGTCTTTAAAAAAAAACTTGAAATTTACCTTTCCATCCTATTTTTCTTTCGATTTTAGTTATAACATGATCATGTTTTATAAAGAAGATGATACAATCTCTGTTCTTTTTCTTCTATATTCAAAAGGAAAACAGTTGGTGCCAACAGTCCAAAAGACTATACAATACAATCCTTAATTTATGCTTCATCAACCTCTCCAACTTCACGCCCCGACCCCTCTAAGCCTAAGACGAGACAGAAGCAAAAAGTAATTCAACATGTGCGATACTTCCTAAGTCTAAGGATAGATAAATCAGCTGGGGCACAAGCAGGTTTAGGACAATTTTCATTTTTCACATCTTTTAAGACTCTCTGCTGTTGATATTGCACAATGACGGGTAATATCCAAAATGCATTTTAAGCCTAAACAGGTTAAACTTAAAAAAATCCCTCAAATTCTCCAGAAACTTCAAGAAACTTATGGTTCATTAATGGAAAGCTTTTGAAAACAAAAACTAACCTGTATCACTGAAGTATGAGCAAGAACTGGTCCCCCAGGCTTATACAGAGACACAAGTTGACTAGAGGAATCGAGAACCACAGTTAAAAGGGTATCCATTATGGCCTCTTCCTCTGTTGTAGGGTCCGCGAGGACGTAATTCTTGTAAAGTATGCATGTCAAGGAGAAGGGTAAAGTTTTCAAAGTGAGCTTCCTCTTTCCTTTGTTGACAGGCTCCTTCTCAAACTTCTCTGCTTCATTGTCCTCAGAAATAAGTACTACTCTTCCCTCATCATTCAAAGAAACTATAGGAATTTCCACTGCAAGAGACGGAAGAAATAAGTGTTTGCCAATTGAATATTTACTTAGAACTCAGTAAATATATCAACTCAATTGAACTCCAAAAGACTGTAATCGAATACAATGAAAGAACCCAGGGAACCTCGAGTTTGGCCAATCCAGTTGCAAAAAAAATAATCTCAGAACTCGTCATTTAGCAAAGAACATTAACTATATACATGTAATTCTATATGAATTTTTCTTATGGAGATTCTAAGTCTTCAAATTTTAAGATAACAGATCCCAGGATATCAGAGGAAAAAGAGTGCGAAAGATGGCAGTCAGAAACTTAAGTACAGCCTACTAAAAGGAAGTATCCGATCTTAAGTATATCAGATATTCAGGACTTACAATGTGAAAGTGCCGCAACAGCAGAAAGTAATGCAGCATCAAAAAGGGCGCCATCTGCATCTAGACAATATATGTCCTGTTCCATTTCATAAGCAAAAGCACTAATAATTGACATTCACATCAACAACAGGGGTAACAAAGTAGATCAATTGATACAAACAGTTAACATACAACATCGAACTCAATATCGTACAACGGGGCGAACATATTGGTGGCATATGAAAATCTATCGCTGTATGCAACGGAAGTATAAATTAACCTTCAATACAACATATAAGGAGATAAACTTATAAAAACTGAAGGACAAATACCAATGCAGCCTTCGTCTGGCGACTCCGCATCTGGTGTCATGACCTCCAGCTTAATGGCTGCTAACATGGTCTGTGCATCAAAAAAATTTGTTAACCAATGCAAGAAATAGGGTCATATTTAATATCATAGAAAACCTCATTACAGACAAACAAACAGAAAAGAAAATCCAGTATGTGAGTCAAATGCCCAGTAGCATATTAGGAATAACTTACTGTGTAGCCAATCTTTGCAAGTGCTGATCCATTAGCTGATGTAACAGCTCCTACAGTTCAAAACAATTGATGTAAGTCAAAGAATGAAGATGACAAAAGCCGAAATGAAGGCAAAACTTCAAAAGACTCCTGAAAATAAACACGGAATTGACTAACCGAGAGCAAGGGTTGTATCTCTAGCTTTTTTTGAAGGTCCTGCCATCAGGGCGTATAGATTCAAGCAGATGGCGCTCATGAAAATGCAAGGGAAAAAGACGTCTAAAAGCATCCACCTCCACTTCAGAAGACAAATCGGAGCCACTGGCAGGCGCCATACTTTTCTAAGCAGTCTCTTTGACGGAACAGAACAACAAACCTTACAAAGAGAAACAGACTTTAGAATGAAAAGTAACCTTGTGTTGATTCCATCTTTTGTCAGAAAATAAATGCATGAAATGTTGTCTCTCTCTCTAGGAGTAAGTAGGACAAGAAAATTGTTATCAACCAAATATCATACCAATGCATTAGTTAAAATACAACTAGGAATCAAATCAAATGAGCTAAAAGTTTTACAAACCCTTCATTGTAATTAAACTTAAGAGATTGAACGAGTTTCGCGACAAAATCCAAGGAATAGATTTTCTAAACAATACATGCCATGAGACCTTTTAAAAGTCTAGCTTCCATCTAACTAATGTAGACATGCATGGACCAGATAGTATACACTAAGATCAACAGCCATCACCTCCATTCCCTTGCATTGCAGCTAATGCACAGACAGTACTAATAATCACCGAAACACATTAAAACAATTTATAAAATGTAAAAATAACAACATACACATAAACTCAACCAATATGTTCATAAAGTTAAAAACTTTACACTCATTCAGATATGAAAGACCTAAAAACTGAAACAAAATGCATAAAAAGAGGGGAAATATCCAAATTAGGAGCAAGAAATTTAAAAGGCAAAACAACCCGGCATTGGTTTAAATGAAACAAGAAAATAGGCCCCAAAAAAATAGTTAATTATATAAATATGAAGAAAATTGCAGTTCTTAACAATGGCACAATGTTCAATCAGCCCAAAAAAAAAACCAAACTTTTTAAAAGGGTTTTCTTCTCCTCTTTTCTAATTTCCATATTTCTTGCTTTTCTATGCTACCCCTCTAAAGAAATAAAACCCATCAAAATATGAATAAATTTTGTATATATTACTGAGAAAGGCTGGAAAGTACCGATTCTTGAAGGTACCGCCAGCGTAGAAGAAGGGAAGAAGGGTCGACTAATTATTTTGACGAATTCGGCTTCATTATTCTTGATTACAGTTTTGCCCTCCATAGTTTAATATTTTTAAGAATATTCTGATATGGATCACATATTCACGTGGTCTTTTCATTCTTTTGGATTACAGTTATACCCTCCACGGCTTAATTACATTTACGTACACTCTCCAATTGGCAGATGGCAATGATATACACAAATCTCATTCCAACTAAAAAAGTTGAGTCTGAAATAATTAATATTTTAAAATCGTATTTGGTATGCTTAAATGAAAATGAATGAAATGACTTTTCCAACTTCTCTTTTTATTTCCGCATTTGGTTGGCCAATTTAAAGTGGGATGGACCTTTTCCACGGGAATGCTCATTCTAAGAATAAGTGAGAATGATCATTCCACTCCAAAACCTATGGAATGACTTTTCCAAAAGAAGTTGTAATCATCAATTAATGCAAAGTAATTGTTATACCATTTATTTAATTATTATAGTATTCAAATTAAAAACAACTTTTTCATTTTCTCCAAAAATATTTTATTCTCTTCATAAAACTTTATATACGATAATTATTTAAATATATTATTTATTTATTTTGTTACTTTTTCATTTAATTTAAGATTAAATACACTAAATGATCATATGTTATTTAACTATTTTGGATTAGGGCACAAAACAATTATTTCCGCTCCTTTTTTCCATAAAAACAGATAGAGATGATACCACCATTTGAGCCGGAATTTGAGCTCTCAAATTTCTGAAAATTTGCGAGTAATTTTAGCTCTCAAATTTCTGAAAATTTGCCACACCACCATTGAATTTTTTGCCGGAAGAGGAAAGAAGTCGCCGGAGATGTTGGCTCTGTTGGGTAGAAGAAAGAAGAAATGAAAATGCCCCTCACGTGGGGGATTTTTTTGACATTTTGGCCGGAATTTTGACCGGAATCTAAAAGTTGCAGCTTGTAACATTTTGATAGCCAAAAGGCGAGGAAATAATTATTTTGGGCCCTAATCCGAAATAGTGAAATATCATATGACAATTTAGTGCATTTAACCCTTTAATTTAACATAAAATATAGTTATTTTATATTATAGTCAAATTTATATATTAATTATATTGAAATGTATGTTTGATACGCTCCAGTGTACACACAAGGGCGGAGCAAAACAATTCTTTACATGGGAAATTTTTTATTGAATTTTTATACAACATTTATATGGAAATCTTACAAAAAGTAAAAGTTTCTTATAAAAAATCATCATTTTTGAAAATGTTGGGAATAGTCATCCCTCCCCTATATCTGCCACTGTGTACAAATATTATTTTTCACAAGTGAAAATTTATACATTGTGCAATTAATTAGTTTTCTTGTAAACATATGTTAAAGGGTATTTAAGTCATATTATATTGATCACAATCCATTCCAACATTAAATAATAGTTTTTCCAAACACGTGAAAGGAATCTTCATTTCATTCTGGCTTTGTCTTCCAATCAATGGAATGAAAAGAGGTTTTCGAAACTATTCCGGTTGGAAAGCCATTCTGGGTGGAAAGGGATTTCATTCAATTCCATTCTATTTCAGCGTACCAAACCCGCTGTAAAAGCTCATATAAAAATATGGTTTATTCTGATATGGATCATGCCTCAATGGATCACGTGGTACAAATTCATACACATCAGGAAAATTCACATACGCTTGCAAAGAAACATGCATTTGATCATTAAAAACTGAAATCTTTGTACAATGCATATTGATACCAACACAGAAGTACTTGTAACACACTGCAAATTATAAATTACACATAAATACATTGGCATTCAGTAGCCATTCATCCCATTATATGGACCTTGTAATTTAAGCAGTTGGATATGAAGCTTCCATAGCAATTCCACAAAGACCTTCAGGGGCATCAATGTCTCTTTGCATCCTTATATATCCACTTTCTCCCCAACTGCCTCCCCATGAATTCTTCACCAACCAATACTTGGTTCCATCTGTACTTATTCCATAACCAACTGCGGTAACACCATGGTCCAACTCGGTCCCACAATCCCCGGTGAAGACGCCACTCGAGTAGAACTGGAAAGCAGAACCACTGGCATCAATGGCAACAGATATTGGTTGGTTAGCCACAGCCTTAAGAAGACCTGCTTCGCTATTTTCTGGTACATCTTCATAGCCTGTAATTTTGGCTGCACTTTTAGATTCTTTGTTGGAATTGCAAGTTGCGTCGACTCCTTGGTAAGGATAATTAGTCTCTGTAGTTAGGCCTTTGTTAGTAATGATGAATTGAAATGCATCATCCATTAGACCACCATTGCAGCCCTGGTCTACACTTGTGTCACAGTCCACAAGCTCTTGTTCCGACAATGATATTAGCTTTCCTGTTGTGAGTTTGTTGATTCCTTCTGTTGCTGCTACTGCTGAAAATGCCCAGCAACATCCTACATATTCCAACAAAATCTCAGTTAGTTAATACTATTAATTATCAGTATGAGTCACACTATCTGTCTCATTCATAAAGAACTGTCACGTGAAGTTCCTTTAATAATGAAACATATAGTGTTGCGGGAGATCAAGGCCATCGTGCTAGATGACATCATTTTGACTTACCGCATTGGCCTTGGTCCTTAATTGGAGTGACAGCGCCTTTCTTTCTCCAATCCACGGTAGCTGGAACTGCAGATACATTTTGGTACTTAAATGTTGGTGCCTTTCTACAGAAATGCGATGACTTGTAACCGTTGCGAGCCTTTCGGAACTCCTCATTTGTCAAATCAGCAAACTTGTTAACCGCTAATTTGTAAGAACGAGTTCCAGCCGTGTTGAAAGAATCAATGTACTCAACATTGTCCTTGAATATTTTAAATCGGGCCGCCTTCTCTGCTTCATCCTTGTAGAGACGTCCGTATTGATCCACCCATTGCTCGTGCCTTTCAGCCATTGAAAGTTGATTCAAGTTTCTTGCTGTGGCCTCATAAGCCCAAACTGCGAGCACTAGCAGTATGGCAAAAGTGAGCTTCCAATTCAAGAATGAAGAAGCCATATTTGTTTGAAAATAAGATGAAAGATTAATATTACTCTTTACTAATGTTAAACTATGTAATTGGAGAAGAGATGGATAATGAAATCTCTTGAAGTACAAATGTATTTATAGACTTGATTGTATCAATGGATTCTTTGAATATTCATTTGGCAATCAAAGGATTGCGTAGACGAGAGAACCCGGCAAGTTATGCATGAAATAGACAAGAAGATTTGCGTAGACGATTGTCTATTAACAAACTCATCAAATTCATTTTTTTTTAGTTATTTTTTTCCTGATGATTGGAACTTAATAAAGAGTATCCATCGAGAGGAAATGGATTAATTGAAAATGTCATGCTCAAGTGGGGTTTTCATCTTTGGTTTGACGTGTATGTTAGCTGATCAAATATTTGTATGAACATCATATTTGTTTGACGGTCCATTTCTTCGGATACAAAATTTGTGTTTCATTATTTATTGTGAAAATTAGATAATGTGCCTTCATATTCTCTCAAAATCAATTGACAATGAGAAATATTAAATCATGAGCTTATAAGTTATTTGGATTTTTTTTACGCACTCGATTGATATGGTGAATTTTAAATAATATGATCATAACAAAAGTATTCCAAAATTTGCTATGTTAACTATAGTTAAAAAAAATTATAGTTGAATTTGTATTTAGATTTTATACCACTGTCATAAATTTTTTTAGCTAACCTAGCAAAAATTCCTACAAATATGTAACTATTTTCATCTATAGGTGTTGAAACCAGAACACGTGGTTTTAGGCGGGCGGCTTTCCCCATTGGGAAACTTCACTTGATTTTATTCATATGCTATTTTGACAATCCCTTGATTTCATAATAGAGGTTTTTATAAGTAATTTAAAATAAATTGAAGGGGGAAACAAGAGAAATTTTTACTATTATAGTCTTAAGTTTTAAATACCCACATTATCTCTCCCCCTCTATTTCATAATATGAGTGAGGATAATTTTAAAAAAACATCATTAAAAGTTAAAAAAAAACCTCTATTTTGAAATGAGAATGAGTCTAAAAAGAAAGATCTCTATTATAAAATTGAGGGAGTATACTATCTAATATGTAATTTGTCTGTAATTTCTTTTGATACCAACCTAAAAATGGTGTTGCAAGAACAAAAGTAAATGTTCTCTGCTCATTCCCATATCCAAACAAGGGTTTGAACCGAGTTTCTCCAATTTTAAAGTGAACAAATTATATAAACCCACAAAATATAAGGGAAAAGGAATTCAACAGACAATAATGGCAGTCAATTTCTTTACAAGTAATCAATTCGAATGATCTTCTAATACAGACTAATGCCAAGTAAAGAATCTCCACACATAAGAAAAATTCCCTTCACATTTCTACCGAGCCAAACGGCACTGTCATATAAGGTGAGTTAAAGCAGCATAGCGGAAAAGTGGCTATGTACTTGGTTTGATAGAAAATGCATAAAACATGTGAAAACCTTTTTTGTGCTTTGTTCATGCTCTTTCCTACCTGACAAGAAATTGGAAAAAAGATTGAAGGGTTTAGAAGAGTATAAGAGCACTCCGGAACAAGATTTGGAGGATACTGAGCAGCAGAGGATGTGAAAGAAAGATTGAAGGATTTAGAAGAGTATAGAAGCACTTCGAAAGAAGGTTTGAAGGTGTTCAAGACGGAGCGGGCAGCAGAGAAAGTGAAGGGGACTTTTTCTTATACTTGGAGATTCTTTACTGGGCATTATTTCAAAAGCTTGAGGATACAACTCTGAAGTAACAGAATCAATGGGATAAGAAACAAAAAACTCTTTCAGGGTATATTTCGTCCTTTACCATTCAACTATATTCACTCCCATCTTTTATGCTTTTGAAGTACCTTTATGTTCCCTCTCAACATGATCTACAAGGGCCACAGGATCTCGAAAACCTTTACTGCATTTAGGACAGACATCGATCGTAGACTTCATGGCCTCATTCCTTTCATGAACTTTCTGTACATGATTCACAAGATCTGTAACCGATGAGAATCTCAGGTTGCATAGTGGGCATGGTTCTACTATCCCAGTTCTGCTCCCACTATGGCCATTGTTACTACTGTTCGTCCTCAGTGATGATTGATTGAATTCACTGCTCAATTTTGCGATTCCAGCTTCTGCAGTAGTCCGTGCTGATGAAGCAGCCCTAAACAGAGTTGACGCCCAGCTAGATGAAGATGTAGCTGCAGCTTGATTTGGCTCACCTCTTCTACTACTTCTATTAAGGAAACTGCTAAATTGGAAACCCGTGTCTTTAGGTCCAGAACAATTGTGATCGGCTCCAAAACGGTGCTTCAAACAATGTTCTACCAGACAGTCCTTGCATTTTATAGTGTTTGAGAATGTTAGGATCTCCTTGCAGCGCGGTACTGGACATTTCTTCTTCTTTGTGGCTTTCTCATAGTTAGATGGATCACATTCAGTGTTCACGTGAGACTCCCAAGTGATGTTCGGGTTCTCATCAGGAATTAGGCGTACACCTTTTGCACAGATAGGACAAATTACAACAGTTACATCGTTTTTACTGGCTTTTGGACATTGATGTGTTCCATAGATCCGGTGATCCAAACAATACACCTGAAAGGAGGAATGTCGTATTTTGACGGTTTATAGGGACTTTAGAAGAAAACACAACAGCACAAGGAAACATATAAAGAACTCAGATGTTACCAAGGATAATAACGATTCAAAGAGATAATCAAGGGTAGAAACGATACTTAAGGTAGGGATTGGGATAATTTTAGTGCCATTACAAAGTTAGATTAACCAATGACATGGAACAAAATTAAACATAACATATGAACAATGTGTAAAAGCCTTGATTATTCAAACACCCATATAAAATGTCACTCAGGCAACACAATGATTAATGCCTCAAGCCCAATGATGTTTTCAACTAAAAGAGTGAACAGAGCTGACAATATCTTTTAAAAGAGTTACTTCATACATACGTCCCAAATTAAATGTCCATATTTAAGAATTAAGAAAAGTAGTTTGAACATACCTAAGTTACCAAAATATCCTTGGACACTTATGTTAATGTCGCCTGAGGTTAGTTACAGGCGCTTAAGGAGGAGGAGTAGTTTTATCAGGTAAGTTTAAAACGTATATTCAGACAAATAACACAATACACGTAGGCAAAAAGTGGAAGTTTTAAATATACTCATCTTGCGGAGATACTAATGTATACAAGGAGAACATTTATTTAGGCACAAATAAATATAGAAAAGGGGACAAAGAATAAAGATGAAAACTTTAATTAAACCCAAAAATCCAAAACCCAGAAACGAACTGATTCAATGGATAATCTAAGAATAAAATGATGGGATTTTTGGTACCCGGTGGCAAGAATCGCATGTAAAAGGCAAGAAATCGATCTGGCGGCAATCCTCAACGGTGCAATGATTTCCAAGATTTGGGAAAGCCGGAGTTCCCATTCAGATTTGCAATTCAATGGCAGAAAAAATCCTTTACGGAAGCTGAATCCTCGGAGATAATTCAGATTCCGCGTCCTCAGCCGGAGATATAGAGAGAGAAAACCCGAGGAATTTTGGAACGTTTGATTAGTCTATCGAAATCGCCGCTTCACTTGCTTTTGCAGCAATTTTTATATGTAATTCGGCATTCTTTTACAATTTTAGGTCACAACATCAAAATTCTGACTTCGTCCTGACATTAGAACAAATGTTCATTAAAATGTAATGAACACTTTTCTTTTAAATAAGAAATTATCCATTAATTATAAAATAAAGAGATAATCACTATTTATACCTATTATCTAACTTTGAAAAGCAAGTTATACCCATTATCTTTTTTGTGTGCCATATATAGCCAGTATAATTTTTGAGGTGCCATTTATACCCAAAATGAGGATTTTGTCGTGCCGTAGAAGCAATTAATCGTCTCTCTGGTTTGCCGGAGATGAAATCATTCCAACTGAGGAAGACGCAGATCGGCTTTCACCGAGGTGCTTACTCACGCCTCTGAATCCTGCTGTCCGATTCGTCCTCTTATCATCCGATTCCGCCTGTTTGGGTATAAATGGCACCTAGAAAATTGTATTGGCTATATATGGCACACAAAAAAGATAAAGGGTATAACTTGCTTTTCAAAGTTAGATAATGGGTATAAATAGTGATTATCTCTAAAATAAAAGAAAATACAAGAAAATAAAAGATATACAATGGTGGAGACCACATGATAACATATACAAGTTCAAACCCCGTGCTAAGTAAACACTACAAACAGTAGAAAAAATAAATACATAATAAAAAATTTCACAGCATCTTCTCTAAAATCCTTGAAAAGCAGCAGCAAACTCAGTTCCAACACCTTTCTTAGAAATCAAGAATCTACGAGACCATAGCGTATCAACCGTCCCATAAATTGTTTCAGAAAGATGAAGAAAACCTAGGAAGGGCCCAAAACAAATGAAAGGATCTAAAGTAAATTTTGCATGTGAGTCTTGAATCTTGAATCAGAATACCTTAAAAAAAATTCATCACGATTTACAGCAAAAGGAGGAGATGAAGATACCAAAAGTGGAAGAAATATGCTAGATCCAACCAAGAATGGTTGAATTTAACAATGAAAACCAAAAAATGAAAAAAGCTTTAAGAAAAAGAGAGAGAGAGAGAGAGAGAAGAGGAAAAATTCTGATATAGACTTGGGCTATATGTGGGGTTGTAGATCACTTGGTCCACAATCGACCACATCACCTCATTTGATTAAAAAAAAAATGCCTCATAAAGCCCACCAAAAGGAGAGCATTTTTATTATTTTCATTAAAACTATGATGTGGCTGAATGTTGACCAAGTGATTGCCTAGATCCACAACAGAACTGATCGAGAGAAGAGGGCTTGGTAAAAGAAGAGTTATGTAATGAACACTTTTGTTTAACAAATGTTAAAAAAACAAATCAGTCTTTTCAAACTGATCGCTGTAAAATTTTATCTTCGATTGGCAAAATTTGTTTAGCACCATGCAAAACTTAAAGATTTATCAATCGCACAAGAAACGTGGCATGTTCTTTTGGGTCAGTCCGGTTCCTACGCGGAACAGTTTTTTTTTTGCACATGCAGAACAATTTTTCAAGGCAAATACATGCATTTTTGGCTAAAAACAGGTGTTCGTAGTACAACTGTTTTTAAAATCAGAATATGTGTTTTTTTTAAAATCAATCTCAGTTGTAAAAAATTTAATCCAACGGCTGAAAATTCGTCTCGCACATGCAAAACAAACACCCGTTCCACATAGGAGCCGTGGTGCTTTTGGGTTCGGTAGCTTCGCGGTCAAACGACCGCGTTTCAACCAAAACTCTTTTCTCTTTTTTTATTTTTTTTGTATAAAAAATGCTTTATCCCTGAAGTTATGGATATATCACTTCTACCCTCAATATTTTGTTTTCTTCATATCCCCTTCATTTTGAAACTCACATATAAACACTTCAACTTTGATGAAATTTGAGACAAAATTTCAAAACGAATTTGGCACTGTCCCAAATCACCTGCTAAAGAGAGAGAGAACAAATTGTGAGCAATACACATAGGAAAACAAAGAAAAGGGTACACATAAGACTAGGACTGGTCAAGAACAGGCAGTGGCGGAGCCAAAAATTTGTCATAGGGGACGAAATACAATATTTATAAAAAAATATCAAAAAAATAATTTTTTTCTATAAAAAATTTAGGGGCTCTTATGCTCCGCCACGGAGAACAGGAGCCAAAAAAACTCTTTCCTTCACAGATTCATTGAAGTTCTTGTAGTGATTTAATGCAAACATGTGATCTCACTAAGGACAAAAACTTCAAAACAACAAATAATTTCATTTGGCAATTACTCCAAAATAGACTAGTAATTAATTGAAATTGAGTATAGTTGAATTGAGTCTATTTTGCTGTTTTTGGTTTGAGATTTAAATTAAAATCCAATTTTTTTATGGATTGAGTTTGAGAATGAAAATAAAGTAATAAATTATGTAAATTTTGATTTTGATTTAAAACTAGTTTAAAACTGAGATAAAAAATCTCAGTCTAAAAGTCAATATAATCGGACCATAAGTATCCGAAAAAGAATTAGTACTAAAACTTTGGGATAGTTCTGATAGATGTGGTACAGAACTAAACACCTCACTACCGAATGTGGACCTAGCACATATCAGAAAAATTCAAAACTTTGGAGTCCCCTGAGAAAAAGAACTGACATATAAAACTTTGGAGTCCCCTGAGAAAAAGTACTGACATATTAAGAGTACTCTTTTCAATGAACTTGGCCCTAAAGTGTTGTTTATGGTCATCAAAGACTTTTTGACATTAAACAGCATTTTGCTCCTCAAAAGAACAGACAACAATTTCATTTTGGGGGAAATAGAAAACCCCAGTTTGATAAAGTAAAGAAAAGACGGATGATAAATTCGTCTCCACAGAAAAGCACAATCCAAAATACAAAAAAGTTGAAACAACTATTTTCCTCCAACTTTTTTTCTCTTTTAACCATTGATTAGATATTATTGATCAGACTAATAATTTAGTTGAAATTTAGACAACACTTTAACTAACAAGAATTCTTACACGCATTCTAGAAATTGTCGTTCTCCTATATTAGACACAAATAGAAGTATCAACCTTTATTTTAGTTTAGGAGGCTTTAAAATCGAGCCACAACTCTAAAGGCCTCACCTCTCAATCTTTAAGGCCAACTCTTCCACTAAAATAAAGTCTTATAAGCTAAACTTTTTTTTTGTTACACCATTGGGGTGACCCTCATTTTCAGATTAAACTGGACTTAGTTGTTGGAGAGCTCAGCTCTGAGTCCGACTCTCATTCGAGAATTTGACATACCCCTTATACTTTTACATGATACTAACAACTAAGATAAATAAGACAGTCCAATTGTGGTGCTTATTGTGTCCTTTGAGAGGTGAGTCCCGAAAAAAAATCGAACTCTCATTACTAGTGCAGCATTAGCAACAAGGACGAAGACAAGGGCGGAGTGACAGTCGCCCCTGAGATTTCTAAAACATACTAATAAATATAATAAATTTTATATGTAGTTTAAAATATTTGATGAAATTCACCTCAAACAATTTTTATATACTTTGAATTCCCTCTCTCTACTCACATTGTCTTCTTCTTACTGCTAAAGAGAATCATATAGTCTTCCATGTTCATTTACACCTTTTCTTTCACCCCTTTCTCTCATCTTCTTCCATTCACACACAAACCAGTTAACTCAAAGATTCATTCTTTAGCTGATTTTCAACCTCCAATGGTAATGGTCCGGTCAAATATGGTAGTAATGAAGGTGCAAAACGAGCTGCCACCACTAGTGGAGGCGCCACCGGTGGCAGTTGTTGTACAGCCAAGACATTCAACACACCAATCAATTGAAACACTGGTGGTGGTGCTAGCAGCCATTACTATACTCGGAGTTATTGCCGGAATAATAGCACGGCTCTGCGGCGGAAGACATTTTGGAGGATCAGGTGAACATGATATTGAAGGATGGGTAGAAAGAAAATGCAGAAGCTGCATTGATGCCGGAGTTTCATCTGCTCCTCCTCCACCATCAGCGGCAGCCAAGCCACCAGTTGAAGAAGCCAAAACAGAGGAACCCAAGAAGTGAGTCCTATGTAGTGAATTTTTTACAGAGGTAAATATAGCAAGAAATTATGGTATAATGTTTCCTATTAAATATATAGATGATTTAGGATCAAATGTGAGAGATATGAAAGACGAAGAGAAGATTTCTATTGCATCACATTTTTACAATTTCTATTCTACTAGAATATATTTGCTACTAGATATTTTTTGTGATATTCTATTCTACATCTCAATTTTTTCACTAACTATTGATTTTTATATAAGTATGAGTTTAAGTAATAATGATCAATTTAAAATATTTGTGTTATTATAGTGTGTTATTATAGTAAGAATGATTGACGAGTAACTATTGCAAGGCCCATTAGTCTCGCTATTGACAAATATTAGTATAATTAAAACGATTGACAAGTAGTTAGTCGTAACTATTGCAAGGACCATTAGTCTCGCTCTTCACAGCAAGCATGAAGCGTGACAGTTTTCTTAATTTTTTTTAAACCAAATTTAAATAAGTTTGGACCATGCACGCGATAATGCTCAAGATCGAGATCTCTTTGCTATAGTACACAGAAGTGCATATTCATGGAAAATGTATTATAATTAATACTACAATAACCAAACGTTAACATAAAGTAATTGTGACACATACATGAATAAACAAAATAAATTCTTTGTAATATATAAAAAAGTTATCACACATAAAGAAGGTCACGTTGCAGCAAATGGGACTCCCGAGTGGTTTACATACATTTGAATAATTAAGCAACCATGGAGTTCTTCCTTGATTATATAGCATTCAAGTCTAACAGCGTATAAATATCTACTTTACATGCATGACATAAATATAAATTATTATTTGGCTAAGTGGATTAAATCTCGATCACTAAGGCAAATTATCAACTTTTTTTTTTTCTGGTTACCATTATGGGTCCCGGTGTCCTGTCCGGTGGTGAAACTAATCCGGACTCAACATCTGATGCTCAAGAGGCGTATAACTTTTTAAAGCTCTTACACAATGCTCACAACAAGGATAATATTGAGAGTCAAAATTTACCAAAGCACAAACCCTCGTCCACGGCGCCATAGCATTAACAGCTGCAACTAGCTACCCAAGCTGAGGGTTAAATTATGGCAACCTTAGAACATTCTAGCCTGTAAATATTTACTAATATTGGAAACTTCGTATCAACAATTTGAAATGGGAACGAAATAAATGAAATTGATCTGATTTCATCAACAATCAAACAAAGAATTCATAGAAAAACAGATAAATTTGATGCACACAGGAATTAGGGTTAGGGTTCTTGAAATTGAAATAATCATTAATCGGAAATATTTTACCAAATAAGCTCACCCCCACGCCTCAGATCTGTCCACGTCATCCCCAGAAATTTCGTCGGAGAAATTTTGCCGTCGGATTAAGTTTCCCATCTGTTGTCGCTCCATAATGGGAGAATTACAAGCCTGACAAACAAGTTTAAGAAACTTTCACTTCCCAGCCCACCCGAACCCGATCTGTTCTTGCTCCAGAAAACCAAATTTATGTTTTTTTCCTTAAAAAAAAAAAAAAAAAACAGAAGGCCCACACAAATTTGCACTTTGTGTGTTTTTATCGTATAAGCTGTCTGGGGCTGCCCTCTCTTACCTCTGCTATCCACCAGGGATTTGCAGAGGGGTCGAACGGGACCGGAGAAGCGAATTTATCAAGCTTGTAATTCTCCTACCATGAAAACGAGAATAATGTGTTTGTTCCCTATCCTTCGTTAGGGCACTAATAGTGTGTTGCTTCCTGTTTTTATAAAGAAAATTTTGATATGAACTAGGTATATTGAATCTTGTGGTTTAGAACTGGTCATATCAGCACAGAATGAAAAGAGAAATAACTTTGTGATAATGTGATTAATTCTAAACCAAAATGTTCAATTGACCCAATCCATATAAAAAATAATATTTTAACAGGGGAACGTATATGGATTACAGGTGTCGAACTCGGGTAAAGATATTGGATGGAGTCGGTGTAGTCACTAAAGACACTGCAGCACGTCTCCTTAACTTCAGGCCCGGTAGTAAACATGTCTAAAGTGACATGTAAAATCGCCTCAAATTTTTTAAAATCACTTAATAACTATTAGAAAAAAAATATTGAAAATCTTGAGTTTTTTCTTAATCCAATTATTGTATATAAAATTTGGTTGGTTATTCTTGTGACTGTTATATTTACATAAAGAAATTTTTCTAAATTGAATATGTTGAAGTCTTACATGTCAAGACTCAATGTATTAGTTTTGATAATAATTGAGAATGATATTTTGAAAAAAGTCGATTATGAAGATTCGATTGACGGTTTCGCTTCAAAAAATATTAGAAGACTGACAATTTTTAAATAAAATATCAATATTATGATTGCTCGCACTCTTCAAAATTGTGTTTATAATTATGTTTTGACAATTTTTATAATTTATACATTAAAAAAATCAGGGGTCTAATTTTGATAATTCGCACAGAGCCTCGATATTATTCGAGACGGGCCTGCTTAACTTGAATATAGTTTGTTACTAGGGTGAGAGATGGCGAAATAAAATAAAAGCAAAATTTTCAATTCTTATCTTTTCATTCACAAGGACAGATCTGATGGATGCATTTATATTTTATTTAATGATAGATTTTATCAAGAAAATAGAAAAGGAAAAGAAAGATACAGAAGGATTAGAAGTAAGTCAAGGACCTTGGCTCCTATGCGGATTGTTTTGGTGCGGGATCGAGTGCGGAGACAGCGAGGCACGTTGGATTCATCCAACGGTTGTTTAAAAAGTAAGGGTATTTAAGGACTTTCTTTTTATCCAAAGTATGACTTTTCTCTCTCATCGAATACGTGTGTTCACGGAATGAACATGTGTTCACGAGAATGATAACATCCGTTCACCGAACATGAACATGTGTTCACCGAACATGAACATGTGTTCACTCATCAAGAACATGTGTTCACTCATCAAGAAAATGTGTTCACGGAACAAGAACATCTCGTTTCACCGAGCATGAACATCTGCTTCACCGAACATGAACAGTGTTCACCAAATAAGAACATGTGTTCACCGAACGAAGAACAGTGTTCACCGAACATGAGCAGTGTTCTTGTAGAAATGTACCTTCACTGCAATTTTTTCTCTCTCCTCCTTTTTGACTTTTCAGTACGAACTTTTCTCTCTCCTCTAATAAAATTACATATGTACCCTTTTAACTTTTCTCTCTCCTCTTTTAAATCATAGCCATTGATCCATTTAAAAAATGAAATCAATGGCTCTCATTGTGTCCCGCACGTGTGGATTTTTGAGCGTTCCGCACTGGATCTTTACTGTAAATCAAGCAGGTTTGGATTGACATGAAATCAAATCTTTTTAATTAAGTAAAGTGAAAATTTGGTAAAAGAATACGTGGATCTCACAAGTAAAAAAAAATAATCTTTTTGGTAAAACTTAAAATGTACTATCCATGCGTCCTTACAATAAATGCTCTCTATTGAATTTTTATTTTTCCTTAGTAAGGAGTTATATTTGCAGTATCACAATAAATTAATTGGGCAAAAAATTCTCTGTCCCCGTTGGTGTATATTTTCGTGTCCCCAACCAATCATAATTCACCATGTGTATATATAATTGAAACAAATATTTATATAGTAAATTCTAATTGGTTAGATACACGGGGACATACACGGACGGGGACAGAGGATTTTCACCTAATTAATTGTTACCACTCTTGCCTTCTTCTAACTAGTACCACATGAGCACTACTCCACAACAATACTCATGCATATAAAATGACAGCCTCCGGACTCTCTATCCTACAAACTTAATATTGATGGATCATGTAACTTAAACACGAGTGTGGGTGGTGCAGGAGGGATTATCCGCAATTACAACGGGGACTAAATACAAGGGTTTAATGCTCACATTCCTATCACTACAAACAACGAAGCTGAACTCTTTGTTCATAGGCTCGGCTTAAAACTTGCAACAAAACACAACTTCCTAAATATCGAGATACACTGTGACTCCAAAATCGTGTTAGACATGCAGAATAATTGTAAAAATCTAAAATACACTAACATCATTTCTGATTGCAAATATATGTTAACTCGACTCAGATCACACAGGACCTCTCACCATGCGGCAAGCCAATCAAGTGGCTGACGTTTTAACAAAGTTTGGAGCTCCCGCCTTTGTCATACCCGCCAAGTTTTCTTTTTCCCACCAGACTTTGCTCTACATGTATGGCAAAACAACAATGACCTAGAATTATGCCTTTTTAAGTTTTTTGTTGTATGTATTTTATGTTTTCTAGTTGTACTTTAATCTTGGATGTATTTACTGCTTTGTACTCCTTTTGTTATTCCTAATATAATCCTATTACACCCAAAAAAAAAGTTTGTATAAAAAATGCAAATGCAACATTTATTTTGAGACAAACAAAGTATCCGAAAAGAAGCATTGCGTTCTTTGATTTCCTCTCTTTCCCCTTCCCTTATACGAATATTTCCTGATTTTTTTGTTTCATTACTGAATATAGTATAGCTCAATCGATGCAAACACCAGTGTTGAATGCATTCGATTGTGCAAACAACACCATACTTTAAAAAAGGAGTACTACTACTAGTAGCAGCAATATCTCCCAGAGCATTTATATTTATCTTTTAGATGCATGAAATAAAAGTGAAACTCAAAAACTAGCAAAGAATCCAGAGTAGGTGAATCCACATGACAGACATGTTATCTTCTTAATAGAGAATCACTAGTAAAAACCCGTTATTTTATCCCATCAATAGAAGATGAAAGGTACAAGGAAAGAGGAGCAAAAGAAGCCAAGGGGTAAAAAAAAAGCATGAGTACTGATTGCAAAGGCTTTGCTAGCTAGGTTCATGACTTGTGAGCTCACCTGATAGACGACGTTTTTATCTTTTTAACACATACTAAGTAAACACCAGTTATTTAATGCATATCTCATCTAAAAAGCGGAGGATAGTATATATAGTAGAATTGACATAAGTACAACGAATCATCTTAATTTTCTCTTTTACATAAACCAATAATATTTTTTTGTAGTATTAAACTGATTTAAAAGGGATGATGACTAAATACATTGAATTGACATATAACTTTATTAGGTTTACGTTTTTACATACAAATAAATACAAGTATACAATATCGCAAATCTATCATGTCTTATATATTTCTTGTATTTATGTACTGTCTTACACCTTTTTTGTATGTGCAAGTATTTCTTCTGTATTGTAATTAGATTTAGGACAAAGTGACGAAACATGGTCGGCGCTCGTCCATCTGGTGTTTTCCCGGTGAACCTCCCTCTTTTACTAATGTAATACTCTCTCCATTCCCATTTAATTGTTTTTTAGAAGATATGTAAGTATCCAAATTAAATTTCATTTAAGGTTCTTTTATTAGTTGTAAACAATTTATTCCAATTATACCATCGATATTTCTTTTATTTGTCGCATCTGCCATCCCTATTTTTTTCTTTCTTTTCTTATGCTATAGAAGTAAGAAAGAGGGTAATATTGGAAATTTCGGTGAAAATAACAAGTTCCTTAATTTTCTAAAATTGTCTAAAGATTCTTATATTTAGGAATTGGAGGGAGTATTTTGCATAACAATGCCTTGACTTGGTAAGCTTTCACTACATAATAACATTTGAAACACTAGCTCCTTTGATAGTCTGATATAGAACATTTTCCACTTGGACAGCTGCAGGGACGGATCCCGTATGCTGTCCCAGTGGAATTTTTTTTATTTTTTATTTTTAATTATATATGATATATTTTACTCAATTTAGATAATAAATGTATAAATGACTTCAGTGAATTATTGTGTATATTAAATAACCCCAGTGAATTATATTCTTGGATCCGTCACTGGATAGTTGTAATAACAAATGATAATAACATTCTATGAGTTTACACTAAAGATTTTATTATATGACTACATTATTAAGAAGCATCCTCATTGATGAAACTACAATGAGAATAAGACGAGGGGGCATATTAGTAAGACATATAAAGTAAAACATTCAATCATACATACCCAGCATATGACATAGAGGAAGTAACTATTACATATCTGGCAAACTAAAAAGAAGTATCTATACCAATGATCAACCAAAACAATCTCGATTAAATCATGCATTCAAGATGGAAATTATGATATGTACCTTGTGGTCTATTCTAATTTTATAATGATGTGGACGATTCTGCACAAGGTCCATAAATATTGGATCCATACTAGAACAACAACTTGTGAATCTATATCCAAGATATAAATTGATATAGATTCACGAGCAACTACTGTTCTAGTATGGATCAAATATTTATGAACTTTATGGTTCAAAACTGTCGATGTAAATCTAGAAATAAGAACAAAATAATCCCCTTTTGAGTAACACATAAATCCCAGTTCGAAAAAATTATAAGGAACATAATCAGAAAGCATAAAAAAGTAATTAGGACAATTGGCTCCCAGATTTGTCAGCGTGCGGCGGTATACTCTCTTCCGATGTATTTTTCAATACACTAACGAAGAATCACAAGTCTGACAAACTAGCTCGCCCTTTCCCCCAACATTGAAAATGGTGGATTTGATAGGGATCTGTATGGACTGAGTATCGTGAAAACGAAGTTTCTCAAACTTGTGATTCTCCTTTAATGAAATTGAAAACAGTTTGAATCATAACTGCGATCTACGAAAGATATTTAAATGATTGCGAAGAAAATAAGATTGAATTCTCATTTTCTTCCCAAGAATACTAGTTTTGATAAAATTTTGTTGGAAGATGGATCTACACATGCCTTACTTATTGAAAAGAATGGAGAAGAAAGATAGAAAGAAAAGGGACAAAAGAAACAAGAACAAAAGCGTGGTTTGCTAGATGGCCAGGTAAGTATTCTTATCTTATAAACGTTCTTATCTGTTTGATGAAACACCTGTCACTCTTTTGTTTTTTTGTCAGACACATGTCACTCTATCATTTCAATGGGAGACGAAAGATAAGAACAAAAAAGTGAATGGACCAAAGATGATTTTGCAAGGTCATAAGATAAGCGTTCTTATCTTTCTAATGGAACACCTGTCACTTTATCATCTCAGTAGAAGATGAAAGATAAAATGAAAGGGAATAAAAGGAACAAGGGACCAAAAAGAGAGTTTTAAAATGTCACAAGGTAAACGTTCTTATCTTTTAGACGTTATTATCTTTTTAATAGAATACCTGTGTCTTTATCATATTAGGATAAAATATAAAAAAGGAAATAAAAGGAGTGAAGGACAAAAAAATCTTTAACATGTCACAAGGTAGGAGTTCTTATCTTTCAGACGTTCTTATCTTTTTTATAGAACACCTATCACTTTATCATTTCAATAGAAGATGAAAGATAAAAAAAAGAAACAAACGAAGCAATGAATAAAAAATGGAGCTTTGTCAGGTCACAAGATAGATGTTCTTATCTTTTAGACGTTCTTATTTTTTTAAAGAAACAAGTGTTATTTTATCATCTCAAATAGAAGGTGAAAGATTAGAAGAAGAAGAAGAAAAAAAGAGTCGACGAAAGAAGTAAGAGGCTAATAATGTCCTCTTTACTAGGTCACAAGATAGACGTTCTCGTCTATTTAATGGAACACCTGCCAGTTTATCATTTTAAAAGAATATAAAAAAAATAAAAAGAAAGAAGAATAGAATAAGCCAGGGACCAAAGAGAATTGCTCAACTGTTAGTAGTGCCCTAGGACCATAAGTATGTGTTGTACGTTTTTATATTTTGAGCATGTTATTTGAATAGTTAATTTTACTTTTTAACATCAAATATGTGTTTTAATAGTAAAACTCAGTAGCTTATATAATTACTATTCTCACTACAAGAAAACTGTGTAACAGGGACGGACATTTCCGTCGCTAAACTCAGTTTAGCGACCGATTAACGACCGAATGACGTGGTCGTGTATTGTTCGTCGCTAAGCAAAATACCGACGGAAAGTTTACCGACCGAATATTCGGTCGCTATTTACAAACCGAATGGTCAACATTGTTGACTTTCGACTTTGACTGGTTGACGACTGAATACCGACGGAAAGTCTAGGGACCGAATATTCGGTCGCTATTTACCAACCGAATGGTCAACATTGTTGACCTTTGACTTTGACTGGTTAACGACCGAATACCGACGGACAGTCTACCGACCGAATATGAGGTCGCTATTTTTCGACCGTAGACACAACATTGTTGACCTTTGACTGGTTAACGACCGAATACCGACGGAATGGTCAACATTGTTGACTTTTGACTTTTATTTATTTGATCGTTATTAAAGTCGCTAAATTGTTTTTAATTTAAAAAAAATAAATCTGAAATTTAATTAAATCCCTATTACAAAAAAACAGCAATACACCCAAAAATACAAACCAGAAACAGTATTATTAATAAGATCCCAAATAGCAAAAATAATCAATAAACCCAAAAATAACATTACATAGCCAATTATCTTACTAAAAAACACATGTTTACATTTCTCATTTACATTACAACACTCACAATCAAAGTGTGCACTTCTCATTACATTACAACACTCACAATCAAGTCCACACTTTGCATTACAACACTCACAATCAAAATGCGCACTTCTCATTACATTAAATACTCACAATCAAAGTGCAAACTTCGAATTACAACACTCACAATCAAAGTGCACACTTTGAATTACAACATTCACAATCAAAGTGCAAACTTCGAATTACAACACTCACAATCAAAGTGCATACTTTGAATTACAACATTCACAATCAAAGTGTGCACATTACATTACAACACTCACAATCAAAGTGCACACTTTGAATTATCAAAACTCACAATCAAAGTGTGCACTTCTCATAAACTCCTTGATGTCATTCATATGTATATCCTTGGAAATGCATGAGTTGCAGTCTAAAAATTCAAGAATCAAATTATTTTATGACAATAAAATTACTACTTTGAATTATTTTAAAAAGTTATACAATATGACAATTAATTTATGGTAATAAAGTACAAAAAAACCAACAAATATTACTCTCCTTCAATATGTGGAATTCCAAGAATCGAGAAAATCTTAGTTATTCTAAATCATCATTCGACATAAATTCATCCTCTTCTTCAGAATTGTCACCACCCAACATAATTTCATCATCATCATCATCGTCATCATCATGAACACGGCTCAGTATCGGCCACAAGTACAACTTCAATTTCCACGACCCGGGTGTGCAAGTTGACCAACTCGATAATAGTTGGATCAATGCGGTCGGTCTCCTCCTCGCATACTTTGTCACGATACGATGCAGGAACACCGAGAGCGTCAAATAGAGCGTGGTTTGGAAAGACATACATCGACCAATCAGCCATAGATGTTGTCTTACTACCCGGATAAGGTGTGTAGTAGACTTGTTGACATTGGGAAGCAAATACAAATAGATCGTAACCCTGGTAGGTTCTTTTCTTATGGATTTCTACAAGTTTATATTGAGGATGTACTCTTAAACCTCGATTTGGAGTAGAATCAAACCCGATCGCATTTGAAAAGATTTATTTTTTTGGTCGGAGTAGTCTAGCAAGTTGAACCTCAATTACTTGCTTCAACTCATCGTAATAATCTCCTTTAACCCATTACCCATTGTTTGTCGTTCCTTTTCCATCGTTGTGGGCTTTTGTGTGAAATCTATAACCGTTAACAAAGTAGCTTAGGTGTATGACATCACTCTCCTTGACGGGCCCCAAGACAGATTTTTCAACAAACTTTCGGAATGTTCTTGAAGGCTATGTATCTGTTGAGAACAACAAAAGTTAAATTACTTTAATTATGCATTCTTAAGACAAGTACATTTCTACATAATACCAACTTACATGAGTTCCAAACCATTTGGAAAAATCATTATAAACCCGGCTTTGAAGTTCTTCCTCCGTTATCTGCGGGGTTTGGTCATGTACTTCACTGACAAATTTCTGAGTTACAAATTAAATGACAATATTATTATTTGGCCACTTTTAATTATATAAAAAAATTGAAGCAATAGAAAGGTTTACTTACTGAAGATATGGTTCGACCTCTTCACAATTCATTAGGATATAATTCATGGCTGTTTTATAATCTTTATCAGATAATAGAATCTTTTCTTTTTTTCCAAATGATCTTCAGGGTAAGTTGCAAATTGATAATACATCTGGTCCACTAATCTCGTCTTCACCATCATTTCGCCCAATGGTTGTAACTCTCGTTTTCACGTGGGGTTCGAAATAATAGCTAAAGAATGTAGAAGCTTCTTCGACGAAGTATGCATTGTAAATTGACCCCTCAATTCTGGCCTTGTTCTTTATCTTCTTTTTCAGATGGTGCAGGTATCTAATTAAAGCATATGTAGTTAATCACATTGTAAATATGTACATGAAAAAAAAATGAAGTTGAGATACCTTAAGACATTGTTTGTTACCTCTCGAACAGGGTACATCCACCTAAAGCATGCAGGGCCACCAATATTGGCCCGTACGGAAGGTGAATCGGCAAGTGTTCCATCACATCAAAAAATCTCGGAGGAAATATTCTCTCTAACTTGCACAATAAAATAGCGATAGTGTCCTCCAATTATTACATATGCGCCACACTCAACTTTGGGGAACACAAATCTTTATTGAACAGACTAAGTTTAGCCAAGGGTCCCCAAACATTTGTCGGTAGTACTTCTCTAAGTGCTATAGGGATAAGTCTCTCCATGAATACATGAGAACCGTGACTCTTCATTCCAGACATTTTCAACTCTTTCATATCAACGCATCGCGCCAAATTCGATGCATATCCATCTGGGAGCCTTAATACTTTAAGCCACTGCAAAACCATCTCTTTTTGTGCCTTGGTAAGAGTGAAACATGCCTTCGGTTTCGTTGCTTTACCTCGGCCATCGTGTTTAATATTCAATTCCGGACGACTGCAATACCCTTCAACATCCGCTCTAGCTTTAACATTGTCTTTAGTTTTACCTTTCACGTCTAACACGGTGTTAAAGACATTATCAAACACATTTGTTTCATTATGCATGACATCAATGTTGTGTCTTATCAAAAGTGTCCGCCAATAAGGTAAGTCCCAAAATATACTACGTTTGGCCCAACTATGATCCCAACCCCTGCCTTGCTCTTTACCGATCTCTTCAGTTGCATCGGTAATTTTTTGATAATCTCTAACTCTAACCAACATTTCATCACCAGTAAGGCGAGATGGCGGGTCTGCTCTCTCTTGTCGCCGGTCCTTTCGGAATCCCTTTGCATCTCTTCTAAAAAGATGATCAGGTGACAAGAAGCATTTGTGGCAATCGAACCACGATTGTTTCCAGCCAGACTTTCATCCATACAATATGGACAAGCGTGAATGCCAGTTGTACTCCATCCACTCAATATTCCATATACTGGGAAATGAAGCCCTCAATTTAAAATTTTGTTTTTTTGAGATATCGTAAGTTTTCGCGCCTTCACCCCACAGTTGATTCAATTCATCGATTAAAGGCTGCAAGTACACATCGATCTTGTGTTTTGGATTTTGGGGTCCAGGTACAATGATATTTAAGAAGATTACATTGTTCTTCATACATATCCAAGGGGGGAGATTATAAGGTGTTAGAAGAATTGGCCAAGAAGAATAGTGCTTTCCTGACATGCCGAAAGGTGCAAAACCACCTTTGCATAACCCAAGCCTTACATTCCGAGGTTCCGCTGCAAAATCGGTGTGTGTTCTATCAAAATGTTGCCAAGCTTCTCCACCCTGTGGGTGATTCATTATTCTCTCTTCCCTCTCACTGTCTGAGTGCCATGTCATGTGTCTTGCAGTTTTCTCAGATGCATACAATCTTTGTAATCTCTGAGTAATTGGAAAATAATACATCTTTTTTGCAAGCAATATCTTTTTGTCGTGTATTTTTTTATTTCTTTTTCTTAATGTATCTAGCATGGCCACAAAACTTAATTGCATTCTCTACTCTCAACATCATCTTTCCAGTACAACATACAACCGTTAACACAAACATCAATCTTTTGCACCGGTAATCCAAGGCCTTTAACCAATTTCTTCATTTGGTAAAAGTCTTCTAAAGCATTATTTTGTGGAGGAAGCGCATCTTTCATCAACTGCGCAAATTTATTTATTGTAGTTTCAAATAAGTTGTCTTCGGACTTAATGCTCAACATCCTAGCAATAATTGAAAGCTGTGAATGGTTTGTACAACCATTGTACAGTGGGCTATCAACAACCTTCAACATGTCATAGAACATTTGTGCCTCTGGATTGGGAGGTTCTTCCACGTCCCTGTTTTGCTGCTCATTAAAATTTGGTCCCGCATCATCAATAACCATATCTCGATAATTGTTCGGTATCGTATGTCTTTTATAATTATCCATTTCATGAACAAACATTATTTGAGGCACGAGAATGAATGCCTCACCATGACATGTCCAATTATAATAGTTAGACACGAATCCGATCATAACAAGATGATACTTCACAGTATCAGGCATATGAAAATACTTATTATTACAAACCCCACAAGGACACCTAATCCCATCAATTTGGACATTAGCAGACGTACTAACTGCGAAATCCACAAATCGTTTCAATCCCGCTATAAATTCTTGACTATGACGAGGTCCACCATTCGTTGTCGAATCCATATACATCCAACTGCGGTCCTCCATTAAAAACACAATATCTATCTGCGTATATCAAGTCTTAATAATTATATGCATATTAACTTTGGATCTTATTTTGATGATTTCTCACCCTTATTTTCCAAGTAATTATTAACGTGTGATAATGGCATCTTGTCTACTATTTTAAATGGCATTTTGTCAACTATTTCGATGATTTTCAACATTATTTTGTTTGTTGCAAGATAATACAAAGACAGAAAATCATGGGAGATAATACAAAGATAGAAAATAATGAGAGATAATACAAAGATAGAAAATAATGAGAGATAATACAAAGAAAGAAAATCATGGGAGATAATACAAAAAAGGAAAATCATGGGAGATAATACAAATATGCATAAACCGGGGAGATATTACAAAGAAGCATAAAACGGGGAGATATATAAATACAAAGATTCAAAAAATCGGCAAGATAATACAAAGAAAGATGCTAACAGCCGGGGGATAATACTAAGATGCAAGCAACCGGGGAGATAATACAATGAAGGTCTTCATGGCAGGTCCCATCAATACAACGCAATTTAAACACACATTTCACGTGCAAACTAGCAATTGGGTGATCGGAAACTGCTCAAAAAAATAAATATTGGTCAAATGTGACAATTTTCTTAGTGTGCATTAACAAAATTTCAATGTGAGAATAAAGCTGAAATTTTACACCCTAAACTAAAGGTAAAAAGTTAGTAAACTTAGAAAATTTTGCCACTTTGATATCATCATTTATTATGCAAAGAAAATCAAATTCTTAGCTTTAAAATAATTAGAGCAAAATTTGATTCTCGTATTTACCATGACATATCATCAAACACCTAGCCTTCAACCCAAACCCAAAAAATAAAATGTATGCCGTAAACCTAACCCTAAAATTTGATTCTTTGTGAACAATTTTTGCTCTCATTCTTTTATTGTGATCCCTTGTACCACATGCGATTAAGCTAAAGAATAAATGGTACAAGAGCATTAATAACATTATAATAAATAGAAAAGACAAGATTCTCACCGAAAACCCAACTGAAATCGGAGGTGGTGAGGAAGTCTTGCGGGTGCCGGAGGTGGTGGCGCCTTCTTGGAGTTGCCGAAAGGGGTGGTGATGGGAGGAGAGAGGGGTTTCACGGTGGATTTGGGAAGAAATCACTAGAAGAGGTGGTGGTGGAGGTAGAAATCACGGCTGTGTGCAGAATGAGTAAAAGGGGAGGGTTTCTGGTCATATATATTTTTAGAAAAATAAAAAGCAGAAAATGACGCCGTTTAGGCATTTAACCATACCGACCGATAGAAATTCGGTCGCCCAGCAGAATGTCTGAACACTTGTACATTTTTCAAAATAATGAACCCGCGCACTGGACAAGACGACACCATTTCGACATTTAACATTAGGGACCGAATGGCAGTCGCCCAAGCAGAATGTCTGAACACTTGTACGAGTTTTCAAAATAATGAACCCGCGCACTGGACAAGACAACACCGTTTCAGCATTTAACATTAGCGACCGAATAGCGACCGCTAGTGCATATTCGGTCGCCCAGGAGAATGTCTGAACACTTGTACAGTTTTCAAAATAATGAACCCGCGCATTGGACAAGACGACACCGTTTCGGCATTTAACATTAGTGACTGAATAGCGACCGTCCTGGCATATTCGGTCGCTATTCAATCGCCCAGTATATGGATAGAGACAGACTAGCGACGGACATGTTAAACAATTTTAAATTCCAAAACCGACATCTCTCAAAATGCGAATACGAACTAATATTATTATTGTAGTAATTATTTGATCATTAATGAGCAATTATTAAAATTTTAGTTACATTACTTAATGATTCAGGTAAATGTACACACAAATGTATTACTTGAATTGTTACTGCTTCGATCTATACTGAGATATTTTGTGAATAAGTATAAGTTTTACTTGTTTCACTATTCAGGTTAATGTGTACATATGTATATATTACTGAAATAGGCAAATCTTTTTATATGTCCTTAAAAACCTTGCTATTTAATAAAAAAACGGAATCCGGGAGAATATACCGACCGAATTACGACCGAGGTATCAAGGTCGGTCGGTAGTCGGTTGCCCATTATCCTATTCGCGACGGAATAGCGACGGATATGTCTGTGTCGGTCGCCATTCGGTCGCCCCAATGTTAAAAACGACGTCGTCGAGCTAAATCCGTCGCTAATCGGGTTTCTAAACCCTAACCCTAAACCCTAAAACGGTCCCTATTCGGTCGGTATGAAACCAATTTTCTAGTAGCAGAACAGGGTAACTATAGAACAGACCCCCTGCACAATTCAAGTATCTTCCATTCAACAGAAAACATAACCCAAAACATAACCCTAAATATAAATTCCAAAATAATCACAAAACATAACTTAAAAAAAGCATTAAAAGCTAACAATAGTTACAAATTGATACAAAATTAACTAAGTACTCTACTGACTCCCCAAAACTTCATCACAGTTAAGGGGTCATCGTCATAGTCTGATTATAACTCATCGTCTAAGATACTACTCAATTTGGCCTCTATCTCAGAGACACTTAATACAACATGGTCCCTATTTGTTAAAATTTCAGCTAACATACTAGCTAAACCCTTGTTTCTCTTCTTTTCCCTCATCTTGAATTCTATTTTTTGCTCGGCCATCTCTTTCTTAAACTTTGCTTCCATTTCGCTCATTTTTTTGTTCCATATCCGAATGCGAGACCGCTTTGGCTGTCTCGCTTCATTGTCTTTACCACATCACTAAAGGCAAGAGTCCTTGGACACGTCCCTCTCTTAGCCCACCCGCATGACCTCAGCGAGACAACTTTCAATCCGAGTCGGTAAATCCCAGGAGGAGGCGATCCGACTTGAGTTGCTTGGCTTGCGGCGTCGTCATAAACCTCATGGAACACTTTGCTTTGTCAAATAAAATGTCGGGGTTATGACATTAAATAACTAATATCAAAAAAAAGGAGAAAAGGTAGTGAAATACTTACGAGACAACTCTCTAGAATCTTCATCAACCCATTCGCCTTTCTTTGGGCCGAGATGGTCGTAACTGGCCGGGAATAGGACTGAATGTCCGACCTCCTTTTCCTGTTAAACAAAATCATTAAAACATTTAAATACGAACAAAAAACACATAAAATATAAGAATACGTCAATTAATATATTTAAGTACCGAGTCTCATGTAGTGCTCAATGTGGTTTGAGCGAAGCCGTCAGTGTGCTTCGTCGGGCCTTTGCCACCCCTCCCTTCTTTCCAGTTTTTTGCTGCCTGTTCCGACTTGGCTTTAAATTTCGGAGTCTGCCAGTACTCCTGATGTCGCGCCCAATCTGTCTCAGAAACCCATGTGGGCCTCTTTTTTTTTCGAGCGTCGCTCATAATGCCGCTAAGTCTCCTCGTAAGTATGGTTCGCCAACCTGTCTTGACGCCATCCTCATGCACAGGAGCCCAACAATACTTTTTCTGTAATTTGAAATAATGTTAGATAATTAAATTCGAAGACTTCTAAATTCAAAGACTTCTAAATTCAAACTTATTTACTAATTTACTTACCTTGAACTCGTCCCACCACAAATTTTCTTCTGCCTGGGGAACATCCTTGATGGTGCTATATGCCCCCTTGAAACGATCTTGAAATATTGAAGTAATGGCGGTGGAACAGCTGGATGCCAACCTAAAACTATAATAGCAAAGAAAAAATTTGATTAGTTACTATAGTGACGACAAGTAGTATAATTAGCTTAAAGGAAATAATTAATGAATTTACTTACGTGCCAAGGGTAGGCTGCAGGAGAATACGAGTATCTACTGTATCCGTAACTCCACGATATCGAGACAGCTGTCCCGAGGGACAATAGACTGGTGAGTCACCGATCCTGCTACCGGCGTAGACTCGGTGGTGGAGTGCGGCGTGAGACGCGTCCGAGAGATGTCCCGTGCATCATCGGGACTGTGATGGAGGTGTCGTACCAAGCACGGGAGTAGATGGCGGTGTCGACACCAAATCAGGTGATGAACCAGGTTGGGAGGTGGAGGCCGGAGCAGACGTGGTTGGCGAACCAAATGGTAATGATACTCGAATACTTTTCTTTGGAGGCATCTCTGAAATACATGGAAAGTATTCAAAAGCACAATCAAATACCGACTTTTAAAGGACACAATAAACAGAAATTCATCCACAAGCTCAAAGGCAGATTCTCGCATTTATCACAACCACTTTTCACTTACAGAGCATTAAAACCATTTAAGAAAACAGAGATTGATGAACTGCCATTCCAGATTGACATTGTGAGATCTTTCCAAGTAAAAACTAACCAGACAATGAACTTTTAGAGGGCCACGATGATATTAGTCTTAGCAAATGAAACCAAGCAAGTCATGAGCTTTACACGTGTAACAATTAATTTCACAAGGTTCTAAGGCACACAAAGTATCGTGAAGTCCATACGCAGACCAAAAGCTGGAATGATATATAGGAATATTTTTTCCAAACAGAGTAAAAGGTGTTTAATCGGATTGCAATGAAGGGATCCTCAACAAGCTGAAAGCTGTGATCGGATTGCAAGTTGCATGAGAACATTAGAAGAATAAAAACCTTACCAAAAAAAACACATATCATGAAAATATAAATTTAGCGAGAGATTCAAGAAATATGCGAGAATGGCAAGCACACCATTGGCTAGTTAAAGGACATAAATATCAAATGACCGAGAAAGTGGCTAATTCTCAATGCAGATTGACACATTATGAGCAAATAAACAAGTCAAACAAGCACTAAAAAAATTCCTAAAAGCTTACGAAATCCGAGTTTGTATGGAAAAAAGCAAAAGTAGAGCCACAACCTAGGCATATAAAAATTTATCACATATGGATATGGTATTAGCATCAACAATAATCTTTGGTGAAAGAGATTGCCTCGGTGGTGGTAGCGCGGCGAGCAGTGAGTGGTCGGCGGTGGCACGTCGGCGGACCGAGCGGTGGTGGCGGCGAGTAAAATCGAGAAGGAAACAAATAATAAGAATAATAATAGTATACATACTAAACAGAAAAATAAATAAAACAGAAAAAAGGAAAAAGGAAAGTTAAAATGGTTACCTTGTCGCCGGAGAAGACTAAGGGCAGCACCGGTGGCGTTGTGGCGGCAACGATCGGAAACGGTGGTTGCTGGAGAAAGATAAAACGAATAGGCATTTCTGTAAAAGATAATAACTTCAAAAAAAAGACAAAACTGCTTGAGCATATCAGGCATGATGTATTTCTCATTCCAATTGCAATAAACACAACACAAATTATAAACACCACTCAAGCATTACACTACTCCCTCAATTCCATAATATAAGTCGCTAGTAGCTTTTTAAAAACATTTTACCCATAAGAGGGAAAAAAATAATTAGTGACAGTGCAAAAGGCGATCAATGCTACATGCACATATTAAACGATTTAAATAGTTTTTTTTACCAACGGTGTATTAAAGTTTTTTTTCCTTTCATTTCTAGTCTTGTGAAAATGTAAGCAGACTATTATACATTATTACTTTTTTCATATGAAATTAAATATACAACTTTTTATTTAAACCCATGGTAATTACTAATTAGCATCATGGTAACAAACAGAAATCAAACAACATCTTCTCTTAAACCATCCAAGAATTATCATAAATACTTCACAGACAATCATTTAATACATTAAATAAATGTCCCAAATAGTAAAAAAGAGACACAGTAGTACAAGGAAATCATATTATCTAAACTTTTAGAGCAGCCCCAAGAACATTTCTTTTGCAAAACAAATCTTAATAATCTCAATTTACTTTATCAAAGAAAAAAAATCATATCATATCCTTTTTGATGAAATATCATATCCTTTTGTTACAACTGAGTTTACTCTCTAATGCAATTCAGTAATTCAAGAAAACAGTGAAATAAAGCAATAAACATATATATACATATATATATATATATAGAAAATGAAAAAATAGTGAACTATCTAGTATAATCTAAACCTAAGGGAAACATTAAGCACCTTGAGATCCAATGTGAGAACACCAGGACGGGGTTGGCGTCGATTAAAGGGGGACGGGATGGTGGTGGCCGGAGATGGCGACAGCGACTTGGGAGGTCTGCAAAAGTGCTCTAAACCATTTAGTAAGAAATGAAGTATTGAACTGCAAAAAAAGAAGAAAAAAAACTCAATGAAATTAGAACCATAAACGCATTTGCACATACCACCAGAGGTAGAGGTGGCGGTGGAGGTGGCGCTGATTGATGGGATTGGTGGTGGACAGCTTCTTCAAATTGAGGACATTGGTGGCCGGAGATGGTGACGATTACATATTTTGGAGACGGTGGTGGCCGGAGATGGCGACGGGGAATGAGCAACTTCGAAGGATGCGGGGGGATTTCGAATGAGGGGTATTCAAAATTAGGGATTTTTTTTTGCTAAGTTTTTGGGATTTGCTGATGGGGGAAGAAAACACTTCGCGATTTAGGGGACACTTAAAAGATCAAAACGACGTCGTTTTGAGGTAGTGGTGCGCATTGCGCGGACTTGTATTCCGTCGGTAATCGGTCGTTAAATTTCGTCGGAATTCGGTCGTTAAATTCCGTCGGTATTCGGTCGTTAAGTTCCATCGGAATTCGGTCGTTAATGGAAACAAAACGACGTAGTTTTAGGAATTTCATTTATAACTTGATAAAAATATGCCGTTATGTATTCCGTCGGTAATCGGTCGTTAAATACCGTCGGTATTCGGTCGTTAACTAAGTACAAAACGACATCATTTTAATTTGGTCAACAGGACCGATATGGCCGACGGAATAGAGACGGAATAGCGACCGTTATTTTTTCAGTTTCCATTCAGGCGATATTCGGTCGTTAAAGGCGTGACCGAAAATATCGGAAGCTAAGTTCAGTCGCTATTTAACTGTTTTCTTGTAGTGTCTGATTATCCATGGTTTTATATAATGTTATATACAAGAAATAAAACTAGTATTATGTTTGATTGATGATCATGTGCAATTGATACAAATCATATCATAGATACATATTGGGATATATTGTATCGGACGTGATCCGAAAGAGAAGTAATACTTCATGGTTCTACTAGTCATAAGTATTATTTCCTCAATACTATTTGGGATCCTTAGACCTTATGTCTTCATCGTTTTCAGCATGAATGGAGCTACATTTTGACTCAGTCAAACGTTACTTTTAATCCAGTAATTAATACGACTGATGATCGGATGTAGTATTCTATCATTACTTGAATGTGAGCGGCATTGTAAGAGATTTGTCTTTTTTTTTAGAGAGATATATGTGGGGCCCTTAATAAGGAAGATTGTTTAAATGCATGATCGTGCTCAAATGTAGTTAATAAAGTAGTTATTAAATATTATTTGTTGAAATAGTCCGCATGGAGATCGAGTAAAAATATAATTAAGTTTTATAAGGGTGACAACTACCATGTCTTATGCTTAATTGGGATATCGCGAGACAAAATGATTAAATAGTGGATTGAGACTAGGTAATCCTTCCACCGATCATTCATTCACTCTGGCAGTCACAATGCCCAACTAGGGACCGCTTGTGACTTATGAATACATACTACTAAGTATGTTATTATTACCATTGTGATATGAACCTACAAGGTCACACTCATAGACTAGTTAACGGGTTTTATGTCCAAATTCAATGAATCTAGAATGTGTCTAGGTTCATTGTATATGACTTTTATTTTTCTGAGAATAAACTCACACTACCAAAAGAGGTTGTGATTATGTGGGAGTTGATTTTTGGAACAAACTTTCATACCTTATATAATCATCTTTTTGGCAAAACCCTAATGATTAACTTTCTGGCCGCAAAAATCAAGAACCAAGAAAATAGAAATTCTGACATCCTTTCTCTCTAGGTTTTCCAGAATTCAGAAAAATATAGAGATAGCAATCGCTGCTCGTTTTGTCGCGTGGATATCAGTAGAGAGCAATTCCGCAAGGGACACTTTGGTGGTTGTATCGCATCATTGTTGCCAAGTTTGAAATCAAACCCGAATGTTTTTTAGTCTTTTTCGTTTCTTATTCGATTCTCATAGTATGAACGAATTCTATCGGGGACGATTCATGGGTGTTTTGAACGAATTTCTGCCTTTAAATCCCTTCATCAACTAGGTTTGTTAGTGAACAAGATCGCATGGTAAACGTTATTATCTTCATAACAGAGAAAATGTAGGCATGTCACAAATGAACAAAAAAAAATTTTAAGGGACCAAAAACAGTCTTTGCTAGGTTCATCAGTAGGACACATGATAGACATAGAGGATAAGTAAAAACATGTTATTTTATCATATCAACAGAAGCTTTTTTTTGGTTACCCAAGATCGAACTTGGGTTTATGCCCAAATTTGGTGTCCTAGCTGTCGCTATGCTGACTTCCCTGGCCATATCAATAGATGATAAAAGATAAAAGATAAAAGGAGCTGAGGGACTAATGCTAGGTTCATGGATTATGTACTACTTAACCAGAAAACAACAATATTGAGAATAAGTAAGGGTTTGCAAGATCAATTCATTCCACAAGCAATTGGTGACATCTCATCATACTGAAACCAATCACAGAAACAGCACAAAACACTATACCTTAATTATTAATCATTTCTTAAATAACAATGAATCGGCTCTATTATATACACCAATAATATTTTTTGTATTAAAGGCATGATGATTAAATACATTGAATTGACATATATCTTTATTTAGGTCTACATTTTTACATACAAATACAAATAAGTAAGTACAAGTGTACAATATCCCTGTGTTTTCGTATGCTCAATGTATGTTTTCTTTCTTCGTAATTAGATTTAGGACAAAGTGGCGAAACATGGCCGGCGTTCGCCCATCGGATATTTTTGCACTCAGCTTTCACCGGTGAACCTCTTTCCCTTACTAAATCAATATTTTGCATAACAATGCCTTTACATGGGAAGCTTTCACTGCAATCAAACTTGATATTAACATCTGAAGCATTTGTTCCTTTGATATTCTGATATAGAACATTTTTCACTTGGACTGCTTATTTCTGGTAATAACAAATTATAATAACATTATATTAGCTTATATTAAAGATCTTTTAGTTCTCCATCTTCAAAAACTCATGGACTAAAAAACCAGGGACGAGTCTAGACCCTATAATTTGGTGGACGGATTACATAAAGACATGTATTACAGTAAACTGTAAAAAAAAAATGAGGAAGAGAGGGGAAGGGGTGGGGGCGCAAAATGCAATAGTTACTAGGAAATTTTGGAAAAAGTAAATTTTTCCTATAAAATTTTTTAGTTCTCAACAATTTATTCCAATTATACCCTCGATATTTCTTTTATTTGTGGCATCTGCCATCCCTATTTCTTTCTTCTTTTTTTTTTTTTTTTTTTGGGAAAAACTAAAATATTTTATATAAATATAAAAGATGCTACATAGTTGTACCATTAGTTACAGGATTAGCAAAACACGGGATAAGTCTAGAAACATTAGCCCCACAGGGCATCTCCTGCCACTAATTGGCTAACAAAAGGGGGAATAACATAAAAATAAACTACATCCGTACACAGATAACTTCCTCCAACCTTGGCCAGTCCATCCGCACAAGCGTTTGCTTCTCTATAGACATGAGTAATGCTAGTCTCCGGAATACTCCTGAGCAAGTCCCTGCATTCATAAATAATAGGAGATAAAGGATGAGAGTCTATATCCGTATGATGCATAAGATTAATGACAATTTGAGCATCAAGTTCCACTGCAAGTTTTTTAACACCAATATAATTCGCAATAATTAAACCCTCTTTAAGTGCCCACATCTCTGCAACCGTGTTCGAACAAATACCCAAATTTTTACAAAACCCCGTAATCCAAATACCATTATGATTACGAAATATCCCTCCCGCTCCCCTTTTTATCCGGATTACCAATAGACGATCCATCCACATTTAGTTTGATCCACGTAACATCCGGTTTTTTCCAACTAATATTAACTAGTTTCCTAGCCATTTTCCCACTGGAACTTGGACCAATCGCCTTTTTAATTGATTCCTCCATCAATTTGATCTTCGGCTTTCCAGGGGCAAAGCAAGCATTATTTCTACTTGGCCAAATCAACCAGCAAGCCCAACAAATGATACTGCCCCCATTGGACTGAGTTATAATAAGGTGATACTTTAGAAGAAGTACAGCCTTTTTTCATCCAAACACTAAAGGAATCATTTGTGTTAAATATACCCAGATCATACACTCCCAACTTTGTCCATAATTCTGAGAATATGTTCCACCGTCTCCTCTTGATTATTATAGAAGTGAGAGAGAGGGGTAATATTGGAACTTTCGGTAAAAATGACAAATTCTTTAATTTTTTTAAAATTATCTAAAGAGTCTTATATTTAGGAATGGAGGGAGTAACTGTTTGTCGTATGGTTCATCTTGAACGCAAAACTTTTGGTCTATGATTATAGGGTTATCCATATAGACATTATGCAATTTGATTTTGCTTGCAGTTCCAGATCCTCTCTGGACACATAATTTGTTAATTGATAATTGGTATGTCATTAATTTACTATACTACTTCTCATGCAAGAAATGAAGGAGAATTAATTAATTAACTTTTTAAGTAATTTTACCTGTCATGTCTTTATCTTGACTCCATTCCTGGTTGCAGAAATATTGGCTCCATTAAGTATTGACATGGTAAATTCTGAACCACAATATTTGGATGGACAATGAATCGGCTTAATTTTCTCTATTACTTACACCAATCATCTTTTTATTTTATTTTATCAAACTGGTCTAAAAGGGATGATGACTAAGTACATTGAATTTACATATGACTTTATTAGGTATACATTTTTACATACAAATAAATACAAGTATACAATATCGCAAATCTATCATGCCTTATATATATTTCTTGTATCTCCGTACGTGTTTTTGTATGTGCAAGTATTTTTTCTGTATTTGTAATTAGATTTAGGACAAAGTGACGAAACATGGTCGGCGCTCGTCCATCGGATGTTTTCCCGGTGAACCTCCCTCCTTTACTAATTCAATATTTTGCATAACAATGCCTTGACATGGTAAGCTTTCACTACAATCAAACTTGATAATAACATTTGAAGCACTTGTCCCTTTGATATTCTGAAATACAACATTTTCCACTTGGACAGCTGATTTCTAGTGATAACATTAAGACGAGGGGGCATATTAATAGGAATAAGACATATTTCAAAGCATTATAAAGTAAAACATTCAATCATATTCAGCATATGAGATAGAGGAAGTAACTCTTAAATATCTGGCAAACTGAAAAGAAGTATCTATACCAATGATCAACCAAAACAATCTTGTTTAAATCATGCAGTCAAAGTTGGAAATTCTCATATGTACCTGTTTTATATGGAGCTTGTATTTTAGAATTGCTCACATCATTACAAAATTGTTCATATCCTAATTTTGTAATGATGTGAACAATTCTGTACTAAAAGTTCCATATATACCTACTAGAACAGTAGCTCGTGACTCTATATCCAAGATATACATTGATATAGATTCACGAGTTGCCATTCTAATATGGATCCAATATTTATTGATCTCGTGGTTCAAAACTGTCTATGTAAATCTAGAAACAACGAGAACAAAATAATCCCCTTTTGAGTAACACATAAATCCCAGTTCGAAAAAATTATAAGGAACATAATCAGAAAGCATAAAAAAGAAATTTGGACAATTGTTTCCCAGATTTGTCAGCGCGCGGCGGTATATTCTCTTCCGATGTATTTTTCAATTCACTAACGAAGAATCACAAGCCTGACAAACTAGCTCGCCCTTTCCCCCAACATTGAAAATGGTGGATTTGATAGGGATCTGTATGGACTGAGTATCGTGAAAACGAAGTTTCTCAAACTTGTGATTCTCCTTTAATGAAATTGAAAACAGTTTGAATCATAACTGCGATCTACGAATGATATTTAAATGATTGCGAAGAAAATAAGATTGAATTCTCATTTTCTTCCCAAGAATACTAGTTTTGATAAAATTTTGATGGAAGATGGATCTACACATGCATTGCTTATTCAAAATAAAGGGGACAAAAGAAACAAGAACAAAGAGAATGCTTTGATAGATGGCCAGATAAGTATTCTTATTTTATAGACATTTTTATCTATTTGATGAAACAGCTGTCACTCTTTTGTTTTTTTGTTAGACACATGTCACTCTATCATTTCAATGGGAGATGAAAGATAAAAACAAAGAAGTGAATGGACCAAAGATGATTTTGCTAGGTCATAAGATAAGAGTTCTTATATTTTAGACGTTCTTATCTTTTTAATGGAACACTTGTAACTTTATCATCTTGGTGAAAGATGAAAGATAAAAAGTAAGGGACCAAAAAGAAAGTTTTGATAGGTCACAAGGCAATTGTTCTTATCTTTTAGACGTTCTTATTTTTTTAATACAATACATGTCACTTTAGTAGAAGGTAAAAGATAAAAAGGGGGAATAAAAGGAGCAAAGGACAAAATATTTGACATGTCACAAGGTAGGCCGGAGAAAAAGAGAGTTTTGTTAGGTCACAAGGCAATTGTTCTTATCTTTTAGACGTTCTTATCTTTTTTTTTAAAGAAACACCTGTTATTTTATCATCTCAATAGAAGATGGAAAGTGAAAGATTAGGAGGGAAAAGAAAGAATCGGCGTAAGATGTAAGGGACTAATAATGTCCTCTCTAGGTCACAAGATAGACGTTTTTATTTATTTAATGTAACACCTGTCACTTTATCATTTTAAAAGAAGATAAAAAATAAAGAAGAAAGAAGAAAGAAGAATAGAAGAAGTCAGGGACCAAAGAGAAGGGCTCAACTAGGTTCGTTAGTGAATAAGATCGCATGATAGACGTTCTTATCTTCTTACCATCTTACCAGAGAATATGTCGACATATGTTACAAATGAACAAAAAAAAAAAGATAAGGGACCAAAAACAGTCTGTGCTAGGTTCATCAGTAGGACACATGATAGACATAGAGGATAAGTAAAAACATGTTATTTTATCATATCAATAGAACTTGGGTTTATGTCCAAGTTTGGTGTCCTATAGAAGATGGAAGATAAAAGGAAAGAGGAACAAAAGGAGCTAAGGGACTAATGTTAGGTTCATGGATTATGTACTACTTAACCAGAAAAACACTATTGAGAATGAGTAAGGTTTTGCAAGATCAATTCATTCTACAAGCAATTGGTTTGGAGGCTTCTGGCAAAATTTCAATCACATAAGCTATAAAAACTGTGCGGCCAGCTGGGATTCAACAAGGCTCTCAGACTTATATATGGTCTCCTTTTTTGCCATTGTCTTTGCGGATTTTCATGTGGCGTTTGTTCAACAGATACCTTGCGCTAGATGAGGTACGTTAGTTTTGGGGAGTCTCCCTTGCTTCTCATTGTCATTATGGTAGTGGAGTTGATAGTTTTATGCATATTTTTGTTGAATGTGATGTTGCGAAATTCCTGTGGAGACGTGTGTGTGATCGTGTTGGTATCAATTGGGACTTGTTGAATTATGACTCAATATGCTCTTTGCTTAAGTTACTGTGGTGGAAGGGAAGAGATAAATAGGGGAAAGATTTACATTATCATATTATTTAGTCTTTGTTGGATTATTTGGAGAGCTCGGTGCCGATATATTTATGATGGTATAAAATCTAATGTTAGAGGCATAATGAGAGAATTTGAGTTATACACTCGGCTCATGCTTATGGCTGCTGGATTATATGATATGTACTGTGGCAAACATGTTCTAAGATGGGCTGTAAGGACACGGGTGAAAGTGGTGTCCTGGAAACGAGAAGCCTTGCCTGGAGAGTACGTTATTTTAAATGTAGATGGGGCGTCAAAGGGGAATCCAGGTCCTGCAGGTTTGGGGGGCATTTTACGACATCCAAATGGAACATTCATAGCAGCTTTTCATCAATTTTTGGGTGATATGGTAACGAACAGTGCAGCTGAGATGGAGGCGCTGATGGTAGGATTACAATTAGCCGAGACACTTGGCTACCATCATGTGCAAGTGCAAACTGATTCAATGATGTTGCGGGACTCGGTGTTGCAGCAGTCAATGAACACATGGCATCTTGATGATCTTTGTCAGCGTATTTTGAGGATATTTCACTCGAGAAACATTATACATATATGCAGGGAGGCGAATCAAGTGGCTGACAGTCTAGCCAATGAAGCGTGTCAACAACATACATACTTGGAATATAGGAATTTTAATGAGTTGCCATTGTATATACAAGGAATTCATCAAAAATTGTATATACAAGGACAGTGCAAGCTGGATCAAGATGGAACTCCCCAAATTAGATACATTAGATGATTATTCTTATATGCCTTCCCATACTGTAGCCAGGTCGCAAGATTTGGACTTTTTTCCTTGTAATTTTTTGGTCAATGGCCCTCTTTCAATAAAAAAATATTTTGATTAAAAAAAAAAAGAAAAGCAATTTGTGGGAAAAAAAAAATTAAAAGCAATTGACATCTCATCGTTGAAACAAATCACAGAAACAGCACAAAACAGTATACCTTATTAATCATTTTTTAAATAACAATGAATCAGTTTAAGTTTAAGTTTCTCTATTATATACACCAATAATCTTTTTTGTACCCAACTGATCTAAAGGCGTGTTGACTAATTATTAATAATTTATTTTGCTGAAATTATAAGACATGATTTACTTTTACATTTATCAATAAAGAAAAAATCACCAGTAAGTTCTCATGTTTCCAAAGCGATAAATCATTCTTTGAAATTTTTTAGATTTATTAAATAACTTTAAACTATTTAATCGGTTGTGAAAACATTTTCCATGCTTTTATTTTTCTTTTTTAATTTATATTAATGATCAAAAAATAGTAGTGTCAAGTGATGCTAGCTCAGTTTGTTACACTTGCGATTCCTTAGGAATTCTTATGGACAGGGCTGCGGGTTTTCGAATAGTGTATACCTTCATGTAATTAAAATAGTATATGATGACTCAAATGATTAAAACTATATTTACAAAAGTGAAAGAAGCTTGAGGGAATGCAAAAATCACTTCCTAAATAAAATTATAAATTTTGCTTTTGTTTTTAACACCTTTTTTAAAATATAAAATATTTATACTTTTTTTTTTTTGATGGATTATACCCGTGCATAGTACGGATCATTAGGTTAGTATTGAAATATTGAAATGAATGTTTGATACGCTCTAGTGTACACACAAGGGCGAAGCAAAAAAATTCTTTACATGGGATTGTTTTTAGGCAAATTGGTCGTTATTGTCTCTAAACAATTTATGAATCAGATTTAAGATCTCTAACGAATTTTTCTGGACATTAAAATCTTCAAACAATTTACGATTGGTGTATAAGGTCCTTCTGTAAAAAAAAACTGAGGGGTCAACACAAATTTTGAAAAAAAAAACGAGTCAAAGCTCAAACTTGCAGGGGTAAAATTGGTATCCCGTGACCTCCTGCCCCCACCCCCACCCCAAGCGGATTTCAAATTATATATGCTTATAAAACCTCATTCTCTTATATTATACATTAGAAATCCCCAAATTTGAACCCTAGCAATGTCATCCTTTAAAACACCCAATAGAAGCCATGAAAGGAGAAGGGGAAGTCATAGCCTTGATGATGGTGAAGAAGGAAGTATTGGTGTTTCGCCTCATCATTCTCGAGTTGCTCGGATGCCAGAGTACTGTTACTGTCCGGAGCTAATTCCGACCGAAGTCCGTACTTCTTGGACTAATAAAAACCCTGGTAGAAGGTTTATGTCATGTGAACGAAATATTGGTATGATAGGTGGTAAAAAGTGCAAGTTTTTTTTGTGGATTGATCATCCATTATGTGAAAGAGGAAGGGATGCGTTAGCAGGTATTATGAGAAGATTGAAGACGAGGGATTCTGAAGTTGTTGGATATCAGAAAAATATTAGGAGACTGTGGTTTGTCTTGGTGGTTTCATGGATTTTGATTGTAGTGATGTGGTTTAATTAGGTTCAATAATGCAATGTTGTAACTTTGAAGTTGGCAGTTTGGAGTTTTGTTGTTTTCTTTTATATGAAATGTACTAATTTTGAATTTGGAATGAAAAATGCATTTTGGGGTGTTGTAATTTGCACTGTTAATGTTAAATATTCAATGTATCAGAAAGCCAATTAGTTCATATTTAAATATTTCATATCAGAACTTGCCAAGTGTATGTTTTTGCTCATACCAAAATTTTGCCTTCCAAGTGTACCTCGATTTCGACTTACCTGTTGTTTCTCTTTGACTCCAGAAATGGTTAGAATTTCGAATCCGTCGTCATCCATTTGGAAGAAGCCTCAAGAACCTTAATTTTGGCAACGATGGTGTTTTGGAAGAAGAATCAAGAACCCTAATTTTTCTACTGCACTAATTTAAAATTTTCTACCACATTGAATAAGGGGAATGGGCGAAGGTGATGGGTTAATGTCGGTCAGACTTTTCCTCTCCCCCAAAATGTATTATACCAATTATGCTCCTATTGCTTTTACCATTGACCCAACCACAAATTAGATTAGACAGTTGTCCAACATGTTTTTTGACAGAAGGACCTTACACACCAATCGTAAATTGTTTGAGGATTTTAATGTCCAGAAAAATTCGGCAGGGACCTTATACTTGATTCATAAATTGTTTAGGGACAATAATGACAAATTAGCCAATTTTTTATTCAATTTTTATACAACATTTATATGGAAATCTTACAAAAAGTAAAAGTTTCTTATAAAAAATCGTCATTTCTGAAAATGTTAGGAATAGCCATCCCCTCCCCTATATCTACCACTGTGTACAAATATTATTTTTCGCAAGTAAAAATTTATACATTGTGCAATTAATTAGTTTTCTCGTAAACATATGTTAAAGGGCATTTAAGTCATATTATATTGATCACAATCCATTCCAATATTAAATAATAGTTTTCCCAAACCCGTGAAAGGAATCGTCATTTCATTCTGGCTTTGTCTTCCAATCAATGGAATGGAAAGAGGTTTCTGAAACTATTCCGGGTGGAAAGGGATTCCATTCCATTTCAGCGTACCAAACGCGCTGTAAAAGCTCATATAAAAATATGGTTTATTCTAATATGGATCATGCCTCAATGGATCACGTGGTAAATTCATACACATCAGGAAAATTACATACGCTTGCAAAGAAACATGCATTTGATCATTAAAAACTGAAATCTTTGTACAATGCATATTGATACCAAAACAGAAGTACTTGTAACACTGCAAATTATAAATTACACACAAATACATTGGCACTCAGTAGCCATTCATCCCATTATATGAACCTTGTAATTTAAGCAGTTGGATAAGAAGCTTCCATAGCAATTCCACAAAGACCTTCAGGGGCATCAATGTCTCTTTGCATCCTTATATATCCATTTTCTCCCCAACTGCCTCCCCATGAATTCTTCACCAACCAATACTTGGTTCCATCTGTACTTATTCCATAACCAACTGCAGTAACACCGTGATCCAATTCGGTCCCACAATCCCCGGTGAAGACGCCACTCGAGTAGAACTGGAAAGCAGAACCACTGGCATCAATGGCAACAGATACTGGTTGATTAGCCACAGCCTTAAGAAGACTTGCTTCGCTATTTTCTGGTACATCTTCATAGCCTGTAATTTTGGCTGCACTTTTAGATTCCTTGTTGGAATTGCAAGTTGCGTCGACTCCTTGGTAAGGATAATTAGTCTCTGTAGTTAGGCCTTTGTTAGTAATGATGAATTGAAATGCATCATCCATTAGACCACCATTGCAACCCTGATCTACACTTGTGTCACAGTCCACAAGCTCTTGTTCCGACAATGATATTAGCTTTCCTGTTGTGAGTTTGTTGATTCCTTCTGTTGCTGCTACTGCTGAAAATGCCCAGCAACATCCTACATATTCCAACAAAATCTCAGTTAGTTAATATTATTAATTATCAGTATGAGTCACACTATCTGTCTCATTCATAAAGAACTATCACGTGTCACACTTTCCTTCATAGAGTTCCTTTAATAATGAAACATATAGTGTTGCGGGAGATCAAGGCCATCGTGCTAGATGACATCATTTTGACTTACCACATTGGCCTTGGTCCTTAATTGGAGTGACAGCGCCTTTCTTTCTCCAATCTACGGTAACTGGAACTGCAGATGCATTTTGGTACTTAAATGTTGGTGCCTTTCTACAAAAATGCGATGACTTGTAACCGTTGCGAGCCTTTTGGAACTCCTCATTTGTCAAATCAGCAAATTTGTTAACCGCTAATTTGTAAGAACGAGTTCCAGCCTTGTTGAACGACTCGATGAACTCAACATTGTCCTTGAATATTTTAAATCGGGCCGCCTTCTCTGCTTCATTCTTGTAGAGACATCCGTATTGAGCCACCCATTGCTCGTGCCTTTCAGCCATTGAAAGTTGATTCAAGTTGCGAGCAGTGGCTTCCGAAGCCCAAACAGCCAACACTAGCAGTATGGCAAAAGTGAGCTTCCAATTCAAGAATGAAGAAGCCATATTTGTTTGAAAATAAGATGAAAGATTAATACAAATGTTCTAATGTTAAATTATGTAATTGGAGATGAGAGGGATAATGAAATCTCTTGAGGTACAAAGGTATTTATAGACTTTTTTGTATCAATGGCATGGTTTTGAAACCCGGACCGGACCTCTGAGCGGTCCGGTTAGGTGCCAAAACCCATACACGCTAAAAACCGCTCTAATTTCACTGGCCCGTTTTACCCAGCCGGTCGGACCGGTCGACCCGGAAACCGGAACGGTTTTGGGAAAACCGGCCGGGTCACAAAGATATAGGAAAACGAAAAAAAAAATTGGAAAAAAAAGAAAAAAAAAGGGAAAACAGAATCGCCAAGCTTTGCCGGAGGAAAACAGAATCGCCGAAGCTTTGCCGGAGAAATTGAAGGGTGGCGGTGGCAACTGAGAGCTGCGGCGGTGATGGGGGAGCTGCGGCATAGAAAAAAAAAAGAGGGAGGCTAGTAGCGGTGATTCGCTGAGGAGAGGAAGGAAGAAGAGAGGAGAAGAAAGAAAGAAAAGAGGAAGAATGATGGCGGCAGCTGGGCAGAGGAACCGCCGGAAGGAAGAGAAGATGAGAGGCGGCAGAGCCGCTGAGGAAGAAAGTAGGAGAAATAATTTTTGGGGTTTTTCTCCTAGGGTTGTGATTAAGAGACTATATATAGTTAGGACTAAAATGTAGATTAAAATAATTACCACATAGGTCCCCCAGTTTGTGGTTGTGATATTAAAATTTTACATTAATATTAATATCCAGGTTTATATCAACGAGATGTTTATTTGTAAAATTTTATATTAACTTTGTTTTTTATTAATAAGTACATATTATATATATTTTAATATTTATGACGTCACCGATTTGATGAACGGGTCAATGACGGTCTGACCATCGGTCCGACCAGTGACCCGTGACCCAGTAACTTTTCCGGGTCTATTTCAGGTCCGGGTTTCAAAACCTTGACCAATGGATTCTTTGAATATTCATTTGGCAATTAAAGGATTGCGTAGACGAGAGAACCCGGCAACTTATGCATGAAATAGACAAGAAGATTTGCGTAGACGATTGTCCATTAACAAAAACTCATCAAATTCATTTTTTTTAGTTATTTTTTGCTGATGATTGGAACTTAATCCATCGAGAGGAAATGGATTAATTGAAAATGTCATGCTCAAGTGGGGTTTTCATCTTTGGTTTGACGTGTATGTTAGCTGATCAAATATTTGTATGAACATCATATAGAGCTTTTTATTTTTTATTTTTTTATACAGACTCGGTCCATTTCTTCGGATGTGTTTCATAATTTATTGTGAAAATTAGATAACGTGTCTTCATACTCTCAAAACCAATTTCTTTACAAGTAATCAATTCGAATGATCTTCTAATACAAACTAATGCCAAGTAAAGAATCTCCACATATAAGAAAAAATCCCTTCACATTTCTACCGAGCCAAACGGCACAGTCATATAAGGTGAGTTAAAGCAGCATAGCGGAAAAGTGGCTATGTACTTGGTTTGATAGAAAATGCATAAAACATGTGAAAACCTTTTTTGTGCTTTGTTCATCTACAATTAGCATCACTTTATACTCTTATTATACGCTCTTTCTTACCTGACAAGAAATTGGAAAAAAGATTGAAGGGTTTAGAAGAGTATAAGAGCACTCCGGAACAAGATTTGGAGGATATTGAGCAAAGAAAGATTGAAGGATTTAGAAGAGTATAGAAGCACTTCGAAAGAAGATTTGAAGGTGCTCAAGACGGAGCGGGCAGCAGAGAAAGTGAAGGGGATTTTTCTTATACTTGGGAGATTCTTTACAAGGCATTATTCTGCATTATTTCAAAAGCTTGAGGATACAACTCTGAAGTAACAGAATCAATGGGATGAGAAACAAAAAACTCTTTCAGGGTATATTTCGTCCTTTACCATTCAACTATATTCACTCCCATCTTTTATGCTTTTGAAGTACCTTTATGTTCCCTCTCAACATGATCTACAAGGGCCACAGGATCTCGAAAACCTTTACTGCATTTAGGACAGACATCGATCGTAGACTTCATGGCCTCATTCCTTTCATGAACTTTCTGTACATGATTCACAAGATCTGTAACCGATGAGAATCTCAGGTTGCATAGCGGGCATGGTTCTACTAACCCAGTTCTGCTCCCACTATGGCCGTTGTTACTACTGTTCGTCCTTAGTGATGATTGATTGAATTCACTGCTCAATTTTGCGACTCCAGCTTCTGCACTAGTCCGTGCTGATGAAGCAGCCCTAAACAGAGTTGACACCCAGCTAGATGAAGATGTAGCTGGAGCTTGATTTGGCTCACATCTTCTACTACTTCTATTAAGGAAACTGCTAAATTGGAAACCAGTGTCTTTAGGTCCAGGACTAAGGTTGTTAAAATCGAGATTCTACGTAGAATCGGTGGATGGTGAAAAATCGTAAAATCGTGAAATAAATCGTAAAATCGTACAAAAAAATTAAAATATATATTTTATATATAAATAACAATAATTAACATAAAAATCATATCATATGGTCTAACAATATGCGAAAATCCATAAAACATAATTTCATAAATTTTTTAAAAATATAAAAACGCGACAAAATATAATTTTTAACTTATCAATATTTCAAAACATCAAAATAAAATAAACCACAAAAATATCAGACCACCGATTCTGTAAATAAGCAACAAATATGAACACCAAGATGTTATTAAAATATGAAACTTAGAGAACTGAACAAATAATTTTGACCTTATTAACGAGTAATTGAAATTCGCTTGGAAATAGCCAATTTATGTCTGAAAATAGTTGAAATCCACCTGAAAATAGCAAAATTCAGCCTGAAAATAGCAAATTTCAGCCTGGAAATAGGCGAAATCTGCCTTAAAATAGCAAGTTTCAGCATGGAAATAGCCAAAATCCGCCTGAAAATAGTAAATTTGTGGAATCAGTAGAATCATACAATTTTACGATCCGATTCTACGGTTCTACTCCGATTCTACCAGATTTCGATTTTACTTCCGATTCAAATCGTTTTCCTTCCGTAAAATCGTAGATTTTAAGATTTAAATCGGAATTTTAACAACATTGTCCAAGACAATTGTGATCGGCTCCAAAACGGTGCTTCAAACAATGTTCTACCATACAGTCCTTGCATTTTATAGTGTTTGAGAATGTTAGGATCTCCTTGCAGCGCGGTACTGGACATTTCTTCTTCTTTGTGGCTTTCTCATAGTTAGATGGATCACATTCACTGTTCACATGAGACTCCCAAGTGATGTTCGGGTTCTCATCAGGAATTAGACGTACACCTTTTGCACAGAGAGGACAAATTACAACAGTTACATCGTTTTTATTGGCTTTCGGGCATTGATGTGTTCCATAGTTCCGGTGATCCAAACAATACACCTGCAAGGAGAATGTTGTATTTTGACGGTTTATAGGAATTTTAGAAGAAAACACAACAGCATAGGGAAATATAAAAAGAACTCAGATGTTACCAAGGATAACAACGATTCACAGAGATAATCAAGGGTGAAATGATGGATAAGGTAGGGAGGGATAATTTTAATGCATTGCTAAGTTGAACTATAAATAGATTAACCAAAGACACAGAACAAAATTAAACATAACATATGAACAATGTGTCAAAGTGTAGATTATTCGCCAAATTCGAAAGAAATATACTCATGAAAGACTTAAGAATAGAATCCAAATTGAAAAATCCAACAAAGAATCAACAAAATAAATCTGATCAGCCCATGCGACAACTCCTAGCGATCCAAACATTCATATAAAATGTCCACATTTACGAATTAAGAAGAGTAATTTGAGCATAAATTACCACAATATCCTTGTACACATATGTAAGTGTAGTTTGCATCTATAGGAGGTTAGTTACGGGCTATGTTACTCAGAGTTGGGTACGTGCATCTAAAAGAAAGAGTTTAATCAGTGTTGACCAAATACGGTAAATATCATATAACCCCTTGTCGTGTCGACACGAGTAAGACAGACATAAACGAAGGATCCGAATAACTTATGAGAGATACTAATGTATACAAAGTGAACATTTATTTCGGGACAAACAGATATAGAAAGTGGACATTCAACTTGTGACCGGTAGTATTCATTCATAGTTCTTAGTCCTAAAAGCACATAGCGAATTTCATTCTAGTATTATCTCTCAAAAAATAAAATAAAAATAAAAAAATTTGCAGCGACAAAGAATGAAGATGAAAACTTTAATTAAACCCAAAAATTCAAAACCCAGAAACGAACTGATTCAATGGATAATCTAAGAATGAAATGATGGGAATTTTGGTACCCCGGTGGCAAGAATCGCAGGTAAAAGGCAAGAAATCGATCTGGCGGCAATCCTCAACGGTGCAATGATTTCCAAGATTTGGGAATGCCGGCGTTCCCATTCAGATTTTCAATTCAATGGCAGAAATAATCCTTTACGGAAGCTAAATCCTCGGAGATAATTCAGATTCCGCGTCCTCAGCCGGAGAGATAGAAGGAGCAAGAATTTTGGAACGTTTCTGAGTAAGGGGTGTATTCAACATAGATTCTATAGGATTTTTAAGGAATTTTAAAGTCTATAGGTATTCAATTTAGATTTTAAAAAAGGTCATTAAAATCTAGAGGTATTCAAAACTGTATAGATTCTAATAGATTTCATTAAAGGTAGGATTTGGATGGATTTCATAGGTTTAAATGTGTATGGTGAAATCTCTTCTTTTTTCTCAAGATTTTGATTTTCTCTCATTAATATTAAAATTAAAATGTCTTTGATAATTTTATCTTATATTACAATTTTTTTAGTAATCTCATTTCTATAAAATTATAAGAAAAACAAAGAAATATTTCAAACTACAAAAAAAAATGAGATTTTTTTTAACATCGTTATAAAACTCAATATGAAATGTTTATTTCCTAAAAAGAAGTCATAATATCCAAACAATTTCTTCTTGATTATCTTCAAATAGAAATTAAAGAAAGCAAACAATTTCTTCTCTATTTAACCACAAATTTCTATTTTTCAAACATGAATTTCATTTTCTTGAAAGAGAAAATCAAAGAGAAAAAAAAAAGTTCAAACAAAACTTATCACAAAACATATCTTATTTAAGCCAAAGAAAAAAATACCAGTAAATAAATTATATAAACCTTGAACAAATAAATCAAAAAAGCCGCAGTTACGTGATCTAAAAAAAATCAAAGACTATCGCCAAACTATTAAATTTTTAACAAAATGATTTAATTCCAAAAAGATTGATAAACATATGTTGACTTTGGAAATTCAACACCGTTGGATCTGTATAATACACCACTGAATTAGTCTTTTCTTTATTTTTTGTTGCTATTCAAATAATCTATAGACTTTATAAATCAAAAGAAATCCCGATAAATAAATCTAATAAAATTTGATAAACTCTACGAAGACTTTGCATAGATTTAAAATAATCCATAAAATCAGCAGAATCCATAAACTTTTGAAAATCAATTAAAATCTTTTAAAATCCAGATTGAATACACCCCCCCTAAGTTTTATCGAAGTCCCCGCCTCACCTGCCTTTTGTTCGTTTTTTCGGTCCCGCTCGTTAAATAAACAATTTTTTTTTTTGAGGCCCGAAAGAGATTGCCCCCAAAGGGGAAGAGCGGAGAATACCCTAGATCGGGAGATTGTAGTATGCCCCAAGCCTGGGAGGGAACTTGGCCTCACAAGGAGGAGAATTTATTGCCCCATAAGGGGAGATACAGGAATCAACCACGGGACCTCCGTCCCGTGACCGGGTAGCCTTACCACTTGGGCTACCCGATTCCTGTTAAATAAACAATTTAAGATAGAAACTGATCCAAACTGTCAAATTTTATCTTCAACAGTCAACATTTATCCTCCTTGCAAGGCAATTTTATCTCAAATGACATATATATCCTTCTTAATTAATTACTAACTATTTTTTTATCAATTAAATATATTTTATTTCTCATCTTTCTCTCTCCTTCCAACTTCTCTCTTTCTATCTCCTATCTCATTTCTCTAACTTACTACTCTTCTCACTATCCCACGACCCACCACTAAATTGTCTCCCCTCTTTTCTTCCCATTCCTTTAAAAATTCATAAGAAAGACAGAAGTATTTTTAATAGTTGTCATCTCCAACAGAGAATATTTATTGCTAATCTAATTTTTTTTTGCTAAATCAATTTTAGATCTTTCAAAATTTAAAGCTTATGACTTATTGAAACTCATTTGATCACAAATTCACATGGTAATACAAAATAATGGAACTCTTAGTTGTAACAATAAGCGAGAGATTTTAGTCATAAGCATAAAATATAAGAGATTTTTTACTACAGGCAAATGGAGCTCTTCTTTTATTTTATTTTTGTTCAAAAGCAAGACGTTTTACTATTTTTTTTTACAAATTGTACTAGCTTTTTTTAAAACTAGAATAATCCCCAATTTTTATACCAATTCCTATATTTGATATTTTACACTGGGCGGAGGAAATTCATATACTATTTGAAAATGAAAAGAAGAAATAAGCATATGAAGGTTGCAAGGGGCATTTAATGGTGGAGATATGAGAGTAAATGAGAGGGTGGGCAAGGGTGGTGGGGGAGGGGTACCGGAAACGACGAATTGTTTAGGAAGACGAGGGAGAAAAAATAAAAGAAGATCATTGTTTCTAAGAGATAATTGAGGAAAAGAGAAAAAGATTGGAAATAGAATATATTTACTTCATAGAAAGAAATATTAGAAAGAGAATATATATTTAATTGATAGAAAGAAGTTAATTGATTAAGGAGGATATATATGTCATTTGAGTTAAAATTGCCTTGGCAAGAGGATAATTGTCTTGACAATATCACTAGCCATTTATTTAGCACCGTGCATAGGGATGAAGACATAGGAGAGGGAGGGGAGGCGAGGGGGTGGCGATCGCCCTCGATATTTCTAAAAATACTACTCCCTCTATATCTAAATAGTTTTAACATTTGAACTTTTCATTTTTATTCAAAATACTTCTAACATTTAGAATATCAATAGGTAGTAAATGCTTTTTTCCAAGATTGCCCTTTTACAACCACAACTCCCTTGTTCAATTTATCCAAATTTCAAAACTAAAATGAACACCATGAATTTTTGGTGGACTTTTTCTTTATTGTAATATTAAATGAATCTTAGTAACCAAGAGAATTTGTATATTTCCAATAGAGTATGATAACTAAGAGGAAAAGTGGATAATAAATTGAAGAGTTGTGAAAATTGATAATTACTCTTTAATATGATAAATAAAGGGTACAAGAGTCATTTTGTTTCAATTTTTGTTGACTTCATTAAATTCTTGATGTTTGTGAAAAACTCAAATGTTAAAACTATTTGGGTATGGAGTGAGTACTAGATATAATAATTTTTATATATAATTCGAAATACTTTTTCAAATTCGCCCTCAATATTTTTTTACAACTTTTATACGTAATTCAAAATATTGTTGTAATTTTTTCTCCCCGATGTCGAATTCATAGCTTCGTCTCTGACCGTGCAAAACTTAAGGATTTATCAATCGCACAAGAAACGTACCCTCGCGGTCAGACCTGTTTCACTCATAACTCTTTTCTATTTTTATTTTTTTGGTATAAAAAATGCTTTATCCCTGAAGTTATGGATATATCACTTCTACCCTCAATATTTTATTTTCTTCATTTTTTTCGTATGAAAGTTTTGTTTTCTTCATATTCCCTTCATTTTGAAACTCACATATAAACACCACTTCAACTTTTGTTCAGTTTTTATTCATCTATTTTGTACCACGAACAGGGGCGGATCCAGGATTCAAACACGGGGTATTCATTTCATAATCCAAATTTTTTTTTTTATAATTAACGAAAATAAGAAGACTAAATTATTAAAAGCTACCAATATTAAATAATGAAAAGTAACGACCATTGAAACTACAACTTTATCGTCATTCTTCTTTCTTTCATTGCTTGAAACCGGTTAATAATATCTCGATCATCAACGGTGCTGAACACTTCTTTCTCTACATAAGTCACCAAGCAATCATTAAGCCAACCATTACCCATTTTGCTTCTTAAGTCATCCTTCACGTAGTTCATTCCAAAGAATACTCTTTCAACACTTGCAGTTGATATTGGTAAAGTCAAAGCCAACTTCACAAGCTTGTACACAAATCTAAAGGTCTTGTGTTTCTTTGTTCGTACAAGAGTCTTACAAAGATCCGAGAGGCCTTTCAAGTTGGAAAAATTAGCATCTGTCCGAACACAACGAATATAAACTTCAAGTTGGGCAACCAACTCTTCATCTTCAACATCAGCAAAATCCTTTGGATATAATCTCGCCATCCTCACAAGTGATTTGGTATCAAAAGCTTCAAATGAGGAAAAAGGACTCAAGCATGCAACACATTGCAACAACTCGGTGCTATCGGGAGTAAAAGCGTTCATTCAGCTCCTTCAATATCACATCTATAATATGAACGAAGCAATCATATTTGAAATAATGCAAATAGGTAATGAAAGGAGCATTACGTTGGGATCTACTATCTTTCACATACCGTGACTTCATGTCGTGCACATTAATCCCAAGATTACCACATGATAATGATACTCTTTCAAAAAAATTCTTCCCATCCATCATCTCTCATTCGTTGAAACATTTTCTTATTGACTTTCAACAAGTTGCAAAGCATTCAAAATATCTTGATCACTCCTTTGCAATGCTTGAGACAAATCATCTGTCACCCCCCAAAATATATCGTCATCAAGTGCAACATGAATACAAAATCGAATTGTTTCATCAACAATAACAAACCTTTTGCTTCACTAGCGACTCTATCATATTTCAATTCTTCCAACACTTCAACAATAGGAGTAAACAATTTCTTCAACCTAAGAAGAACTCTAAAGTGAGACCCCCATCGTGTATCACCCGCTTGTGCAAGAGACAATTCTTGATTCAACCTTGTACCCGTTTCTACCATATCATTTTCAAGCAGATCTGCAAAATGAACACCTTGTTGTCTTCGAAGCAAAGCAGTACATTTGTTTGAACACCGTATCAAATTAACAATAGTAGTACGTTTGTCCACGAATTTGAGCTATACACAATCCGAATCCAGACAACAAAGTCTCAAGAGCCCCTTTAAGTGTTATTGCACTTGTTTCTTCAACATGAACAATGTCTATCAATCTCTCTACAACAAATCCTCTATTATCAACAAAACGCAAAACAACGGCCATTTGTTCATTGTTAGAAGTATCTCCAGATTCATCAACTAGCACACAAAAAATATCAACTCCAATTTCCCCTACAATTTTCTTAACAGTTTCAACCACACAAGCATTGGCAAGATCCTTTTGAATCATTGGTGTAGTCATCTTAAGATTACCCTTCGCATTTTTTATGGCTTCACCAATTTTTTCACAATTCCTCCCTAACGCTTCTACAAACTCACGAAAGTGACCCTTATACACTGAATTCTCGCTTTCATCATGTGCCCTGAAGGCCAACCCGCCCCTAACAAGATATTTGACAGCTTCAAGAGATGCTTTCAAACGGATAAGATAATCAGATTTCTCTTTTTCAGTATAATTTGAAAGAGAAGCTACAATACTTTGATTCTGATTCAAAAGATCATCACACTTTTTCACACACATTTTGTGATGACTATCAGGATTTTTCCCAACATGTTTTTTTAAACTTTTCTTTAGATGCCAACTCCTAAAACCTTTTTTCACAAATGTAGTTTGAGTACTCTCAGAACCATCGTAGAACAAATAGCAAGGCAAACAATATACGGCATCCCTTTCAATGCTATATTCCAACCAATCATATTCCTTATACCATGTACCACTAAATTTACGGTTGACACCAGACTTGTCATCAATAGGAAAATCTTTCATATAAATTCGAGTTGGCTCTTTCAAAAGATAAGCTCTTCTTACCTCATCTTGATCATTTGGATGGTACTCAATAATTTGTTTTCTTTTTGCTGGATCAGACTCCAAATATTTCCCCTTTTGATTAGTTTCATTTGGAATTGAAGGTGGAATTAGAGGTGGAATCGGAGCTTCGTATGGTGGCTCGGATTGTGCATTACTTCTTGAACTATCAATTGCACTTGAATCCCCGAATCTCGGTTTCGGCTTGAAAAATCTGTGCATTCTAAATAAGAAAAAAATTATCTAATTAGGGAGTGTGAAGAGTGAAGAGATGAAGATAATTAGGGACAGGGGCGGATTTGGATTTGATAATTTAGGGGATTAGATAATTTAGGGATTTGGATTTGGATCAAGTAAAAATCAGTAAAGTGAAACCATTTAACAGATGCAAATCAGTAAAGTGAAACCAGATGCAAATCAGCCACTATATGCTTAATTTCTTCTGTAATATCCAAAAGACATAACATATGGATCCAAACAGGGATTTTTAGGTACATAAAAGAAGTAATGGTTCTTTGTAACCTATGTGCCATATTAACAATTCCTGTCCAAAGATCTCTCATTTCATTGTGTTCATTTTGCAACTTTGAAATAAAATACACTTTCAAATTCGATGATGTTCCAAGAAAATTCCTAAGCAAAACCAGTTCGTCTTGAATTTTCAAATTTTGATGCAGTGAAGGACTTTTGGTGATCTCTTTCATTTCTTCTATGAGTGAATCAAACAATCCCAGTATGTTGGTTGAAGGAAAATGAAAAGATGATGAATCCATAAATAATGGAGCATATATTTTTCTTAGATGATGATGAATCCATAAAATTTCAATATATGCTTAATTTATAAACAGATGCAAGAAATTTGTAAAGAAATCTATGAAACGGATTCAAATGCCCAAAAAAAAAAGAAAATTGAAAAGGTGAACTTACAGTGAGAGGGGAGTTGGGATTTGGAGTGAAGAGATGAAGACCAAAAAATAAAATGGTGCTAGAGAGAATTGAACCCTGGACCTCTAACTTAAAAGGAGAAGTATTATACCATCTCTACTATTTTTGTTTCATGTTCAGGGTATTCATCGAATACCATGAATACCCTTTGGATCCGCCCCTAACCACGAATCATATGAAACCTTTTTTAAAGTATTTTTCTTCAAGATTTAAGACACAGAAGTTGGATTTGTCTCAGATCTTCACAGATCTAGATTTTTTTTTCTACGTTTCTAGGAGGATTCTTTCAACCCGGACTTGATCTGGGCCCTTTATCATCTTTCTACATCTTCTCGAGGCAATTTGTAGGACGGTTGATACGCCCATGGTCCTATAAATTGTCGATCCTTACGGAAGATGTTGAAAGTGATATTCTCATGTCTCTGTGGTTCAAGAATTGCGGAAAAGATGATGTGAAGAAGAAGATTATGTATTTGTATTGCTTACTAGTTTTTATCTTAGTATTTCCTAACCACCCAAGTTTTCTTGGATGTGTTTTTGTCTGTTATCATGATTTTTTAAAATCATTGTATTACTTTTATTTTCTGTTTTTCCATTAATTGTAAAAGCTTCGGCTATTTTGTGATTAATGGAAAAAAATTTATTTAGCAAAAAAAAAAAACTTTGATGAAATTTGAGACAAATTTTCAAAATGAATTTGGCACTGTCCCAAATCACCTACTAAAGAGTGAGAACAATTTGTGAGCAGTACACATAGGAAAACAAAGTAAAGGGTACACATCAGACCAGGACAGGTCAAGAACATGTGATCTCACTATGGACAAAAAAACTCTTTCCTTCCCAGATTCATTGAAGTTCTTGTAGTGATTTAATGCAAACATGTGATCTCACTATGGACAAAAACTTCAAAACAACAAATAATTTCATTTGGCAATTACTCCAAAGTAGACTAATAATTAACTGAAATTAAGAGTGTATTTAAATTGGATATGTTTTGCTGTTTTTGGTTTGAGATTCCAAATTTTCTATGGATTGAGTTTGGGAATGAAACTAAAGTAATAAATTATGTAAATTTTGATTTGGATTTAAGACTAGTTTAAAACTGAGATAAAAAATCTCAATCTAATCGGACCAAAAGTATCCGAAAAAGAATTAGTACTAAAACTTTGGGATAGTTCTGATATAGAGTAGGTCAATTAGACCATGTGGCACAGAACTAGCCACATCACTAGAGAATGAGGAGAGAAAACATTCTGTGATGACGTATCTAATTTTTGTACCACAAGGTGAATGTGGACTTAGTCCATATAAGAAAAATCCAAAACTTTGGAGTCCCCTGAGAAAAAGAACTGACATATTAAGAGTAATCTTTTGAATGAACTTGGCCCTAAAGTGTTGTTTATGGTCATCAAAGACTTTTTGAAATTAAACAGCATTTTGCTCCTCAAAAGAACAAACAACAATTTCATTTTGGAGGAAAAAGAAAGCCCCAGTTTGATAAAGTAAAGAAAAGACGGATGATAAATTGTCTCCACAGAAAAGCACAATCCAAAATACAAAAAAGTTGCAACAACTATGTTTTAAAGTTGCAATCCTCTTTCGGATTTTCTCTCTCTCTCTCTCTCTCTCTCTCTCTCTCTCTCTCTCTCTCTCTTTTAACCATTGATTAGATATTATTGATCTGACTAATAATTAAGTTGAAATTTAGACAACACTTTAACTAATAAGAATTCTTACACGCATTCTAGAAATTGTCGTTGTCCTATATTAGACACAAATAGAACTACTAACCTTTATTTAGTTAAGAGGCTTTACAATCGAGTCACAACTCTAAAGGGCCAACTCTTACCACTAAAACAAAGTCGTATAAACTTAACTTTTTTTTTTTAGATACAAATGTGGGTTGACCATTATTTTCAGATTAAACTGGACTTAGTTGTTGGAGAGCCCACTGAGTTCGACTCTCATTCGATAATTTGACATACCCCTTATATTTTTATATGACACTAACAACTAAGATAAATAAAACGGTCCAACTGTGGTGCTTATGGTGGCCTTTGAGAGGTGAATCTCGAAAGATAATTTGAACTCTCATTACTAGTGCGGTATTAGCAAGCCGTTAACACCGGCTGTCATTTTGATGGGCTCAACTTTGGAACGTTGCTACTGCTTTCTATTCCCTCTCTCTACTCACATTGTCTTCTTCTTACTGCTAAAGAAAATCATATAGTCTTCCATGTTCATTTACACCTTTTCTTTCACCGCTTTCTCTCATCTTCTTCCATTCACACACAAACCAGTTAACTCAAAGATTCATTCTTTAGCTGATTTTCAACCTCCAATGGTAATGGTCCGGTGTGCAAAACGAGCTGCCACCACTAGTGGAGGCGCCACCGGTGGCAGTTGTTGTAGAGCCAAGACATTCAACACACCAATCAATTGAAACACTGGTGGTGGTGCTAGCAGTCATTACTATACTCGGAGTTATTGCCGGAATAATAGCACGGCTCTGCGGCGGAAGACATTTTGGAGGATCAGGTGAACATGATATTGAAGGATGGGTAGAAAGAAAATGCAGAAGCTGCATTGATGCCGGAGTTTCATCTGCTCCTCCTCCACCATCAGCGGCAGCAAAGCCACCAGTTGAAGAAGCCAAAACAGAAGAACCCAAGAAGTGAAGAGGAAATTTATCAACTTCTAAGTAGTGATTTTTTTACAGAGGTAAAATATAGCAAGAAATTTTATGGTGTAATGTTTCCTATGAAATATATAGATGATTTAGGATAATCTGAAATGTTTGCATCAAATGTGAGAGATATGAAAGATGAAGAGAAGAATCTATTCTAGTAGAATCTATGTCCTACTAGATATTGGTCTTATTTAACACTGGTTTTGTGATATTCAATTCTACACATCTGAATTTTTCGAGATTATCGATTGTTATATAATCATGAGTTTAAGAACTCGTGATCAATTTGAAATATTTGTATTACTATTGTGAAACCCCATTCCCACATGGGATAAGTCTGAAAGTTGTGACTGGTATATAAGGTGGGCCTAAGTACCCATTATCATCTCGGGATATCCCTTTTGGCATAGCGAGTTCGGTTGCCAAGTAGATGATCGTGGGTACTGGCAGGCCCATGCGTCGCGTTGCGGGCCCGCGAGCTTGGGCCGTGACAGAGTGGTATCAGAGCCGGTGACCAGGCGGATGTGTGGGAGCTAAGTGCCACACCGTAAGAGGTGGGAGCCACCTCTAGAATCCTGCACACCTGGTTGGTCATGGGCTAAGTGTGTTTGGGACGCCTAGCGAGGACGCTAGGGTCTTGGGGGGGGGGTGAATGTGAAACCCCATCCCACATGGGATAAGTCTGAAAGTTGTGACTGGTATATAAGGTGGGCCTAAGTACCCAATTATCATCTCGGGATATCCCTTTTGCATTAGCGAGTTCGGTTGCCAAGTAGATGATCGTGGGTACTGGCAGGCCCATGCGTCGCGTTGCGGGCCCGCGGGCTTGGGGCGTGACAACTATAGTGAGAACGATAACGATTGACGAGTAGTCAGTCCAACTACTTCAATGTCCATTAGTCTCGCTCTCGACAGCAAGCATGGGGTGTGAGTTTTTTCTTTCTTTCTAAACTAGGTAGCATACACTTTCAGGCTTTTGTTTGGACCATGCACGCCGATAATACTCAAGTTTGAGATCTCTTTGTTATATAGTGCACAAAATTAATAGTACCTTAATCCTAAATAATGGGCAGCTACATGAATCACCGAAAGAATTCCGTGTCCTATATAAAGAAGGCCATCATACATAAAGAAGGTTACCGTTGCAGCAAATGGACTCCAGTGTGGTTTATATACATTGAATAATTTAGCAAGTATTGTTCCGTGATTACAGCATTTAAGTCTTAACAGCGTACAAATATCTAATTTACATGCATGCCATAATAGATAAATTGGATGGCACAGTGTATTAAAGGTCGATCACTACGGCAAATTATGGCAACTTTTTTTCTGGTTACCACTAGACCATGTCTTTACCGGTGATGAGCCTACTTCGTGGAAATTTTTGATATGAATCAGGTGTATCCTCTACGTTTAGAACTGACCACACAGTGGCGGAATCAGGATTTAAGTTTAGAGGGACCGTAGTAGAAAAAATTGAAAATTCTTGGACCCTGCCCCTTCAATGCTCTGCCACTGTGACCACATCATCACAAAATTGTCTATCTCAGTGATGTAGCAAATTCTAGATCACATGGTCCAATTAGAATTATCCTAATTCATACTCAGCCTCTTTTGCTCCAGATGTGTTTGGCTTTCACTTGGGTAGGGTATGATCTCTGGAGTTCTTACACTGTGCTCACAACAAGGACAATATTGAGGACTGAAATCTCACCGGAGACACAAACCCCGTCTACGGTGTAGCATTGACAGCCGCTCTTGATCTCATATCATCAACAATCAAACAAATAATTCATAGAAAAACAGATAAATTTGATGCACGCGTGAATTAGGGTTAGGATTCTTGAAATTGAAATTGAAATAAGCATAATCGGAAATTATTTACAAATTGGAAAGTATTTTACCAAATAAGCTCACCCCACGCCTCAGATCTAACCACGTCATTCCCGGAAATTTCGTCCGATAAATTTTGCCGTCGGATTAAGTTTCCCATCTACTTTCGCTCCATAATGGGAGAATTACAAGCCTGACAAACAAGTTTAAAAAACTTTCACTTCCCAGCCCACCCGAACCCGATCTCTTCTTGCTCCAGAAAACCAAATTTATGTTTTTTTGGCCCACATAAATTTGCACAGTGTGTTTTTATTTTATAAGCTATCTGGGGCTGCCCTCTCTTACCTCTGCTATCCACCAGGGATTTGCAGAGGGGTCGAACGGGACCGGAGAAATGAATTTGTCAATCTTGTAATTCTCCTACTATGACAACGAAAATAATGTGTTTGCTCTCCATCCTTTGTTAGGTCATCTAATAGTGTGTTGCTTCTTATTTTTATAAGGGAAGGTATATGGATTACAGGTGTCGAACTCGGGTTAAGATATCGGATGGAGTCGTGTAGTCACTGAGACACCATAGTTTGTTACTAGGGTGGGATGGTGAAATAAAATAAAAGCAAAATTTTCAATTCTTATCTTTTCATTCACAAGGACAGATGGATGCATTTATATTTATTTAATAGATTTTATCAAGAGCATAGAAAAGGAAAAGAAAGATACAGAGGGATTAGAAGTAAATCGAGTAGGTTTGGATTGACATGAAATCAAACCTTTTTAATTACGTAAAAGTGAAAATTTTGTAAAAGAATATGTGGATTTCATAAGTAAAAAAAAAAAAAAGTTAAATTCTGATATGGATTAGATTTATGTGGATTTTGTGGTTCAGAAGTGAAAACGTTATCACAAAATTGTTTTCTCTCATTATTCTGTAGTAATGTGCTTGATTGTTAACCACAAGATATAATGACCTGATTCATATAATAATTATCCAAAAAAAATTGTAAAACTTAAAATGTACTATTCCATACGTCCTAACAATAAATGCTCTCTATTGAATTTTTATTTTTCCTTATTAAAGAGTTGTATTTGCAGTCTCACATTAAATTGATTGTTACCACTCTTACCTTCTTCTAACTGGTACCACATGCGACACAACTCCACAACAAGAAAATACTTCCTACTAATACATGCCAACTCTGTGGACGATTACCTGAGAATACTGAACACATCCTCAGGCAACACTACATTGCCAAAAAAAATCTAGAAGAGCCTCTCACTCCCTGGGCAACTACCTTCGCCTTCGGATGCTGGCACATCTGGCTCTCTAGGAATTCTGATATATTCCGTAACAAGAATATAACTCGGACAAATTGTCATGAAGTTATGGTCAGAAGCATCGAATTTGGTTATACTAATAACCTCATACTTACTCCAAAATCAACAATACTCGTGCATATAAAATGGCAGCCTCCGCACTCTTTATGCTACAAACTTAATACTGATGGATCATGTAACTTAAATACGGGTGTGGGTGGTGCAGGAGGAATTATCCGCAATTACAACGAGGACTGAATATTAGGGTTTAGTGCTCACATTCCTATCACCACAAACAACGAAGCTGAACTCCTTGCCCTAAGGCTCGGCTTAAAACTTGCAACAGAACACAACTTACTAAATATTGAGATAAACCGTGACTCCAAAATCGTGTTAGACATGCTGGATAATTTTACAAATCTAAAATACACTAACATCATTTCTGATTGCAAATATCTGTTAAGTCGACTCAAATCACACAAAATCTCTCACCATGCGGCAAGTCAATCAAGTGACTGGCGTCTTAGCAAAGTTTGGAAGCTCTCGCATTTGTCATACCTGCCAAGTTTTCTTCTTTCCGCCGGACTTTGCTATACATGTATGGCAAAACGACAATGTGGGAAAGACTTACCCTAGACTTATGCCTTTTTAAGGTTTTTGTTGTATGTATTTTATGTTTTCTAGTTGTACTTTAATCTCGGATGTATTTACTGCTTTGTACTCCTTTTGTTATTCCTTTGTACTTTAATCTTGTCTGAAATGTCACAAGATCTAACGATATAATATATAAATATTGTTATATGAGTCACAAAAAGTAATAATTTATAACAACATTTAATGTAAATGTCGCTAACCAACATCAAAACGTCGGTTTGAACAAAAATTACTATAATCGACGCTATGAAACGTCGTATAAAATCTAAACATTGCGACGTTTGCAAAAAGTGTTGCTTTAACTTACTCTATTTTGTTTTAAGCGACGTTTGATAAAAACATTCACTACAAGAAAACAGTGAAATAGCGGCCGAATTTAGCGACCGAAATATTAGGTCACAAAATTACCGACGGAATACCGACCGCTTAGAAACCGACAACTTAACGGTCGTTATTACGTTGCCACTACGTCGGCCACATCGGTCTCGTTGACCAAATTAAAACGACACCGTTTTGTTCGTCCTTAACGACCGAGTACCAACGTAAAGTAACGACCGTTTACCGACAGACGTTATAACGACCGACTACCGACGGAAGTTAACGACCGTTTACCGACGGAAAAAATAACGGTGTATATTTATATATTAATATATGAGGGACACAAAACGACGTCGTTTCGTGTAAGTTAACGACTGACGACCGACGGTATTTAACGACCGTTTACCAATGGAAAAAATAACGGTGTATATTTATATATTAATATATGAGGGACAGAAAACGACGTCGTTTAGTGTAAGTTAACGACCGACGACCGACGGTATTTAACGACCGTTTACCGACGGAAAAAATAACGGTGTATATTTATATATTAATATATGAGAGACACAAAACGACGTCGTTTAGTGTAAGTTCACGACCGACGACCGACGGTATTTAACGACCGTTTACCGACCGAAAAAATAGCGGTGTATTTTATATATTAATATATGAGGGATCACAAAACGACTTCGTTTCGTGTAAGTTAACGACCGAAGACCGACGGTATTTAACGACCGTTTACCGACGGACTCGCTAACGACGGAATAACGACCGACAGGATAACAAAACGACGTCGTTTCAGTGTTGGATTTCTCAAAAAATATGGCCAAATTCAGTGAAACCCTTGTCACTTCCTTCTCCGTCGCATAGTCTCCTTCTCTCTTTTACCTACGAACCCCATCGCCTCAGCGCCATCTCCAACACCACCATCTCCTTCCTTCCCCTCCACCTCCTATTTCTTACAAACCCACCACTTCCGAAGCCGCTCTGAGACAACGCCGCCGCCTCCTTCTTCCCACGATGCCGCCTCCTTCTGGTATTTTTTTTAACTCGGATTACGGATGTATTATTTTTCCTTCATATCTAATTTTTTTTGGGATTTCTTTATTTTCTATGAGTGATGGCGATACAGAAGCTGGATCATATTTCTTAATTTAATATTCATTAATCATCAGAATGTAGCTACTGATTATTTTTAGGAAAATGAAGCAAGAAATGATTCCCTCAACTGTAGCTACTGATTATTTTTACTTGTAAATTTCCAACTTAGCACATTAGGCACGGTAATTAGCTTTGCATACTTCTCTATTTATTATAATGTTATTAATGTCAATATTTATGCTCTTATACCATTTATTCTTTAGCTTAATCAAATGTGGCACAAGGGATCACAATAAAAGAATGAGAGCAAAAATTGTTCACAAAGAATCAAATTTTAGGGTATTTTACCTTGTATTAGGTTTATGACATACCATTTATTCTTTGCATAATAAATGATGATATCAAAATAAAAGAATCAAATTTTATGGCATTTTACCTTGTATTAGGTTTACGACATACCTTTCATTCTTTGTATAATAAATGATGATATCAAAGTGGCAAACTTTTCTAAGTTTACTAGCTCTTTACCTTTAGTTTAGGGTGTAAAATTTCAATTTTATTCTCACATTGAAATTTTGTTAATGCACACCAAGAAAATTGTCACATTTGACCAATATTTATTTTTTGGAGCAGTTTCCGATCACCCAATTGCGTTGTATTGATGGGACCTGCCAGGAAGACCTTCATTGTAATTTGTCCACGTTTTATGCTTATTTGTAATATCTCCCCGGTTTATGCATCTTTGTATTATCCCCCATGATTTTCTTTCTTTGTATTATCTCCCATGATTTTGTTTCTTTATATTATCTCCCATGATTCTATGTCTTCGTATTATCTCCCATGATTTTATATCTTTGTATTATATTGCATCAAACAAAATAATGTTGAAAATAATCGAAATAGTTGACAAAATGCCATTTAAAATAGTAGACAAGATGTCATTATCACACGTTAATAATTACTTGGAAATAAGGGTGACAAATCATCAAAATAAGATTCAAAGTTAATATGCATTTAATTATTAAGACTTGATATACGCAGATATTGTGTTTGTAATGGAAGACCGTAGTTGGATGTATATGGATTCGACAACGAATTGTGGACCTCGTCATAGTCAAGAATTTATAGCGGGATTGAAACGATTTGTGGATTTCGCAGTTAGTACGTCTGCTAATGTACAAATTGATGGGATTAGGTGTCCTTGTGGGGTTTGTAAGAATAAGTATTTTCATATGCACGATATCGTGAAGTATCATCTTGTTATGAACGGATTCAGTGACTAACTATTATAATTGGACATGTCATGGTGAGGCATTCATTCCCATGCCTCAAATCCCGTTTGTTCATGAAATGGATAATTATAAAAGACATACGATACCGAACAATTATCGATATATGGTTATTGATGCTACGGGACCAAGTTTTAATGAGCAGCAAAATAGGGACGTGGAAGAACCTCCCAATCCAGAGGCACAAATGTACTATGACATGTTGAAAGCTGTTGATAGCCCACTGTACAATGGTTGTACAAACCATTCACAGCTTTCAATGACTGCTAGGATGTTGAGCATTAAGTCCGAAGACAACTTATCTGAAACTACAATAGATAAATTTGCGCAGTTGATGAAAGAGGCGCTTCCTCCAAATAATAATGCTTTAGACGACTTTTACAAAATGAAGAAATTGGTTAAAGACCTTGGATTACCGGTGCAAAAGATTGATGTTTGTGTTAACGGTTGTATGTTGTATTGGAAAGATGATGTTGAGAGTAGAGAATGCAAGTTTTGTGGCCATGCTAGATACTTTAAGAAAAAGAAATAAAAAAATACACGACAAAAAGAGATTGCTTGCAAAAAGATGTATTATTTTCCGATTACTCCAAGATTACAAAGATTGTATGCATCCGAGAAAAGCTGCAAGACACATGACATGGCACTCGAGGGCGGTGAGAGGGAAGAGGGAATAATGAATCACCCACGGGATGGAGAAGCTTGGCAACATTTTGACGAACACACACTCGATTTTGCGAGTGGAACCTCGAAATGTAAGGCTTGGGTTATGCACAGATGGTTTTGCACCTTTCGGCATGTCAGGGAAGAACTATTCTTCATGGCCAGTTCTTCTAACACCTTATAATCTCCCCACTTGGATGTGTATGAAAAACAATGTAATATTCTTAACTATCATTGTACCTGGACCCCAAAATCCAAAACACAAGATCGATGTGTACTTGCAGCCTTTAATCGATGAATTGAATCAACTGTGGGGTGAAGGCGCGGAAACTTATGATATCTCAAAAAAACAAAATTTTAAATTGAGGGCTTCATTACTTTGGACAATTAGTGATTTTCCAGCATATGGAATGTTGAGTGGATGGAGTACAACTGGCATTCACGCTTGTTCATATTGTATGGAGGAAACATAAGCGTTCCATTTGCAGTCTGGCGGGAAACAATCGTGGTTCGATTGCCACATATGCTTATTGTCACCTGATCATCCTTTTAGAAGAGATGCAAAGGGGTTCCGAAAGGACCGGCGACAAGAGAGAGCAGACCCGCCATCTCGCCTTACTGGTGATGAAATGTTGCTTAGAGTTAGAGATTATCAAAAAATTACCGATACAGCTGAAGAGATCGGTAAAGAGCAAAGCAGGGGTCGGGATCATAGTTGGGCTAAACGTAGTATATTTTGGGACTTACCTTATTGGCGGACACTTTTGATAAGACACAACATTGATGTCATGCATAATGAAAAAAATGTGTTTGATAATGTCTTTAACACCGTGTTGGACGTGAAAGGTAAAACTAAAGACAATGTTAAAGCTAGAGTGAATGTTGAAAGGTATTGCAGTCGTCCAGAATTGAATATTAAACACGATGGCCGAGGTAAAGCAACGAAACCGAAGGCATGTTTCACTCTTACCAAGCCTCAAAAAGAGATGGTTTTGCATTGGGTTAAAGAATTAAGGCTCCCAGATGGATATGCATCGAATTTGGCGCAATACGTTGATATGAAAGAGTTGAAAATGTCTGTAATGAAGAGTCACGATTCTCATGTATTCATGGAGAGACTTATCCCTATAGCACTTAGAGAAGTACTACCGGCAAATGTTTGGGGACCCTTGGGTGAACTTAGTTTGTTCTATAGAGATTTGTGTTTCCCAAAGTTGAGTGTGGCGTATATGCAAGAATTGGAGGACACTATCGCTATTTTATTGTGCAAGTTAGAGAGAATATTTCCTCCGTGATTTTTTGATGTGATGGAACACTTGCCGATTCACCTTCCGTACGAAGCCCGAGGTTGGTGGCCCAGATCGCGTTTAGGTGGATGTACCCATTCGAGAGGTAACAACCAATGTCTTAAGTTATCTCAACTTCATCTTTATTTTTCATGTACGTATTTACAAAGGTGATTAACTACATATGCTTTAATTAGATACTGCACCATCTGAAAAAGAAGATAAAGAACAAGGCTAGAGTTGAGGGGTCAATTTGCAATGCATACTTGGTCGAAGAAGCTGCTACATTCTTTAGCTATTATTTCGAACCCCACGTGAAAACGAGAGTTACAACCGTTGGGCGAAATGATGGTGAAGACGAGATTAGCGGACCAGATGTATTATCAATTTGCAACTTACTCGGAAGATCATTTGGAAAAAAAGAAAATATTTTATTATATGATAAAGATTATAAAACAGCCATGAATTATATCCTAATGAATTGTGAAGAGGTCGAACCATATATTCAGTAAGTAAACCTATATATTGCTTCATTTTTGTTATATAATTAAAAGTGGCCAAATAATAATATTGTCATTTAATTTGTAACCTAGGAAATTTGTCAGTGAAGTACATGACCAAAGCCCGCAGATAACGGAGGAAGAACTTCAAAGTCGAGTTTATAATGATTTTTCCAAATGGTTTGGAACTCATGTAAGTTGGTATTGTGTAGAAATGTACTTGTCTTAAGAATGCATAATTAAAGTAATTTAACTTTTATTGTTCTCAACAGATATATAGCCTTCAGGAACATTCCGAAAGTTTGTTGAAAAATCTGTCTTGGGGCCCGTCAAGGAGAGTGATGTCATACACCAGTTACTTTGTTAACGGTTATAGATTTCACACCAAAGCCCGCAGCGATGGAAAAGGAACGACAAACAGCGGGGTATGGGTTAAAGGAGATTATTACGGTGAGTTGAAGCAAGTAATTGAGGTTCAACTTGCTGGACTATTTGACCAAAAAATTATTCTTTTCAAATGCGACTGTTTGATTCTACTCCAAATCGAGGTTTAAGAGTGCATCCTCAATATAAACTTGTAGAAATCCATAGGAAAAGAACCTACCAGGGTTACGATCCATTTGTATTTGCTTCCCAATGTCAACAAGTCTACTACACACCTTATCCGGGTAGTAAGACAACATCTAGGGCTGATTGGTTGGCTGTATGTCGTTCCAAACCACGTCTATTTGACGTTCCTGGTGTTCCGGTACCGTATCAGAACGAAGTATGCGAGGAGGAGACCAGTCGCATTGATCCAACTATTACTAAAGTTGGTCAACTTTCACAGCGGTCAGGGGAAATTGAAGTTGTACTTGTGGCCGGTACGAGCCGTGGTTATGAAGATGATGACGATGGTGATGATGAAATTATTTCGGGTGATGACAATTCTAAAGAAGAGGATGAATTTATGTCGGATGATGATTTAAAATGATTAAGATTTTCTCGCTTCTTGGAATTCCACATATTGAAGGTGAGTAATATTTGTTGGTTTTTTTTGTACTTTATTACCATAAATTAATTGTCATATTTGTAAAACACAAGAGGGGGGGGGTGAATTGGGTTTTAGTCGATCTTGCAAACTTTTTTCAAATCTATTCAATGCTAGTGAGAGTTTGAACAAGATGAACAAAAGCAAAACTAAAACCAAACACAAGACAAAGGATTTAGAGTGGTTCGATTCACTCAGAATCTACATCCACTACCTTGAGCCGCACCCAAGGATTTGCAACAACTTCACTAAGAAGATTTTTTACAATTGTGGCTAACTCACTAAGAGTTTTACAACACAACCACAATACACAAACTCACTAAGAGTTACTTGCCCACACAAAGTAGGACTTTTACAAGATTAATCCTATCACTAAGAAAGGGAATAAGATGGGTTAAATAACAAAGTTGTTCACTCTTCTAAGTGAAAGATATATACCTTTGAAGTACAAGAATTGTTGGCTCTTTAGAACATATGAATTCCACTCTTTGTCTTGCTTTTTGAAATAACACCTTTGAATGATTTAGATCATGGAAATGAAGTGTTTTTGCTTTGAAGGTGTTTAGACTTGATAAGAAATCAATGAAACTTTGATGTGCAAGCCCTTGAGTCATTTTCTAGCTTTGGAGTATTTATACATTTCAAAATAGGCTGAAAAACGACTCTGCAACGGTCAAATAACGGCTAGTTCTCGCAGAGGTCGGTTGACCGAACACAGACCTCGGATGACCGAAGCTAAAGCTCGGTTGAGCCTTAGCCAACCTCGGTCGACCGACCATAGCTTAGGTCGACCGAACTCCCCTTTTTCCAAAGGGTTCAACTCTCTGTAAAGGTTCGGTTGATCCGACCTTGAGCTCGGTTGACCGACCTTCCTGAGCTTAGAGAGAAGTTGATATTTCACACGTTTTGAAATCTTTTGAAGTCTAAAAGGTTTTCCCAAAAGGTAACAAGTAAGAACAATTGGAAAACCATTTTAAAGGACTTAGACCTTGAAAACAAAGGCTTTTGGAAATAAGAATCCTTTTGAAACTTAGCCTTTTGAAAACGTGTTTATGATGCATGCAAGACTTGAGTGTTGTGTACTTATGTTCATTAGAGCATTGGTTAGAGCTTATAGGATAAAGACCATTAAAGACAAAGCTATTCTAACCAAACCTAAGTCTTCAATCTTCAATCTTGATAGATGAGCCTTGAATAATATGACTTTGAATCTTGATCATGGCTTGATTGAAGTACTTAGATCTTCCATAATAAGTTCCGATATTCTATCACAAAGATATAAAACATTAGACACAACATCAAGTGTTTGTCCATTATCAAAAACCGAGTTCGTTCGCCCGTAGGGCTTACAATCTCCCCCTTTTTTATTATGACAAATTTTGATGTAATTAGATAGAATATGGTTAATTTAAGTGCAGGGAAACAAGGCAAAAGATAAGACAAGAACATATAAGAGCGAGACTAGTGCTTAGAAGATAAAACCGAGAGTGGAACGAGAGACATAAGCACTAGCATGATAAGTTCTTTTGCCATTGCATTAGGGACTCTTTGAAGAGCCTTATATCACAACCAACCTCCTTTCCTCCTTCCTTCCATCACAAGGCTAGTTTTGAGAAATATAATATATTCAAAATATAAATGCTCCCCCTCAAAACATGCCAGGGTAAAAATGAGTAGCATTCTTGTGTGTAATATACATACCTTAGTTTACACAAGACGCTAACTTACCATTTTCATCAATGTTGATGTGAGTGCTAAGGATCCTATTATAAAGAACATGCTCACACGAACATTAGAACTATCAATGGTTTGTTATCATCAAAACAACATAGAATATTTTGCCCTTCGGGCTAACAATATTGTATAACTTTTTAACATAATTCAAAGTAGTAATTTTATTGTCATAATAATTTGATTCTTGAATTTTGCAGATTGCAACTCATGCATTTCCGAGGATATACATATGAATGACATCAAGGAGTTTATGAGAAGTGCACACTTTGATTGTGAGTTTTGATAATTAAAATAAATTACTTTGAATGTGAGAGTTGTAATGTAATGTGCACACTTTGATTGTGAGTTTTGATAATTCAAAGTGTGCACTTTGAATGTGAGCGTTGAAATGTAATGTGCACACTTTGATTGTGAGTGTTGTAATTCAATGTGTGCACTTTGATTGTGAGTGTTGTAATTCGAAGTTTGCACTTTGATTTTGAGTATTTAATGTAATGAGAAGTGCGCATTTTGATTGTGAGTGTTGTAATGTAAATTTGTGTTTTTAGTAAGATATTTGGTTATGTAATGTTATTTTTGGGTTTATTGATTATTTTTGCTATTTGAGATCTTATTAAAACTATTTCTGATCTTATTTTTGCTATTTTGTTATTGCTTTGTTTTATAATAGGGATTTAATTAAATATAATATTTATTTTTTTAAATAAAAACAATTTAGCGACGTCCACCATCCGTCGGTATTCGGTCGTTCAAAGTTCAAAGTCAAACATCAACATTGTTGACTAAGCCGTCGGTATTCGGTCGCTATATGGTGACCCGAGTTTCCGTTGCTAAATAACCGTCGGTATTCCGTCGTTTATAGGCACAAGTCAAACATCAACATTGTTGACCATTCCGTCGTTAAAAGGCCGTCGGTATTAGGTCGTTAACAGGTCAAGTCAAACATCAACAATGTTGACTATTCCGTCGTTAAAAGGCCCAAGTCAAACATCAACAATGTTGACTATTCCGTCGCTATTTCGTCGCTATATGGCGACACTACATTCGATTGCTAAATAAGCCCTCGGTATTCGGGCGTTACCAGGTCAAAGTCAAAAGTCAACCATGTATTCTAGTCCGACGCTATTCGGTCGCTAAATTGTGACCCCACTGGCCGTTGCTAAATATGTAGTCGGTATTCGGTCGGAAAATTTGTTAGCGACGAAATTTACACGACCACATATTTCGGTCGTTAATCGGTCGCTAAACCTTAATTGGCGACGGAAGTGTCCGTCCCTGTTACACGGTTTTCTTGTAGTGGTTTGGTACAAAAAGTTGTTTTTGTTGTAGTGTTTTATCCCATCAATAGAAGATGAAAGGTAGAAGGAAAGAGGAACAAAAGAAGCTAAGGGGTAAAAAAAGGCATGAGTTCTAATTGCATAGGCTTTGCTAGCTAGGTTCATGACTCGTGAGCTCACCTGATAGACGTTCTTATCTTTTTAACACATACTAAGTAAACACTAGTTACTTAATGCATATCTCATCTAAAGCTTTTTAAGGGAGATAGTATATATAGTAGAATTGACATAAGTACAATGAATCATCTTAATTTTCTCTTTTACATAAACCAATACTATTTTTTTGTAGTATCAAACTGATCTAAAAGGGATGATGACTAAATACTTTGAATTGACATATAATTACTTTATTAGGCTTGCATTTTTACATATAAATAAATACAAGTATACAATATCGCAAATCTATCATGTCTTATATATTTATTGTATTTATGTACTGTCTTACACTTTTTTTTGTATGTGCAAGTATTTCTTCTGTATTGTAATTAGATTTAGGACAATGTCACGAAACATGGCCAACACTCGCCCATCGGATGTTTTCCCGGTGAACCTCCCTCTTTTACTAATGTAATATTTTGCATAACAATGCCTTGGCATGGTAAACTTTCACTACATATATAATAACATTTGAAACACTGTCCCCTTTGATAGTCTGATATAGAACATTTTCCACTTGGACAGCTGTAATAACAAATGGTACTCCCTCAGTTCCTAAATATAAGACTCTTTAGATAATTTTAGAAAATTAAGAAACTTGTCATTTTTATCGAAAGTTCCAATATTACCTCTCTCTCTCACTTCTATATCATAAGAAAAAGAAAAGAAAAATTAGGGATGACAGAGGACGCAAATAAAAAAATGTCGAGGGTATAATTGGAATAGATTGTTGACAACTAATAAAATAACCTTAAATGACAATTAATTTGGATACCTATAGATTAAATCATGCATTCAAAATGGAAATTCTGATATGTACTTGATCTATGTGTACCTTGTGGTCTAAAATATTTCACATCATTACAAAATTGTCTCTATTCTAATTTTATAATGATGTGGACGATTCTTCACAAGGTCCATAAATATTGGATCCATACTAGAACAACAACTTGTGAATCTATATCCAAGATATAAATTGATATACATTCACGAGTAACTACTGTTCTAGTTCTAGCATGGATCAAATATTTATGGACTTTATGGTTTAAAACTGTCGATGTAAATCTAGAAACAACAAGAACAAAATAATCCCCTTTTGAGTAACACATAAATCCCAGTTCGAAAAAATTATAAGGAACATAATCAGAAAGCATAAAAAAGAAATTAGGACAATTGGGTCCCAGATTTGTCAGCGCGCGGCGGTATATTCTCTTCCGATGTATTTTTCAATTCACTAACGAAAAATCAGGGAATGACATTAGACTGGCACTGTTTTTGCATAAAGTCCAAAACATGACATTGAACAATTGGGGAACAACATTTCTAGCCACTTCCGTCCCGAGGCTAAAACGGAAGTCCACTTCTTCCGGCAGAGTTTTTACCCCTTTTCCTCTTCCCCTTCCCTTCATCGCGATTTTTGAATACCTCAAGGAAAAAAAAAACCGTCCCCCTCCCGCTGCGCCTTCGCTTTTTTAAACTTTAGCATTGAATATTGTTTATGAAATTGGTAACAAATTGTTGATATTTTGAATTATATTTGACTTTTGTGAATTTTGGGTAATTTTGAAATTATGGTTTTTTATGAATTGGGGCTATCTTGAATTTAGGGTTTTTGTGAATTAGGTAATTTGTGTATCTATGCATGTAGACTTGTGAAAATGTCAACGGAGATGTTGTGAATGTGCGAATTTACATTTATAGCATTTGTGATTTTAGGGAATTAGTGAACTTTTGAAATTGATTTTTTGGTGATTTGTGATTTGTGAATCTATGGCTATGGCAATAGTAGATTTGTTTAAATAACCTGTGTTTTTCCTGATAATTTGTATATATATTATTTTTTGTATAGATGGTCGTACCCGCTCATCTTCAACCCGGTCCTTTCGATCTGGCCGTCTTGAACAAACAACCGTCCCATAGATCCTTAAGAATATGGCTAGGGGATGAGACACTCAACGAACCTTTAAAGGTTATTACTAGTTCGGACAACTTTTACACGGCCTATAGTAGAGAAACCAACCTAGGGTAGTAGACCTAATAGACCTGGTAGGTTTTGGAGGTTGCTGTAGAGTAGGTAATATGAATGTTGATCACGCTCTCGTGATTGCATTAGTTGAGAGATGGCGCTCGGAGACCCACACGTTCCACCTCCGTTGCGGTGAGGCGACCATCACACTAGAGGATGTAGGCTGTCTTCTAGGACTACCCTACCAGGGGCCATGTAGTCTCATTGAATCACAGCTACAAGTACACCAAGGGTTAATGGGTTGATCACGTCTACACTTTTTTAGGATTTAGACCCAGTGAGGCTGCAATCAGGGGGAACACTTTGCAGCTGGTAGAGGTATATGCCCATATTAATGAGCCCTTAGCAAATGATGCTACCCACCTCCAGGTACAGTAGAGGGCTAGGGCATTAATCTTCATCCTGGTGGGTACTTTCCTTTTCCCGGATAAGTCGGGGGCCCGAGCCAACATGCGTTATCTTCTAACCCTCGGTGGTCCCCTTGAGCATCACACACATTCCTGGGCCAGCGGTGTTCTCGCACATTTGTACCGCCAGATGTGCATCTCGTGCATGGCTGATTCCAAGGACATTAGCGGGCGTTGCTTGCTGATTCAGGTTTGTCCAATGCCTTTAAATTTAAATGTGATTTTGTGATTTAAATATTTAATAATCAATTTTGTTTGTTTTGACCAGTTGTGGGCGTGGGAGTGTATTTCATTTCTCCGCCCGGCGAACCGAGGCAACATTCCGGATGAGATCCCCACCGACGGTAGAGCGCACGGGGCTAGGTGGAATGTCCCTCGGAGTTTCCGCAACACTCCGAAAGCGCAGCTGTTGGTGTTTCGCGAGCAGCTCGATTTGATGACCGAGACACAGTGGGTGAGTTAATTTCATTGTTCTTGTATTTATTTATTTTTAATTAACTTATTTGTTTTACTTTAACAATTATTATTTTTTGACAGTTCATGTGAAGGTCGTACCCAAATGCATAGAGGGTGACTCGGGAAGCAGACTTCTTTATGACGTGTCGATCCCGTACGCCACTCATCTGCTTCGAGATGGTTGAGTACCACCTACCCGACAGGGTCATGCGTCAATTTGGCTTCCACCAGGTAGTACCAATCCCGGCAGGTACAGAGGGCACTGTTGAGGGTCGAGACCTCCACGCGGTGAGGGCGTCAGCTACAAACAAATGGGAGACCGTCCACACCAATTACATAGATTTGTGGGCCCATCGCGTCGATGCACTGGAGGCCGCTGCTCCCTCCATTGGTAATGTTATTGCACCAACCCGCGAGTACATGGATTGGTACAATCCCATTATGGTTCACCACATGACGAACCCCCAAAATGGGGACCAAAGGCCACTCGCGATGGGAATTCAACCCACCGCTACAGCAGAGGACATTTTGGGTAAGTTTTATTCGTGTATTTATTTCTTTGTTCATATTTATTTTCTGAATTTACTAATTTTAATATTATGTTACAGGAGGAGGAGTCCAAGGTGATGCTGGAAGAGTTTGAGAAACCTGCCACTCGAACAAATGCGCAGTACAAGTCACTCATCACCTGGGCCGCAAAAACGATTAAGGATGCCTTCACAGCTGCAGGAAAGCCGGTGACATGCCGATCGCGGGCTGCTGATGTTGTAGAAGCTGCCGTTCTGCAACCTTCCACGCAGCCTAGAGAGCATATTGCTGGTAGGGCTGCGGTTGGGAGGCCGGGTACTCGTCGGAATCGACAGGCAACACAGGAGCACCTTGTAGCGCGGCGCCTGAGGCAGCGCGGCGGTGAGGCGGGGCCGTCCCAACCGCAGGAGAACCCGACTTAGTCTACTGCTCAGTTCGGGACTCAGCCAGATGTACCCCCGACATTTGAATACCAATTTCCCAGCCTCGGCACTTATTCTCCTGGTTTTCAAACGGGAGGACATCCTGGTGCGGGGACTTCGTCGTCGGGACTACCGGACGTGTATTTTGGTGCGACACCCTCGTACAGTCACGACCTGGACCAGGCACAAACGCTACAGCAGACTCCGCAGATCCAACCAGATTCCCCTGAGGAAGCGATACGAATCGACCCAGAAGGTGCAGAATACTTCGAAACGGAGCATGGTAGTGCTGTGCGAACCTGGGACGACAACACTTACTATCTCCTGACTAACCCGCGAAGGTCCCACAGATACACCCATTCAGGACCGTAAATAGGATTTACTTTGTATTTAATACATTTGTTTTATTCGTTCGTGAGCTTACAAACAGTTTTATTTATTACATACACGGTTCCATTTTTTTCTGTCATTTTTTTATTATTGAAGTCAGTTTCGTCAAAGTATTATTTTACACTTAATTTGGTAATTATTATGCTTAAAAGATTCAACTGTTCCCGCCAAAACGGATTTTTCACTTGGGATTTTCTGCCCCTAATGGAAAAAGTTCAGTTTCATTTTTTTGGCTTGGGCCTCGAGTGGTTGAGGACGAAAGTCCCACTTCCGTCCCGGGGCCAAGACGGAAGTGGGCCTGGTTGACGTGGCAAAAAATGTTGTGTTGGCTCAGGACGGAAGTCCCACTTCCGTCTTGGGCCAGAAATGTTGTTTCCCAAATTTCCAATGCCATGTTTTGTCCTTTATGCAAAAACACTGTCAGTCTAATGCAATTCCCGAAAAAAATCACAAGCCTGACAAACTAGCTCGCCCTTTCCCCCAACATTGAAAATGGTGGATTTGATAGGAATCTGTATGGACTGAGTATCGTGAAAATGAAGTTTCTCAAACTTGTGATTCTCCTTTAATGAAATCGAAAATAGTTTGAATCATAACTACGATCTACGAATGATATTTAAATGATTGCGAAGAACCCAAGAATACTAGTTTTGATAAAATTTTGTTGGAAGATGGATCTACACATGCCTTACTTATTCAAAAGAATGGAGAGGAAAGATAGCAATAAAGGGGACAAAAGAAACAAAAACACAGAGAGTGCTTTGCTAGATGGCCAGATAAGTATTCTTATTTTATAGACATTTTTATCTAATGAAACACTTGTTACTCTTTTGTTTTTTTGTTAGACACATGTCACTCTATCATTTCAATGGGAGATGAAAGATAAGAACAAAGAAGTGAATGGACCAAAGATGATTTTGCTAGGTCATAAGATAAGCGTTCGTATCTTTCTAATGGAACACTGGCACTTTTATCATCTCAGTAGAAGATGAAAGATAAAATGAAAGGGAATAAAAGGAACAAGGGACCAAAAAGAGAGTTTTAATAGGTCACAAGGTAAGCGTTCTTATCTTTTAGACGTTATTATATTTTTAATAGAATACCTGTCACTTTAGCATATTAATAGAAGATAAAAGATAAAAAAAAAGGGAATAAAATGCGCAAAGGACAAAAAAATCTTTAACATGTCACAAGGTAGGAGTTCTTATCTTTTTTATAGAACACCTGTCACTTTATCATCTCAATAGAAGATGAAAGATAAAAAAGAAACAAACGAAGCAATGAATAAAAAATGGAGCTTTGTCAGGTCACAAGATAGATGTTCTTATCTTTTAGAAGTTCTTATTTTTTTTTTTTAAATAAACACTTGTTATTTTATCATCTCAAATAGAAGGTGAAAGCTTAGAAGAAGAAAAAAAAAAGAATCGACGAAAGAAGTAAGAGACTAATAATGTCCTTTTTACTAGGTCACAAGATAGACGTTCTCGTCTATTTAATGGAACACCTGCCAGTTTATCATTTTAAAAGAATATAAAAAAATAAAAAGAAAGAAGAATAGAAGAAGTTAGGGATCAAAGAGAATAGCTCAACAGTTAGTAGTGCCCTAGGACCATGAGTATGTGTTGTACGTTTTTATATTTTGAGCATATTATTTGAATAGTTAATTTTTCTTTTGAACATCAAATATGTGATTTGATATATAGTAAAACTCATTAGCTTATATAATTACTATTTTGATTATCCATAGTTTTATATAATGTTATATACAAGAAATAAAACTAGTATTAACTTTGATTGATGATCATATCACAGATACATATTGGGATATATTGTATCGAACGTGATCCGAAAGAGAAGTAATACTCCATGGTTCTACTAGTCATAGGTATTACTTCCCCAATACTATTTGGGGTCCTTAGACCTTATGTCTTCATCGTTTTCAGCATGAATGGAGCTACGTTTTGACTCAGACAAACATTACTTTTAATCAAGTAATTAATACATCTGATGATCGGATGTAGTATCCTATCATTACTTGAATGTGAGAGGCATTTAAAGTGACTTGTCTCTTTCTTTTTGGAGAGAGATATATGTGGGACCCTCACTAAGGAATGCATGACCGTACTCAAATGTATTTAATAAAGTGGTCATTAAATATTATTTGTTGGAATAGTCAACTTGGAGATCGAGTAAAAATATAATTAAGCTTTATAATGGTACCATACCTTATGCTTAATTGGGATATCGCGAGACAAAATGATTAAATAGTGGATTGAGACTAGGTAATCCTTCCACCGATCATTCATTCACTCCGTGTAATACCCATAACTTTTTGCCTGCATGTAATTTATTTTTATGTGACTAAGTGTGAAGCGTATGTATTTCGTGTGATTGCGTGTCTATTTATTTTTATAACATTTTATATGTTACTTTTTGTATATGTTTTAGTGGAAATTAAATAGAATATATTATAAAGAAATGAAACAATTTAATAAGTAAAATAAGTGGCAAGAAAATCAAAGGGCATCAGTTTGGAGGTTTTGGGTATTAAATAAATAAAATAAAGGCAAGGCTTTTCATGGGTTGGGGGTTAAGGAATTTAAAACAAAAAGTAATATATATATATATATATATATATATATATATATATATATATATTATGTAAAGAGGAGGGGATTAGGGAATTCCGCATTCACCAAACAAAAGAATAAAAAAAATTGGTTGGTCAAATGTTAATTTGAAATTTGAAGTTAGTGAACAGTCAAAATATTATGGGCATTTTTGAAATTTGTTAGTAAAATTCACTTCACCTAATTCGACCCACATTAAACCCGACCTGACCCATCATTGCCCGTGGCCACAGCAACCAGGACCCGGAGTAATTGGGTTTTGGAAAAAGCCAACTCTTTTTTATCAGTAACTTGATTAATTCTGTAGGGAAAAAGCCATTTCATTGTATTAAAATTCTGTCCTGTTGTTGAATCTGAGTCCTTCGTGATTTGCAGCATCTTGGGAAATACTTCAAGCAATCTTCTAAAGCATTAGAAAATCAGGTAGCTAGAGAAGCACGATTCTATGGTGCTCTCATTAGGTATGTTTTTCACACTCAAGAATTTATAGACAGTGTTGTCTTGTCATTTGTTTTCTTTTATCTCTCATATTTTTAGTAGTTGTTGATGATCAAATAGACTGTGAGGGTCATGAGAGTGGTTGTCCCAGTGGGGAGCACTCGATCGGGGACCGTGAGCTCACAGGTTCGACACTCCCTCCCCCTTTCCTCCCCGAATAAAAAAAATAAAAAAATAAAAAATAAATAGACTGTGAGGTCTCAGGTTCGACACCCCCTCCCCCTCTGTTAGGTAATATTTCTCTCAATCCCACATTGGTTAGAAAAGAAAAGTGTAAAGGCAAGAGGCCTTATAAATAGATCCACCTAGTGTTGAGTTTATTTGTACCAACTCCTTGAGTCTTGTGAGTGTTTAGACTTGGAGTTTTAGAAGAGAGTTTGTAATTTTTATTCCGTTCAAAAATTACATAGTTGAAAGTTTGTACCCTCCGGGGTCGTGGATGTAAGTCTGCCTGCGTTGAGACCGAACCACGTTAAAATTCTCGTGTTGTTTTTCTGCTTTCTTTTCGTTTCCATTATAATTTGTTGTTTGGAGTGTTTCGCTGCCCAACAACTGGTATTAGAGCGCGAGGTTCAGGTTTGGGAGGAGACGAAAGAAGTTGCAGATTTAGTTTGCGGATAAGTTTCCGGTGTTTAAATTATGGAGTCTTTAAACACCGTTGTGCCAATGAAGAGTGATGTTCCATCTCCCCTCTTTGATGGAAAAATGATTTTACCTTATGGCAATGCACGATTCAAGACTATTTAGTGCAACAAGGTCTTGATTCTGCTCTGGATGATGAAAAGCCAGAAGGTATGAAAGATTATGAGTGGGCTACAATTAAGAAGAGGGCGGTTAGTACAATTCGATTGGCTTTGGCTCCACAAATCAAGATGACGGTGTTGAGAGAGACGTCACCAAAGAAGTTGTGGGAGACTTTGGAGAATAATTATTCCTCGAAGACTTTGACTAACCGTTTGAAGATGAAGATGGATCTGTACTCACTCAAAATGGAGGAAAGAGGTAATCTTATTGATCACACTAATAAATTTAATGAGTTAGTATCTCGACTTGAGAATGCAGGGGAAGAGATTAAGGATGAAGAACAGGCGTTGTTGTTATTGGCTTCATTACCAAAATCCTATAAATCGTTTGTGCAGTCATTGTTGGCAGGAAAGAACACACTGCAATTGAATGAGGTTTCAAAAGCCTTGAAGGAAAACCAACAGATGATGAATGAGGATTACCCTGAGGATGATCGAATACTAGCTGTAGAGAGTTCTCGAAGAGGGAGGAATCAAAGCAAGAGTAGAGGTGACCAAGGAAGAGGGAAATCTCAGCAGAGAGGTGATTGTAGCGAGATCGAGTGCTTCTATTGTGGGGAACTTGGTCATTTTCAAAGCCGTTGTCCAAAGATGAGGGATGATTTGAAAAATCTCCGTGAACAGATGAAAGGTAAGTCAAGGGTATGTGATTCCTCTACAAATGTGGTCAACGATTATGATGATTTATATTTGACGAGATGTTTGGATGACACTGTTGAGAATCATTCAAACTGGATTATGGATAATGCTGCTGACGTGCATATCTGCAAGGACCGAGACGTGTTTGATACTTTGCAGATGGGAGACTTTGGCTACATCAAAGTGGGCAACAACTCGAAGGTGAAAGTTGAAGGCGTTGGACGAGTCCGCCTGAAATTCCACAATGATGTGGTAAAAGTACTTCCTGATGTTAGATTTGTACCTGATTCGAGTGCCAACATAATTTCGTTGGGTGAATTGGCATCAAAGGGTTACAAGTATGTTGAAATTGGGATTTTCTGCAAAGTGTATAGAGGCAACCGTCTGGTTATGCGAGGCAAAAAGAAAGGGAAGAATTTGTACCATCGTGATGGTCATTCTTTGAAGAAGCAAGGAAGTAAAGTTGGAGGAAGAACAGAGAAGGAGATCGTAAAGACTGAAAAGAAAGTTAGGTTTTCTGATTCTGTTGAAACTTGGAAATTTGAGAAAATGGAGGATATGTTAGGTAATATTTCTTTCAATCCCACATTGGTTAGAAAAGAAAAGTGTAAAGGCAAGAGGCCTTATAAATAGATCCACCTAGTGTTGAGTTTATTTGTACCAACTCCTTGAGTCTTGTGAGTGTTTAGACTTGGAGTTTTAGAAGAGAGTTTGTAATTTTTATTCCGTTCAAAAATTACATAGTTGAAAGTTTGTACCCTCCGGGGTCGTGGATGTAGGTCTGCCTGCGTTGAGACCGAACCACGTTAAAATTCTCGTGTTGTTTTTCTGCTTTCTTTTCGTTTCCATTATAATCTGTTGTTTGGAGTGTTCCGCTACCACACAACCTCCCCTCCCTTCCCCGAATTAAAAATAAAAATAGATTGCAGCAAAATTGGAAAGTCAAACGGCATCGTATAGTGCCTGCTGCTTCTTATGCCGCTCCCTTCGGTTTGAGTTTCTTGGTGCAAATTCAGTTTCTTATGCAAGAAAATCGAGCAATCTGAGGATAAAGAATTTGGATAAGGATTCCCCAGAAGATTTAAAGAAACAACGTGGGGATGATGATGCTTGTGTAAGAGAACCACATTCTCTCCTTCGTGAAGTTCATAGAGCCATTTCTGAGGAACAGGTATACTTAGGCTGCAAACGGGTCGTATTTTTATCCGTATCCGACTCGAATCCGATTTTATTTTTAGGATATGGTAAGAACTCTAGATTCATATACCCGCATCCGAATCTGGGTCCGTACAAGAGTAATAAAACGGTTACGAATATGAAATATAAAAAATCGTAACCGTTAAACCTGAATCTGCTTCAGGTAAAACAATATATATATTCCCTAAAACAATATATTTTACATGATTTATAGGATTTAGGACTTTTTTGTAATATAAATATTTTACAGGATTTATGTGATAATTATTTATATTGCAATTTTAGTCCTGTATATATACATTCTTAAGAGTTAAAAAATAACAAACCTTAAGTGCGTGTTTGGTACGCGGGAATGGAAAGGAATGAAAAGGCATGTCCCACTTCTCTTTCCATTCCGACGTTTGGTTGGACAATTTGAAGTGGGAATCATCATTCCACAGGAATGACAATTCCAGGAAGAAGTGGGAAAGGGCATTCCACACCAAAACCTATGGAATGACCTTTCCAGGAGAAGTTGGAATCATCAATAAATAGTAACTTACATTAATACCCCTCTTTTAATTAATTATTACGTTCATTTTACATATCAACATATTCATATTTAGTCATAAATATTCTATTTCACTTAGTATAATTTCATAGAAGATAATTTTATAAATATTTCTTTTTTTTGGTAGTAGTTTTAATTTATTTTTAAATTTAAAAGTAAAGATATTTTTATTACTATGTTGACGTTTTAATAAAAAAAGTTTGTTTCAATAATATATATATATATATCAATGTTATTCAAATAAGATTTTGTAATGAATATTTAATTAGGTTTTATCACTAGTATATATGCGGCAAAAACACCAATTTCGTCCTAAAAGATGTTTCTAAGAGCCGTTAAAGTCCTAAAGGATTAATTTTCTCTTTTAATGTCCTATATGTATTTACGTGTTGCAAATAAGGTCCTTCCGTCCAATTTTTTGTTAAGTCAACGTTAAATCAGAAAAGCGGTCAAACACACCACTTTTTACCGAGAGGCGTTTATGTCATTTCAATGTCGTCTTCTTCACACCCCCATCTTCCTCCATCCCCACCCTTCTCCCACCACCGTCACCTACAACTAGGGCTGTTATCGAGCCGAGCAAATCGCAAATCGCTCGTTAATCGGTTCGTTAAAATCGCTCGCTAACTCGCTCGACTCGTTAACGAACCGGTTACGATTCGGTAAAATGGCTCGTGAAATCGCTTTTAAATCGCTCGTTAAACCGGTTAATAAAATTCTACCGATTTTAGCGAAGTTAGCGAAACTGATTTTAACGAACCGATTAACGAACAATTTGCGAGTTAACCGGTTTTAGCGAGTTAGCGAACCGATTAACGAGCAATTTGCGAGTTAACCGGTTCCCCAACAACCATAGTTTTGTAATAGTATGATCAATGTTTAACGAACCGAATTACGATTTAATGCGAATTACGATTTTATGCGAATTACGATTTTCGATCCGATTAGCGAACCGGTTTTGAGCGATTTGATACGGTTCGATTAACGATCCGGTTTTGTACGATTTTATTTCGAACCGACATTTGAATTGAACAACCGAATCGGTTGACTAACGAACCGATTAACGATCGATTCGGGTTTTTCTTAACGATCCGAACCGATTTGGCCCAAAACCGGCTCGGTTCGGCTCGTTAACAGCCCTACCTACAACAACCACCATTTCCTATGGTTACTTTCACCTTAAAAAATTGAAGTTCATGAATTCCCTTAACTCATTAATTATGCTTGAAGAAGAAACAAAAATCTTGAACATTGAGAAACAAGAACACAATTCAAAATTAAAACAAAAATCCATTGAACCTCATTGAAAAGAAACAAAACCCATATGAGAATCAAGAAACCCATTTCTTTGTTGAACTCCATTGATGAATTTAGTGATATTTTTGTGGGTTTGGGCTTATTTTTATTTCTACATTATCAAGAAACCCATTTGTTTTTTAACTCCATTGATAAATTTAGTGATATTTTTTTGGGTTTGGGTTTATTTTTATTTCTCCATTATCAAGAAACCCATTTGTTTTTTAACTCCATTGATAAATTTAGTGATATTTTTTTGGGTTTGGGTTTATTTTTATTTCTCCATTATCAAGAAACTCATGTGTTTCTTGAACCCCATTGATGAATTTAGTGAGATTTTTTTGGGTTTGTTGAGTTTGAGTTTTATTTCTCCATTATCAAGAAACCCATTTGTTTCTTGAACTCCATTGATGAAATTTGGGAAAGTGATTTTGAGGGTTAATGGTGGTGGGAGGAAGGGGGCGGAATACTCTTAGTGAAACGAGTTTTACCATATCCGTATTCGGATTCAAATCAGCGGATCTGGTAATACATATTTTGGATCCGCTAGGATATGGATACGGATATAGTCCGTATCCGTTGGCCTAGGTATACTCTTCTTTTCACCGGGTCGCGGGTATTGATGTGGTCGTGGGTAATGATGAGTTGGGCCGGTTTGATATGGGTCGGATTAGATGAAGTAAGTTTTACTAACAAATTTCGAAAATGCCCATAATATTTTGAATGTTGACTAGTTTCAAATTTCAAATTAACAGTTGAACAACCCATTTTTTTACGGAAGGATGGAGTCGACAAATTGTAAATTATTTTTGGATGGAACTTTGTAAAAACATTATTTTTGGATATTTCGTAAAAATCGTAAATAGATTTTGGATCTGAGCACCAATTTGCCTACTTTATTTGAATGAAAATATGATTAAGAGCCACGTGTTAGACAATCCATATAATACTAACTACAAAAAAATATATTGCTTAAAATTTGTCAAACTAATCATTTAACGTTTAAATGCATGATACATTACATATATCAATAATTAAAATAACTCCAAAATGAAAGAAAATATCGATATCTGTGATACAGGATCGATGTTCTATGTAAACTTGTTTGTCTATTGAATAGAATAACATCTTCATCTTTTAGATAACGGTCAACGATGTCGCAAAATTTTAACATTAGCATATCGCTTTCTGGCTGCGGAAATCAACAATCTGCAACACAAAAATTTAAAAAATTACATAAAAATCTAAAAATAACATAGAAGAACAAAAACAGTGCTTACATAGGATCACCATCGCGCTGTATTTGGATTAAGTTTTTGTCTTGAATTTTCTCTTTTTTTTCATAAAAGTGAATTGCTTTGGAGAGAAGCTGTAGAACCCCGGAAGGGATTTTTTGTTTTGATAATGAAAATGAAATCTAGTCCAATATAAGCATAAGATTCTGGAGAATCCTCAATTTGAAATAAAAGAAATTTAGACATTAGAATGATCATAAAAACTCTCACGAAAAAATAAAATAAAAATACATATACAGTCCACAGAAGAAAGAAGGGCATTAATTACTGGAATAAAAAAGAACTTCAAAGAAGAGAAAACTTCCCCGGATTGTTATGGTTTGCCGGGTTGTATTTGAAATTTCCTGATGGAGAAAAACATTTGGTTGAATAATGATGAATATATAGAAAATTCTCATAATTAAAAAAGAAATATTTTTACCTTGACATTTTAATCTCTTCAATTTTTTTAATGATATGATTGTCGTAAAAGGCTGAGTGTAAAATGTCGTGCTCTTTTTTCCAAGGAGGACGATAAAGAAAGAGATGGACATATTGGTTAGAAGACCGGGGTTGATTTGGAATAGTGGAATGAGAAGTAGTAACTGAAGGAAAAAATTGTAATCCCCAAACATAATCACCATCAGCCTTCAGACTCCTGTCTCTATTGGTATCCACACACCAACCTCTAAGCTTGTTACTTCGACTCTCAGATGCTAGTTCGAAAACATATGAAGTTTAAAAAACACTTTTCCCGAAATTCATAAATTATAGATAACTTAAGAAAAACGGAAATCAAAGAGATAAGAAAATCGCATTTTCTTCTCTTTAATTGTTCTTGAGAGTGTGTACAAAACAAGAAGAAAAATCCCAGATTTTACTTCTTAATTCCGGCTGCTATGGAAGTGAAAAGCTAGAGAGAGAAATCAATAATATGAGAGATTTAAGAATGGAGAACAATTCTTCATCGAATGTGGTGTAAGTGGAATAACACACTCACCCCACTCTCCCCTTATTTCTCTTCCACTACATGAAAGGATTCATGGGCAGAAGCTCGTTCTAAACACACATGTGTCCTCCCCTGAAGGATCCGCTCATACAAAAACAAATCGAAAAACCGGGAAAAGACTTACGTTTTCGGCTTAAAGCTTGTATCTTTCGGCTCTCAGCAGCAACCACCTTAAGTCCTCCCTTGCGGAACTACTCCCTACCGGTATCCACGCGACGAAATGGGCAGCGAGTGCTAGCTCTTCGTTCTTCTGAGTTTTGGATTCTAGAGAGAAAAAGAGGCTGCCAGACCAGAAATCTGATTTTCAATTTTTGGGTATTTTGCGGCTGAATTGATTAACCCCTAGGGTTTCGGCCAAGAGAGGTTTATATAGGGTGTGAGAAGTTGTTTAAAAAACGACTCCCACATCCTTACCACCTTTCCCGGCAGTGGGAGTCTTTAACTCCCACGTTCCCTAGACTTCTGCTGGTAGTGGGAGTCTTTATCGGATAATAACTCCACGTAATCCCAGCACGAACCAAATACCTAAAATGCCCATCCTTAATCTCTAATTCGAATAATAACGCTTTATTATTCTCAGAAGAATAAATGTCTGATACAATGAACCTAGACACATTTTAGATTCATTGAATCAGGACATGAATCTCGTTAACTCGTCTATGCATGTGACCATGTAGGTTCATAGCACAATGGAAATGAAAACACACTTAGTAGTAGTGTGTGTTCATAAATCACAAGCGGTCCCTAGCAGGACATTGTGACTACCCAAAGTGAATGAATTTACGGTGGAACCTAATATCAATCCACTATTTAATCCCTTTGTCTCGCGATATCCTAATTAAGCATAAGGGATGGTAGACGTCACCCTTATTAAGCTTAATTGTATTTATGCTCGATCTCCGGTAGACTGTTCCAACAAATAGTATTTAATAACCACTTTATCAAATACATTTGAACACGGCCATGCATTTAAACAGTCTTTCCCTATCGAGGGGCCCATGGATATCTCTCTCTAATAAGAGAGGGACAAATTCCTTACAATGCCTCTCACATTCAAGCCATGATAGGACACTACGTCCGATCATCAGTCGTATTGATTACTTGATTAAAAGTAACGTCCGACTGAGTCAAAACGTGGCTCCATTCATGCTAGACTCAATGGAGACGTAAGGTCTAAGGATCCTAAAATAGTATTGAGGAAGTAATACTTATGACTAAGGACCATGAAGTATTACTTCTCTAACAGATCACGTCCGATACAATATATCTCAATATACTGTATCTATGATATGATTTGTATTCATCACACATGATTAGTAAAACATAATCATCAATCAAACATCATACTAGTTTTATTTCATTGTAATGAAGATTACATAAAACTAGGGACAACTAGAATAGTAATTACATAAGCTAATGAGTTTTACTATCAAATTACGCATTTGATGTTCATAAGCTAAATTAACTATTCAGATGAAATGCTCAAAAAGATATAAAACGTACAACATATGCTAATGGTCATAGGGCACTACTAACACTACAGACATTCACAACTTTCACACACACATACACAGGTAGATGTGCCGATTTTGACCTGGTCCAACTGGTCCTGGTCAACTAGAGAAATGGTTCTCAGCCGACCGAAATGACAAACCGGTTAGGTCAACCTGATACAGCTCTCGGTCGACCGGGTCCGATTTTGCCCAATCTAATTGAGCACCTATATCAAATGTAAACTCCAACAAGCCCATTCCAGTTGATTATAGTGTGCGACCCTTTAGGTATTTGCTATGTTGATTGTGATAACAATTGTCAACAGTAATGAGAGGTATCTAGCAACACATAATTACTACCAATTCACAAATAGACCCGGTGATTCAAGTAACCACAAATATGATCTTTTGCACTAATCCCTTTGTCCTCGATATATATTGAACACAAGTCATGGAGTATGGCAAACCTGTGTAGTCCAATATGTCAGTTTCTTGATTCCTTAGTAGACTAATCAAATGACATTAATATTTCATATTAATTCACTTGTTCATGCCATGAATTAGTCTCACTCAATCAAGAGGCCCAAGATATCATTCTGTTAGATAGGAGGGACAAATCCTCTATATATCAAACCTCATCCTAACATGGCTCATAAATATACCCAACAAAATGCCTTTATAGCACATCTAGTTACAGACAGCGTTTGACACCATCAAAGCATACCATTAGCCAAACAACAAATCTTGTGTGATCTCAAGTCGAAGGATTTAGATACAAACAAAAGTATCATAAGAACATTGTTGACATTCATAAAACAATCCTTGAAGTGTTTTTATGAGCGGGTCAGTCCAGTATCAAATACCCATATGTTTGAGTTAATATCACATATTCAATCACAACACCTACTAGTCTCCACACATTATTTGTTGTACTCAAAATTCCACAATAATGATTGTTTAGGGACATTTTAGAATAGTTCAATGTAACAATTACATAACTATCCAAGGACGTTATTATATGTTTTAACACAAAAGGCACAATTGTATTCAAACCAATAATAATGGAATTCATGCGTTAATATTCCATCACATGAAAGAAAAATACGACAAACTCCCACTTACACTTCAACAACCTTGCCTTTTTGTGTATACTGTAAATAAGAACTATCTCTAAGACCAGTTCTTTTGGTATCTAATATCCATGCTACAAGTATGACGATCTTGCTGATGTTGTGTCAACGGCTTTGTCAGTGGGTTAACGATGTTATCGTCCGTGTGAACCTTGCAAATCTTTACTTTTCCTTTATCAATTATCTCACGAATCAGGTGATACCGCTGCAGTATTTTTTTGGACCTTCAGTGAGACCGTGGTTCCTTTGATATATGGCTCCATTTACAATGGAGATCAATCGCATTCGACATTCAAAATGCTAGGTATACCACACCAAGTTCATCAAATGAACTTTCGGATTCAAATTTCTTAAGAATCATCTAATGCATCTACATACTCGACTTTGGTTATAGTTTAGGCAAGACACTTATCCTGATTGCGATCTAAAGTCTCTATTGGTTTGGAAACTAGCATCAGTGTAACCACTTAAAATGAGCTCGTTTTCCCCACCATAAATTAAGAATGTATCCTTAGTCCTTTGCAATTACTTAAGGATTGGCTTTACGGCTATCCAGTGACTTTCACCGTATGTAGATTGGTATATTCTTGTCATATTCAAAGCATACGAAACATCTGGGCGAGTACACAACATGACATACATGATAGATCCAATTACCGAAAAATATGGAATCTCACTCATGCGTTCTTTCTCATCCAGTGTCTTAGAACACTGTTTTCGTGAAAGAACCGTACCAAGTGATATGGGACAAAGGCCATTTTTGGACTCTTGCATGCTAAACCGATTTAGCACTTTGTCTATATATGTACTCTGACTTAGGCCAAGAAATCAACGTGATCTATCTCTATAAATCTTGACTCAGAGAAACATTACCCCAACAGACCTTTAAAAATTCCAAGGTTGGAATGTCATTCCCTATGAGTAGTATGTCATCTACAAACAAAACAAGGAAAACCACCGAGTTTCCACTAAATTTCTTATAAACACAAAACGTCGATTCTAGCTTCTAAAAGCTTGTTTGTTTGTAGGTTGTAGGTTCATCATGATCAATAAACCTAACAAGTCCATGTTCTGTTACAAAAAAATCCAATTTTTTTGTGTGATCTACGAACTCTACTAAACCTACGCAATTCTTGTGTTTTCGGAATTGGCTCCACAACAACTTGTGTAGCTTGTTCCAATTCTACCTGGTCACTTGTGCCTGGAACTTCACCAAGTTCTCTAGGAATTTCTCCAAGCTTTGAAACTTCATTAAGTGGCTCCCACTTGTTTTCTTAGAAAGAAACTGTTTCTTCAGAAAAACTCTTTTTTGAGAAACAAGCACTTTGTTCTCATCAGGAATGTACAAGTAGTATCCTTTAGTTTCCTTAGGATACCCTGTAATGCGATAAAATTGAGTCTGCAATAGAAACACGAAATAAACGCAACAATGTAATCTTTATTAATCAAATCAATAGTGAGTTGCAATCTCTCTTCGTCTCCTTCCACAAGAGGATCGGTGAACGCCACAGTGCATTGCTTAACTTCGGGCATGTTGTTGCAATCCACATTCACCCTAATTCTAGAAATAACATCCTTACGATGTTTCGTCTTTAAAGTAGCATTGGTGCCAAGCCTTTTGAAAACCGATATACGAGAAGGTCCAAGTCAATGAAAGACCGATACTCGAGAGGGCTGATTTTTTTGACCAAGTCGGCGAAAGACCGATACTCGAGGATGCACTCTATCATCAACAACAGCTTTTGGATTTGTGGTACTTTCATCATCTGCAGTGATGTATTGAGTGGCCGCTCTCTTAATCTTGAGGCGTATGGGAGATGAATGTTGGTATCCCAGACCGGCTTTAGCATTCAAGCCTTTTCCATTAGCCACTTCTTGAGGCAGCTTTCCTAGCAAATCCCGATTTTTCGGGGTATATCCAGCTTTGGCAAGGAATTTGTAAGCATTTGGATCAAAACCATCATCTGTGCGTGCAGTTGGCAATTCTCCATGCTCCACTTTTACATCTTCCTCCGGTCGGACGAACCCTTTTAGGGGAGCAACCAGCGGTTTGACAGACTCAATTTTAGTTAAAGGCATGATAAAATCACTTGATGTTTCCAAGCTACTTAGCGTCAACTGCTTACGTTCGTAAATTGGACATATGACTAGCTTTTTTCCAAATGAAGCAACCATACCTTCTTTCTCTTTCCCGCTTTTTGAGGAAATAACTTTTTGTTCTTCTCCATTTGCAGATGAATGATCCTTAGATGTTTCACCCTCCTTGCGAATGTAGTATTGAGCATCAGTAATGTATGTCTCAACTTCAGTAAAGGGCTTATCATCGGCAATTACCTTTTTCATGATCCCATTACGACAATACTTGAAACATTGATGGAGCGTGGATGCTACCATACCATTGTCATGAAGCCATGGTCTCCCCAAAAGCATGTTGTAAGAGGTTTTTGCGTCTATGACATGGAGGAAAACACTCGAAACCATATCATCTATTAACAACTAAATTCGCAAGGCCCCAATTGCTCGTTGACCTCCCTGGTTAAATCCTTGATTCATCAGCTGACTTTGAGAAAGCTCATCCGTTGCAATCCCTATTTCCTTCAACGTGCGCAGGGGGAAAATGTTAATCGCGGATCCACCATCCAACAAGATCCGGTTGATTCTTTGTTCTTTGCATATCCAGTCACAAACAATGGTCTGTTGTGGGGAGTAGCTCCAAGCAATAAGTCGTCATCATTGAAGGTAATTTCAGCACAATCCACTGCATTTTCCTCAAAGTCTTCATTTTCCTCGTATATATGTGTGGCATAACATGAAGACATATTCAGATCCATGAATTCTCTTGGCAGAAAATCTCCTAATGTGATAGAAAGTGGTGACCTTTTGGTCCAAGTACTTGGTGCTATAGGAGAGTGCTCAACCTTCTCAATTCTCACGCTTGGTACATACCTCTTGACGAATTTACTTCTCATGTGGCACGCGTTCCCAATTTTTGCACGGTTTTGTGCGGCTTCTTCTTCTGCGAGTCACTAGCATCCAACCTTCATCCTCGGATAGTAGTTTTTCGCTTCTTGAAGACCCCTCAACATGTTGACCACATTCTTCCATAGCAAGAATGCGTCCATTAGCTCTCACTTTAATAGAATTGAACCCTCCAAACTTGATTTCATAGACTGGTTCTTCCAATAAAGCTAAGTCAGTATGATCATATGCTATCGAAGTTTGGTTAGCAGTTGCTTTCTCCTCCTCGAGGAGCACACGTCCTTCACGGGCTAATCGTATTATCAAATCTTTGAAGACGAAGCACTTCTCAATCGAATGACCAACTAAGCGGTGGAACTTGCAATAATTATGATCATCCTCACGTCCCACCTCACCTAGTCGCTTTGACTGCGGAAACTCAATAGCATTCGCAACAACAAGTTCATCAAACATTGTCGTGACATCGGAGTCCATAAACGAATACTCCTTCGCTTGCATCTCTTCCAGGGTTAATTTCCTTCGCTTGCATCTCTTACAGGGTTAATTTCCTTCGCTCACGAGGATGATCAATCCTCTTGGTCATCTTTTGAGACATCTTAGTGGATATCTTGATCGGTTCAGCATTCGTCACCATAGACTCCTTGGCATCACTTTTGGAAAAAATTGTGCCACTTTTCTTATAGTCCAGCTTCTCCTTTGCCTTAGCACTTGAGTTTTGGATAGGTGCCTTGCCTCCATTTGCAGCAATGCTCAATTCCATGTCATGAGCGCGTGTAGCAAGTTCTTCAAAGGTTTTCGGCATAATTCCCTTGAAGATATATTGAAGCTCCCAGCACATACCTTGAATGCACATCTCTATCGCAGAGGACTCGCTCAGGCGGTCTCTACAGTTGAGGTTCAGATTTCTCCACCTGTTGATATAATCAATCACGGGCTCATCTTTCCATTGTCGAGAATTGGTTAACTCTACCATGGTAACAATTCGACGGGTGCTGTAGAAGCGGTTGAAAAACTCCTGTTCAAGTTGATTCCAACTATTGATGGTTCCAGCCTCCAAGTCAGTATACCAATCGAATGCATTGCCCTTCAAAGACTGCACGAATTGCTTCACCAAAAGATCTCCATAGCTTCCAGCATTATTACAGGTCTCAGTGAAATGAGCCACATGTTGCTTTGGGTTTCCCTTCCCATCGAATTGTTGGAATTTTGGCGGTTGATAACCAACCGGCATCCTCATGCTATCAATTCTTTGGGTGTAAGGCTTCGAGTAGATATTAACAGACTTGCTACCTTTTTCGTTCATTGTTCCCATGACGAAATCCTTCAATTGGTCAACATGGATGAAGCCATCGGAAGAAACTTGAATACCTTGGACTTTCTTTGTCGATTCCATTTCCTCTCGGATCTCCGGCTTCTTTTGGGGAGCTTGACTTGTCTCTCCACTTTTCTCTAAGTGGCTCCTTATGTGGGTGATGGAGTCCTCTTGCTTTTAGGATCGCCTCACAAACTCTTCAATTAGCCTGGTCAGATGCGCAAGTTGCTCCTCTGTACTTGTTGTGCCAGTCATCATGACAGGAGCAAATGAGGAAGCACTTGAATCCTCAGAGACGGAAGAATCTGCCCCAAAAACACCATGAGGACCTTGGGGGAAGAAGTTAACAATTGTTTCATTATCGTCGAACTTAGAGTTTTTCTCCATGTGAGACGATTGCTTTGAAGTTTCCAATGCAACACTTTGCTTTGGCTTCAGAATTGGACTTCTCTCTCAGCGAATGCTTTTGTTCTGTTCTTCGTCATTATTCCGGTGTTTGAGATTTGAGGGGTTGAAGTAGCAGCAACAACTTCTTTTCTATCAGCAGCTTTTGAACGAGCGGATTTTGAGTTGTCGTTCTTTGGTGCCATGGATTTGACTTAAACTTGGATGTGAATTTGATTTTGAAGTTTTGAAGAGAAGAGATGGGAGGCAGAGATTGTCCCACTGGGCGTGCCAAATTTGTAATGCGATAAAATTGAGTATGCAACAGAAACACGAAAATAACGTAACAATGTAATTTTTATTAATCAAATCAATAGTGAGTTATAATCTCTGGAAGGACTCCGGTTTAGCTGGAATGATCCTCCGATTCTCCTCTTCTGAATTTGGTTTGTCCTAGTGTTGGAAGACTTGATCTTGAATCAAATACGATTTAACTCCAAGCACTGAACCTTCGATTTTACAAAGCCGTTATGCCTTCCCGGATTTTTGTCGCGAAGAACGCCTTTGAAGTCTATTGAAGATTTCTGAGAGCTTTTGTCAATTGAAGTCTGTCTGTAGCTTCCAAATGATCTCCAGTATATCTTTTAAGACTTGAGGAAGACCCCCATTTATAGGTGTAAATGAGGACTAGGGTTTTACTTATTGGGTTTAATCCATTATCTTAATGGACCTTTATTTAACTTAACATTTTGGGCTTGCATTTCATTAGCCCAATTTAGTTTGATCCACTATTTTCTTTGGACTTTATTTCAGGTGGACCTGAGCTTGTTTAAAATGATTTATTTAATATGGTCCAGTTGTAGTGGTCCAATATTTAATCATTATTTATTAAATTTAAGTAGCCCAGACGAATAATATTTATTTATTAGTCTGGATTAAATAAATTTAATTAGTTGAAAATTCACTTGTCTACATACCCCACAAAAGTGCACTTGACCAACTTTGGGCTGAGCTTTTTCAAAGCTGGACGTTTCACAAACGTCTCACAACCCCAAATATTTAAGAAAGACCTACTAGGACGCTTCCCAGACCATATCTGATATGGTGTCGTTTCAACAGATTTGGAAGAACTCTATTTAGTGTTAAAGTTGCTGCTTATGTCCACATAAGGAGTTTGGAAGGCTTGCATGACTCATCATTGGTCGAACCATATCTAATAGAGTTCGGTTTCTCCTTTCAGATATACTATTCCATTGAGGAGTAGCCGAAGGAAAAAGTTGTGAAACAATTCCACAACTCTTTAGATAGTCATGAAATTCTCGGCTTAAGTATCGATCGGATCGAAGCATCTTAATACTTTTGCCAAGTTGGTTTTCTACTTCATTCTTATACCCTTTGAACTTTTCAAAGGTTTCAAACTTGTATTCCATAAAAAATACGTATCCAAAATGACTGAAATCGTTAGTAAAAGTAATGCAATATAGATAACCACTTCTTGTATGAATATTGACTAAACCACATACATCACAAAGTATTAGTTCCAACAAATCCTTTGCTCGTTCTCTAGTTCTAGTAAAAGGAGAAACAAACATATTACCCATAAAACAAGGTTCGCATATAGCATATGATTAAAAATCAAATGATTCCAACAATCCATCTTTATGGAGTTTGGAAATGCGGTTTTCGTTTATATGGCCTAAGCGATAATATCAGAGGTATGTAGGATTAGACTCTTTAGTCTTTATCCTCTTTGTAATTATGTTATAAACCAGTGACTCTAGGTATAGAAAGCATAAACCATTCACCAATGTAGCACTACAATAAAAGATATTATTTAACGATAATGACATTCATTGGATTTTAATATGAATATCAAAACCCATCTTGTCCAAACAAGAGATCGAAATAATATTCTTTGTTAAAGTATAAATACAACTGTCTAAATCTAGAACAATTGCAGAAGGCAACCCAAGACTATATGTACCTATAGCTAATGCGGCAACTCTTGCTCCATTGCCAACGCGTAGGTCCACGTCGTCTTTTGCCAACTCTCTACTCATTTGTAGTCCCTGCACATTCATAAATGTGAGAAACACATCCGGGATCTAATACCCATGAGGAAGTAGAAGTAGTAGTATACAAGTTGATCCCAATAACATAAATACCAGAGCCAGAAACAACATTTGCTCCCTTTCCAAGCTTTTTACTGGAAATAAAACTAAGGTAGTTTCTCTTCCAGTGTCCTTTTTGTCCACAATGGAAACAATTTCCATCCTTAGCCACATCGTCCTTGGACTTTTTTTTCTTTTTTCTTTTTTTTAAAAAAAATCTCTTCCAGGTCAAGGATTACCCCTTGCTGCACCATCCACGTTGAGAGTAACTTCGAATCAACAAGTCCTTGAAGCCACTTCACACTTTCAAATTTGGTACAAGGGGCCGAGAGTATTTCCTCGGGAAATCCAACGCCAAAATTCCCTCCTTGAGCAAAATAGGCCTCATATAATCATTTAATGTGGAGCACAATTGTGGTAAGTAAGATCGCTTCCCTTCATACACAAAGCGGCAACGATGTATCCACAATATCCATACAACAGAGCTTGATAAGATCACATACATTTTGTGCTTCACTCACATTCCTTTAAAAAACCAATATTTCAACATTTCAACATTTCATGCGATGAGGCAATGTTAGGAAATGGCAAGCGTATCCCCACTTTATTTGCCGCATATAACCATAACGCCTTTGCCAATGCACAAACTAATGATCCATAAAAAATCTTGCCCCTTAAAACAAGAGCACTGTGATGCCATAAGGAAACAAAATTTCTGCCTAATGTCATCAAAAGCCAAGTACATGTTCTAAAATCTTCATAGAAATAAAGAAAGAGCAAAGGGTAAAAACTTTGACCATGTTATTCGTCGAGTGAGCATCGATGGTGTAGGTGGATGGATGAGATGAATCGCTAGCCGTAGATTAAATTTTCCATCTGCAGCGGGCTGCCAAATCAGCTTATCCGCACCTAAAGAAGGCTGCAATTGGATCACATGCAACAAAAGAGAAGTCCCAGAAAAGCAGCGAGTCTTGATTAATCCATATTCATTGCAACAATCCCGAATCTGAGCCACAAGAAGTGAGTCTGGGACCTTAACCGAAGGATATTGCTTATGAAGACTTCAGTTCCCCAATATATTCTCAAAGTATATAGACAAAGTGCCATTGAGGGCCAATAGTCCCAAATTCTTCTCTACCAAGTCTTTCACTTGCAACATATTTCTCCAAGTCGGTGAATAGTGATTTACTAGCTCCACCACCGAAATGTGAAGCAAGTTTCGACAATAACGAGCCTCAAGAAAATCTCTCCATAAAGATGGTGCTGGTCGAAATCGCCACCACAATTTGCATCTGAATATTGTTCCATGGTATAGAGCTCCAATCCATTGGCTTTATAGCTCTTACAAATTCGATCCCAAGCCATCCATGCCGCCGATACACACCATCTGTGTGACCCCAAATGAATCTAGAGAAAAGCTTCTCAATATCTTTAAAGACATGCAAAGGAGGGTAGGAAACAGCTAGAATGTGCAATGTCATTGAAGATAAAAACATGTCTGATAAGGTTCAATAAGCCAGTCATACTCAACAGTTTATGCTGCCATTCCTCAATTCTCCTACTAATAGAGTCAATCATACTTTGAAAATAAATAACCTTCGACCGTCCTGGATAAAGTGGGCATCCCAAATAAGTCATAGGAAAGTTCACAAGATGAAATCCAGTTACCTCTTTGAGCATGACTTGATTAGCTCAACTCGACTTGAAGGAAATATAAAAGGAACTCTTTCTTGCATTAATACGCTGCCCCGAACAGTTTTCGTAAGAAGCAAGAAAGTCCATAAGCTTCCGGATATTATGTTTGGCTCCATTCGCAAAAATCACCAAGTCATCCGCAAAAGTAGGATGCGAGAGCTGCAAACACCTACTCGGTAAAGCAAAAGTAGAGAAAAGCCCCTGATGCATAAGATTGTTGAGACCCCGCGAGAGAAGCTCGGACGAGATAATGAACAACAACGGAGACAATTGGTTACCCTGTGTCACGCCCTGTGTAGATTTAAAGTACCCATATGGTTTACCGTTCAACAACACCGAAAACCAATTATTTTGCAATGTGTTTTTAATCATATGAACAAAGTGTTGAGAAAAACCCATGGCTGGCAAAATATTCAGTAGATAAGAATGAGATACCTGGTCAAATGCTTTCATCATATCCAATTTTAATAATAAATTACCTCCCCGGACTTTTCTGTTAATACGTTGGACCATCTCAGAAGCTAGAAAAATGTTGTCAGTAATGGATCTTCCTTTAATAAATCCCGATTGGTTTCCCGAAATTAAACCGGTCACAAGAACTACTTTATATTGCTCGATTGTGTATGGAAAATGTTCTTAAGTCTTGCGCAGGGACCTATGGGCTGAAATGAATGATTTTGCGCAACAAAGACAAGGACCTTGGCTAATTGGGGGAGATTTTAATGTGGTAAGCACCTTGGAAGAAAGCTCTGGTTCGATTCCTGTGTTATTGCCTATGTCAGAGTTTAGCAATGTGATAGCTGATTGTAATCTTATGGATAAGCCTATTTTGGGAAGCATTTTTACTTGGTGTCGAACTTCACCGCGACCATTGATGAGACGTTTGGATCGCGTGCTTATTAATAGTGATTGGAATGGTGTATTCCACTCCACAAGGGTGGAGCATTTGTCTCGAGCCGAATCAGACCACACTCCTCTATCAGTCAGTTTACAAATCAATGGATCTCTTACTGGCGGTGCTTTTCGCTATCAGAACATGTGGGCTTCAGTTAAAGATTTTTCGGATATGGTGAAGGAGTCTTGGGATCAGCCCATGTATGGGCATGGCATGGATATTTTGATGAGGAAGCTTAAACGTTTAAAAGTGCCAATGCGCAAATGGAGCAAGGAACATTTTGGCCTCATTGGCGAGACTGTAAAGGCAGAACAACTGAATCTCCAAGCAGCGGAGCAGGCTTTTGAACATAATCCTGGAACTGATACTCGGGCTAAGCTTGGCATGGTTCAAGAGAGGTACACATTTCTGCTCAATAGCAAAAATACATATTGGCGACAAAAATCGAGATTGAAATGGGTCAAATAAGGTGTCGCCAATACGAAATACTTCCACACCTATTGCTCTAATCGCCGAAAAATGTATGATTATTGCGTGTATCTAAGATAGGAATGGAGCTTGGTTGACTGACTCAGAACATATTGGCAAGACTGCAACAGAATATTATGAGGATCTCTTCTCGGAACAAGGTCTTTTGCCTATGAAAACGGAGGTGAGGGCGGCCCTTGGGAAAGATAGCGCCTCAGGACCCGATGGATTTAATGGTGGTTTTCTCTTGTCTTGTTGGGACATCGTAAAAGACGATGTGACAAAGGCGGTTCGGGTAGGCATCCAGATTCCTAAGATGATGGCTAGCTCGCTAATTATTATTATTCCTAAAGTCACATCTTCTTGCAACTTTAGTGACTTCCGGCCTATATCTTTTTCCACGTTTGCTAGCAAGATTATTTCTAAGGTCCTCGCTATGAGATCGCCCTTGGGGTTCAGTGCTTTATGATAATGGTTAGGTTTACCCTTAGGTTTGCCCGAAGGATTGCCTTTAGGCTTACCAAAACCATTGCACTTGTTGTTCTTGACCATGCAAATTGCCTTGGACTTGCCTATTTTCTTCTCGGAGGTCCTCAATAGGTTCAACAATTCTGCGAGAGGCTTGTCTATCTCATTCATGTTGTAGTTTAATACAACCTGACTAAATGATTCATGCAACGATTGTAGAATCAAATCAGTGGATAGCTCTTGTCCCAGAGAAAACCCTAGTATTTCGAGGCTCTCAATATAGCCTATCATCTTCAGAACATGAGTTCAAACTGGTGTTCCCTTTGCCATTTTGCACTAAAATATATATTTTGATACATCGAATCTTTCCTGGCAGGCTTGACCCTGAAAGAGTTGCCTTAGATGAATAATCATATCGAAAGCTCTCATTTCCTCATGTTGCTTCTGAAGCTCAGAGGTCACGGTTACTAACATAAGACTAGACACATCTAATGCATCATCTAAGTGCTTACGATAATAATTTCTTTCAGCGACCGAAGCCTCTGCGACTGGTGGATCAGGATTTTGTTCCTCAAGAACATACAAACTTTTCTCATACTTGAGAACAATTCTCAAGTTCCTATACCAGTCGAGGAAGTTTCCTCCCTCAAGTTTGTCTTTCTCAAGGACGGATCACAATGATAATGAGTTTGATGTAACAAATGCATTTGTCATTTTATCTTTAGAGAAGAATTTGCAAAATTTTAGTTGTCATATTTTAAAATCATTAAAAGGACTTTATTTAATGATTCTCCCACTATTTTCTTCAAATGAATAACCCTCAAATACTTATTCGGAAAGTTCAAAACATTCTAGTAGGACCAAGATCCTATATCATCAATCTCGAGGCAACTTTGGCTATAAAGATCGAGAAATGGTTGTTTAGGTTAGCAACGTTTGCTAACAACATCAATTATGTGACTCTTGGTTGGTTAAGTAGGTAACACTTACCCTAAGTACATAAATGCACACCCTTTGCCTCTCGACCCAATACAGAGGCAGCTTTGGCTACAAAGCTCGGTATTGGCAATCCGGTTAAGTATCACCCATGATTGCGCCGTCGAATATCACTAACTTATCCTTCGCGCCTCACTAGGATAGACAGACTCTTATTCCACTTTGAATTTCACACTACTGTCGATCTTGTCCTTGACGAGGGTCAATCATGAAAGTCAATAAACTTAATATTAAAAATTGAGGGTTTTAAATTTGTCTCACCAAATGGTGTATAATCTGATTATACGTTTGAATATGCATCTCATGCTAAAATATATTGTAAACATGCATCAGGCATCTCATGCAAAATACATAAAACATTAAATAAATTGTGACATAGTAATAGCCCATATGCGGATTTTTCGAGCCAACGAAAAATCCTAGGTCAATCTAAAGGTGGAAAAGCAATAAATCCTATCTATTGTCTTCCGCCTCCTTGTGGTTTCCTCCATCTGATAGACGCCTTTCTTGATCACTTGTTACATATGTAAAAACATAAAAGCATATTATATACTTTTACATAATTGAAAGAATTTTCGAGTTTCATTCGAGATTAAAATTACAACAAGAATTTGATAAGTGAATGCACGACACGCATGCCGTATTATAATGAAACCACTAATCAAAGGCTATTACTATGCACCATGATCAAAACAAACACAAAATCATGCTAAGAGCGCAAATACACATTGTTTGCCCCTTTCTGGTAGACCCGGGCCATACTCTTGGTCGACCGCGATAAGCCAGTAACCAAACAGTGTAAAATTAGGCCACCTCAGTCGACCCTGAACATTTCTAGCCGACCGGTCTGAAAATAGACTAACCTCGGTCGACCGTGATTGCTCGCCGGTCGTCCGAAATCTAGGTAGTAGCAAAATCTCATTTTCTAACACATTTTTTGTCTGCCGTGAACCTCTTCCGGTCGACCGAACTTTTGCCAGAAAATAGAAAATAGTCAAAACACGAATTTACCATTCATTCCGGGATTCGTTTAACACTGAAACAACTTCCCAGAAGATGTACATGCATTATCAGACTACTAAAAATCAAGATAACACATAATCAAAGTTTTTTGGTTTTCATGAAAGGCTCTAATTATGACAACCCAGCCCTCTCAAGCCAGGAATGTCGCGTGCCTCTTGGCACTGTTCTATCTTTTACAATATAGATTACATGTGGATAAAAATTTCTATATAATTCTGAGAAACATATTATATTCAAAGTCTTCTAATCTTGGTCCGTTTGACTTAATTCTTTGTCTTGGATTCAACGCTATACTTTAGTTATTCTTGTTCTATCCTCTCAATACTGCAAGAACTAAAACAGAAAACAGAGAAAGAGTGAGCTATAAATAGTTTAGTGAGTCCCCAGTGAAGTGAGTGCCAGTGATTTGAAATTCATTGTATTTCACAATCATTTTTTTTAAGACACGGAGAATCTTTCTTTAATTTGAAATACTTATCATAAATTCTTTTCTTTTTCAAAACAATTCAGAAATCATTTCCTTCCAGAAAACATTCTCTTTATCCGCAATATTCTTTCTTTTCTTTCAATTTCAGAAATAACCTTTCGAAATAAGAAGACCATTCCGGATATCAGATAAAAATGGTGTATGACTAGCCAAGTCAATAACCCTTTGGTCATTACCAGCCTTACACCAGACATGTTCATGATTTTCAACCACGTATCTAGTCATTAAGTGTGACACCTCGGTAGATGGGGTACCTTCCAGTCCGGGCTCACAGGCTAAAGTTCTAGAGTCAACCCTCCTAAACCAAGAAACATTCAGCCTCAACATTAGACACTGAAGGTACACGGAGGAGACCAGTCAGCCCGATGCTTTTCTTGCTCATACTGTTTCCAACAGGCCAGGGATCCCATTAAGAATAGTTAGAGGTCCTATCGATGGTTCGAGATGCCCTCGTACGGGTGACTAGCCTCGCACAATGCAAGCCCCCACTGATAGAACCAGAAATCCATAAATTCATATGCTTTCATTTCTTTTCCTGAGATTCTTTCAAGATATCCAATATATTCTAGAGTTGTAATTCCTTATCTTTTCAAAGATACATTCCAGAATTATATTTTAGAAATACTGTAACTGTTCATTTGTGAACAATTTATATAAAACATATTTATAAAACAAGTTCTTCGGTTTTGAGAGGGAACTCACCTTAGCCTTTCCTTAAGTTATGTACCTATTTTGTAAATACCAACTCTTTAGGAAATACTTATGAAATTAATGAATGCAAGCCTTAATATGCCTAAACGTATTCAGACGAAGTTCCTAGGCTTTTGGGGTCTTTTGCATAATTTCTTAAACTTTAGGGACCAAACTGAAATTTAGCGTAAAGTACCGAAACTATCAAAACTTGTAAACTTTATTCGTTCATGTATTTATTTTTATATTATTTCCATAGTTATAATTGTGTTACAACATTATCTTTGTCGTGTGTATATGTTTCTTTTAAACGTAAGGACTAAAGTGCAAATATTTATCATATGACATTTATGATCTTTTGAAGACATAAATATGTTGTATATATTATTGTTAGTGTTATAAATTTTTCCGAAATAGTTCATAAGGTTTAACGGGCCTTAAAAGTAAAATATAAAGTTATAAGGACTAAAACGTAATTTCTAAAAGTTATTTCGTGACTTCGAATATAAGTTATCTCTGATATATTTTCTTTTAATCATTCTCATAAATGTTTTCCTTTTATTTTTATATCCGACTAAACTTTGAAAATACAAAGTAGATACTTTAGGTTTTGTTTGTATTATAAGTATTTTATAGGACTTATGTGATAATTATTTATATTACCATTTCAGTCCTTAGTATATATATATATATATATATATATATATATATATATATATATATATATATATATATATATATATATATATATATATATATGCTCTTAAGAAGACAAACCCTAAAATCTAGAATTTTATCCTCTCTTCTTCACACCAAATCGGCGCCCCCTTATTCTTTCCGCCGCGGCTCCTCAATCGCCACCGCCACCGCCACCACCTCTCCCTTTCTTTCATCTTCTTCCTCGGCGACCACGCCGCCGCCGCCTATTTCTCTTCTTCTTCCTTTCTTCCCTTCTCTTCCTTCTTCTTTTCTCTCCGTCGCGAACCATCACCTCAGCCGCCACCTTTTCCGCCGTTGTTCTCCTTACTGGGGCGGCGTCCGTCTCTGGCGAGGTATGGTTTCTTTTCTCTGTTTCTCTGTTTCTTTTTATTTCTTTATTTCTATTGTTTTTTTTTATTATTGTTGACCATTTTTCTTCTCTTCAGAGACGTCGCCGCCGATTTACCGTCGGCCAACCCCGCCGATCAATTGCTGCTGCTCCACCACCTTCGTAGTGTCACATCCTTCAAAAATGAAGGAGAATGAGTTGAGTTTCGGATTTGAAAAAGGAGGGAAAAGTCATGGAGTGGAATTAGGGCTTTTCTAATTTGGGGGTAAAATAGACACCAAAACGGTGTAGTCATATTTAAATTAGCTATATTACCTATACTACGTCGTTTTGGTTTTGTTGTCACTATCCTAGGAGGTCCTTTCTAGAGGCTGCAGAAGACAAAGCATAAGCTCCACTCCCACTGCTCCTCCTATTTGCAATCCAATCTGATTGGCTACTTTGGAATATTGAAGGATCATTGTTGATCCCTAGACAGTACAGAAGGAGCTGAGATCGAAGGGACAATATCGCATTGGGGAAATGTGCCCTAGCTGTAAATAGAAGAAGCAAGGATGAAGAAGGCATTCAGAAATTTATCCCAAAAACTGGTAGCAGCCAAACCTTATCCTTGTGAGTTCTTCTTCCCCCTCTTGCATTCTGCAACTCTGTCTCTTCTCCCATTTCTTTCCCCCTCAGTTCAATCTTGAACTCTCTTCTATTTCCCCCATTTCTGGTTCTAATACGAAATCATCCTTGATTCCCAAGAGCCGAGGAGTACTTGCAGCTGGGAGATTACATTGCTGAGAGGTGAGGATTAATTGCAGCTTGGAGATTACATTGCTGAGTTTGTCTTAAATCTCTGATTATCTTCTGTCTGATATTTACTTTCTCTGGAAGTGATTAGATAGATGATTCAGTGTTAGCAAAATGGTGTTAATGAAGTTGGCATGTAATGGTTCCTTTTTGAGTTCCAGTAACATCTACTCATATTTATGCTATCAGTTGTACTGATCTTTTGATGAAGTAGAACATTAATGTACTGAATCCTTGTTTCTATTGGTTATCTATATATCTATTATCATTTTGGCTCTTATTTACTGATATTGATTGATTGGGGTTTGAGACCGCATAGCTGATTATTTGCTAGATTATTAGTTGGTGTGTGTCTCATTAAGTGGGATATGACAAATTGGTATCAGAGCAGTTCCAAGGAGTCTAATTGATATGATTTTGTTTTGTATTTTCTGACAAGTTTTCCGTCGCCGACGTCTTTTTCCGGCACGATTTCACGTCTTATATTGTTATTATTTATTAATATTATCATTGTTATTATTCTAATTATTATTATTATTACTATTATTATTTTATTATTTTCTCTTTTGTTATTAATATTTTAATTAACATTCAATTTCTTTTCTGTTAAAAACAATTTCAACTTTCATGTTAAAGATCTTTTAAAAATTAAAACCCAATTTAAGCAATTTCTTTTTATGTTAAAAGTTTACCCAATTCATCTTTTATTAAAAGTTTCAAAAGTAGAATTTAATTTTAATCATATTTTTTTTTGTTTAAATATTACAGAGAGTAACCCAATTTCTTGTATTGTTCATGATTTCCTTTTTCTGTTAGTATTACTAGTACTATTACTTGTTATTATAGCTTTCTGATTGGTTTGTATATTTCTCAGGTGAGTAATCTTCTTTTTCTCCCCTGCCGATTTCGTATTTCTCCGGCGAGAGAAGATTTTCTTCATTTTTTTTTCTGTCTTTTGATATTTCTGAGATCTTGAAAATAAAAAGGAAAAAGATTAAATAAAATGTTTAGCTCACTCTTCAAAAGAAAATGATTGTGAAATAAAATGAATTTCAAATTCCTGGCACTTACTTCACTGGGGACTCACTGAGCTATTTATAGCTCACTCTTTCTCTGTTTCCTGTTTTAGTTCTTGCGAGATTGAGCGTATAGAACAAGAATAACTAAAGTATAGTGTTGGATCCAAGACAAAAAATTGAGTGAAGGCTAGTCACAGACCAAGATTAGTAGACTTTTGGATTCAGTCATAGACCAGAGTCAACCTAGAAGCCCTACAATATAATATGTTTCTTATAATTATTTATAATTTTTATCCACATGTAACTTATATTTAAAAGTTAGAACTCAGTGCCGAGAGGCACGCGGCATTTCTGACTTGAGAGGGCTGGGGGTGTCATACTAATACCACTTGAAGAAAAAACTCGTAATCCCCAAAACATAGCGTAAATAAATAATGCGGGATTACGTTCCTTTAAAGAATCTACTCACGAGAAAGAACCAAAACTCTGTGATAGGAAGTATACCTTTATGTCGATCTAATGACGTTGCCCGGATTCTACTAATAAGAACCACCAACAGCATCCTTCAGACTCCTGTCTCTACTGGTATCCACACACCAACCTCTGGGCTTGTTACTCCGCGTCTCAGATGCTAATTCGAAGAACTCCAAAGTTTAAAAAACTCTTTTCCCTGAATCCACAAAGTATACATAACTTAGGAAAATCGGAAATCAAAGATATAAGAAAATCTTATTTTCTTCTATTTAATTGTTCTTGAGAGTGTGGATAAAAATAAGAAGAAAAATCCCAGATTTTGCTTCTTAATTTCGGCTGCTATGGAAGTGAAAAGTTAGAGAGAAAAATCAATAATATGAGAGGTTAAGAATGAAGAACAATTCTTCATCTAATGTGCTGTAAGTGGAATTACTTAATGACCTCACTCTCCCCTTATTTCTCTCCCACTACAAGCATTAACAACTTGCATACACGCACACACACTCCCTCACACATGTAGATGTGTCTGTTTTGACCCTGATCCAACTGGTCTGGTAAATCGGAAAAATGGTTCTCGGTCGACCGGAGCCACAAACCGGTTCGGTCGACCGGGTCCGATTTTTCCCAATCCAATTGAACCTTCCCAATCTAATTGTCCACCTATATCAAATGTATAATCCAACAAGCCGAATCCAGTTGATTATAGTGTGCGACCCTTTAGATATTTGCTATGTTGGTCGTGACAACAATTGTCAACAGTAATGAGAGGTATCTAGCAACACATCATTACTCCCAATTCACAAATAGTCCTGGTGATTCAAGTAACTACAAATATGATCTTTTGCATTAATCCCTATGTCCTCGATAACAAGATTAAACACAAATCCCGGATTATGTCAAACTTGTATAGTCCAATCAATCAGTTTCTTGATTCCCAAATAACATTAATATCTCCGTCGTGGCTCCAGTGCGGACCCTCAAAATTCCGTACGGTGCGGGCCACGATCTCAGCTAGTTGAATTTTTATACTTTTTGATCCAACAACCGTATCAAAATAGAGGGTATTTTAGGGATAAACTTTGCAGTGTTACTTTTTGTTCCCGAGGAGAGAGAAAAGTTGCGGCTGAACAAAAAATACATGTTCTTGGTTAGAGAACAACTTTTCTCTCTCCTCCTCGGTAACCCAATTGATGTGACGGTTTGCGTGTTACTTTTTTGTTCAGGAGGAGAGAGAAAGATGCAGGCTGAACAAAAACACACGTTTCTTCTTTAGAGAACACATGTTTTTGGTTAGAAAACACATGTTCTCTAACCAAAAACATGTGTTCTCTAAAGAAAGAACACGTGTTTTTGTTCAGCTACAACTTTTTCTCTCCTCCCAGTAACCCAATCATTTATTTGTAAAATTACATATGTACCCTTTTATTATATAAAAAAAAAATTTTATTATTTTTTTATTGTCACCGCAACTTTTCTCTCTCAGTTTGGGACCGCTTTCAAAATTGCATCCGACGGCTAGGATGGTTCACGAGTCGCGAACTTTGGGGGTTCCTGACTCGGAGCCAGATTGTAATATCTCATATTAATTCACTTGTTCATGGTCATGAATTAGTCTCACTCAATCAAGGGACTCATGATATCACTCATGTTATATAGGAGGGACAAATACTCTATCTATCACACCTTATCTTGACACGGTTCATAATTACACCCAACAAATGCCTTTATATCCCATCTAGTTATAGACGGCGTTTGACACCATCAAAGCATATCATTAGCCAAGCAGGTAATCTTGTGTAATCTCAAGTCAAAGGATTTAGGTACAAAGAGAATCATCATAAGAACACTGTTGACATTGATATAACAATCCATGAAGTTTTCTTATGAGCGGGTCAGTCTAATATCAAATACACGTGTGTTTGATTTAATATCACATATTCAATCACAACACATACTAGTCTCCACACATTATTTGTTGTACTCAAAATTTCACAATAATGATTGAATAGGGACATTTTATAATAGTTCAATTTAACAATTACATAACTATCTACTAACGTTATTATATGTTTTAATACAAAAAGCACAGTCGTATTAAAAAAAATAATGGAATTCCTGCCTTAATATTTCATCACATGAAAGAAAAATACAACAATAACATTGTAGGATTTGAAAACTAGAGAATTCTCTCTCAAGAGAATTTCTCTCCTTTCTCTAGGATTTCTCTGAGGCTTTTTCAATAGAGAATCCTTGAGCATCTTTTCCAAGATAATCACACTAGGATAATCACATATCCTCCAAAAATATATTCGGAATATACTCACTACAAGAAAAACAGCCATTTTGGGACGAAACTTTTTCATCTTTATTTAGGACAAAATCAGAGACGAATGTAGGACCAAATCATATAAATAAATTTGTAATAAATATTCTTGAAAATTCTATCCGAAATTAGCGTATTAAATACGTAAATTAATATGACATGGGACATCCGTCCCTAATTTAGGACGGATTTTCGATGACTGGAAATTTATACAAAGCTTTCTAAAATTCTTTTATTCATTGGGGACGGATCTCTTATAATTACTTAATGTCATGATAAGAATTAGTATTATGTCCCAAAAGTTTCCGAAGTTTGGGACCGAATGCGAATATAACATACAAAAAAAAATTATTATTTTTTATTTTATTAAATAATAAAGACATTTGTCATTTTCTATTTTATTTTTTTATTTGGTAAAATTATTTGTCTCAAATACGTACCTAAAACTAGATCAAAACTAGAGCTAATTTGATAAAATATTGTAGTTAGAAATTGTCGTCCCTAATTCGTCTAAATTTATGACAAAACGCAGAGAGACACAAAATAAATGTTTTAGTATTTAAAGTCATCAAATTGTACACAAAAAGTCTCCAACTTGGATAAAGTATTTACATTTGGGGACAACTTAGAGACAAACCATAAACAACGTTGCTACAAATCAGGGACGGATTGAGATTTTATATTCTCAACAAAAACGATGTCGTGTTTAGCACCTGCATCATTAATTAAAAAAAGGATGCGATTGTAGCTACATCCGAGGGACGGATTGGGATTTTATATTCTCAACAAAAACTAGTGTCGTTTCTATCACCGAATCTCAAGAAAACAAATATGAAGGTTGGTACAGATTAGAGACAGAATGTGATTTTATATTTTCAACCAAAACGATGTCGTTGATAGACCGCATCTCAGAAAAAACAAATATGAAGTTTGGTACAAATTAGGGACAAAATGTGATTTTATATTCTCAACGAAAATGATGTCGTTACCCATCACATCAAATGAAAACAGAAGCGAAAAACAAGTTCTATTTTCTTCTTCTTCTCCGCGTTTATCTCCTTCTTCCCTCTTCCTTTTTTTTCTTTCCATTTTTCTATTATAAACATTAATTCCATCAATTGATTGGGATTATACTTCTTATTTTATGAGATTGGTGGGTATTCTACAATCAATTGGTGGTTAATGGATTGAAATTAGTGATTTGTTTTATTTGCAAAATTTATATACTTGAAAGGATTGGCATATCTCTGTAGGATTTGCCTTCTTGGAGAGTTGAAGGTATGTTTGGATGATTTTGTTCTGTTTTGCAGTAAGGTGATTATGTCTGATTTTCGTTTATCACCGATCCCTCTGCATTCCGTCCCTAAGGATAATATTTCAAAAAACTATTAACATTTCAAAAAAACATTTGAACCGGGAAACAAAAATTTTCCAATTTTTTTGAATAAAATTTAAAAAGGCCCGCCCCTTTTCCACATATTAATTGACTCGGGAATATCCAAAATTTCCCAAAATTTTTATGCGCTATAATTTGTTGTACTTTTAGCTATAATTATTGCACATATTATATATCTACTTTTTTAACCCTATTATGTCCCTTTTCAATATTTTTCAATATTTTGTCCTCCTTTTGTCCCTAATGCTTCCAGTTCATCAATCATATGTCCTAAGTCGGTCCCTAATGCTTAAACATTAAAAATTAGTTACCTTATCATGAATTATGATGATGGTATACACATATATCGAGTAAGAATAATTATATCACAATCTATTATGTATGAGAATTAAAATAAATGAACTATTTTGATATTATCTTATTACGTATTATAATCACTTGGACTTTAGTGAAAGATGTATGTTAATCGTATCAATGTCGACATTATGAACAAGACCACGAGAATGAAATTCTCATATGTTTAAATATGATTGCATTGGGGCTTTCCAAACGCGTATGGTCATATTCTATGTACTTTGTCAACGGGTGTAAAGATTTAATACACTTGATATTTGTACTTAATGTGCTTTCCTATTAATGCTTAAACTTTAAGAATCCGATTCCCGTTTATCATCGATCCCTCTGCATTCCATCCTTAAGGATAAATTTTCAAAAAACTATTATCACTTCAAAAAAAAATTGAACCGGGAAACAAAAATTTCCCAAATTTTTTGAATAAATTTAAAAAGGGTCGCCCCTTTTCCACGTATTAATTGACCTAGGAATATCCAAAACTTCCCAAAATTTTTTATGCGCTATAATTTGTTGTACTTTTAGCTATAATTATTGCATATATTATATATCTATTTTTTAACCCTATTCTGTCCTTTTTCAATATTTTGTCCTCATTTTGTCCCTAATGCTTCCGGTTCATCAATCATATGTCCTAAGTCGGTCCCTAATTCTTAAACATTAAAAATTAGTTACCTTATGATGAATTATGATGATGGTATAGACATATATCGAGTAAGAATATAATTATATCTCAATCTATTATGTATGAGAATTAAAATAAATGAACTATTTTGATATTACCTTATTATCTATTATAATCACTTAGACTTTAGTGAAAGATGTATGTTAATCGTATCAATGTCGACATTATGAACAAGACCACGAGAATGAAATTCTCATATGTTTAAATATGATTGCATTGGGGCTTTCCAAACGTGTATGGTCATATTCTATGTACTTTGTCAACGGGTATAAAGATTTAATACACTTGATATATGTACTTAATGTGCGTTTCTAGTAAATCCGTCCCAATTCCACTTGCCATTCATCAATAATTTGTCTAAATTCCGTCCATAATGCTTAAACATTAAAAACTAGTTACCTTATAATGAATTATGTTGTGGTATAGATATATATCGAGTATGAATACAATTATATCTCAATCTATTTTGTATGAAAATTAAAATAAATGAACTATTTTGATATTACCTTATTATGTATTATAATCACTTAGACTTTAGTGAAAGATGCATATTAATCGTATCAATGTCCACATTATGAACTAAACAAAGAGAATGAAATTCTCATATGTTTAAATATGATTGCATTGGGGCTTTCCAAACCGTATGGTCATATTCTATGTACTTTGTCAACGGGTATAAATATTTAATACACTTGATATATGTACTTAATGTGCGTTCCTAGTAAATCCGTCCCAATTCCACTTGTCATTCATCAATAATTTGTCCTAATTCCGTCCATAATGCTTAAACTTTAAAAATCCGATTTCCGTTTATCACCGATCCCTCTGTATTCCGTCCCTAAGATAATTTTTCAAAAACTATTAACACTTCAAAAAAATTTGAACTGGGAAACCAAAATTTCCCAAAATTTTTGAATAAAATTTAAAAAGGGCCGCCCTTTTCCATATATTAATTGACTAGGGAATATCAAAATTTTCCCAAATTTTTTATGTGCTATAATTTATTGTACTTTTAGCTATAATTATTGTATATATAATATATCTATTTTTTTAACCCTATTAAACCCTTCCAAATTCCCCAAAAAAAAATCCTCAGTAAAATAAAACTTTCACCCCCCCACCCCTACTTGTCATTTTTCTCTCAACCCCCCAAGAACACTTCCTCTCTTCAAACTCTAGCCTTTACCCCCAATTCTCCAAATCTCGCTCTTCAACTGCTGATTTTCTAAATGGGTCATTGGATTTTGAGTTTAGTTCCTGAAGAAGAAAAGGGGTTTTGCTTCAGGGACTGTTTTGGGTATTGATTTGAGTGAAAATGGACATGAATGTGTTAGTGTTGGGAAATAATAGAACTATGAGTACTGATCTCTATGTATAATGTCATGTTTGGTATGTGAAAGAGAAAGGAATTTGTATTTAGTAGGAGGGAAAATTAGTAAGGTCAAGAATGAGGGAAATAATTGGGAATTAGGGCTAATTAAAACAGAATCAGCCTAATTCCTAATACGACATTGTTTTAGTAGGTCCTATAATAGCTAATGTCGCAGTCCTAAAAAGGGAAGTTGTTGGAAGCCCTTTTGCTACTACAATGACACTTGATAAAATGGCCTCTTGAAGGAGCACTGTTGATTTCTTGGCATTGTCAGAGGATGCTGACCTGGATGGACAAGATTCACCTTGAAAATACAACCCTAAGTATAAAAGGGCATCTCAGCAAAGGGTAGAGGCATTGAGAAAAATATAGCCAAAGTGGCCATTGCCATTCCTCCCCCTTGTAAGCTTCTTGCATTCTTATCACCCCTTCCTCCTCTCCATTAGAATCTTCTTCTGTTTTCCCCCATTTCTGATACAATTTCTTTTCCCCTAAATTCTATCTGTTCTCCCATTTCTGAAGCTGATTCAGGTTCACTCAAATGCAGGATCATTGATTTGCCTTCCAGCTGTGGAATTACTTGGAGTTTGCTTTCTTTTACCACATTTTAGTATTTCTATTAGTTATCTATTAGTTAGTTGGTTTACTGAGGATTGTGATCCTTTTTGAAGTTATTAGTTAATGAGCTTAAATCCAAATAGATATGTACTGACTTCCTGCCATTTGCTTGCAATATAAATATACATATCCTTTGCTCATTTGAATATTTCTGTGACTTGTTGGTTGAGACTTTTTAGTCTCTTAGCTGATTGTGGGGTTTAGATTGATTCATTGTCATTGTGAAATCCTTTGGGACATGACAAATTGGTTTCAGAGCAGTTCAATCCTAAGGGGCTGTGAGGTTATGGCTAAAAACCCAAATTTGGAATTCCCTACATATGATAGCTACACTAGTGTTAGAGAGTGGAGGGGAAAATGCATAGATTATTTTCAGTTACATCATGTAGATGAAACAGAAAAACTTCCCCTCACTATGTTGAATCTTAGAAACAGAGCTTATGCACTTAGGGAGAATTGACAACTTCAATGTGTAAAAGGTTTTGGGAACCTATTGAAATGCCAAATGAAGAAGTTGAGGTTAATGGAATTGCCGAATGTAGAAATGTTGTAGTGCAGGTAGCAGAATGTGGGGATGTTGATGGAGGTAAATGTCAGGTGCAGTTGCAAATAGATGATACTCAGTCTAGTACTTCTCAGTTACAGTTCCAAGAGGCTTCTGAGGTCACATATGTTCCAAAGAGTAAAATGCTAGAGCCTTATGCAGTTGAAGAGGATTTCCTTGAAGATTTTCTAGAGATTGATGATTTTATGGGTCTAGAACCTTCTGTTCAACAATCTTATAAGCTAATGGTGGCCCATAGGAACCAACTTTTGAATGATAAACTTACTGAAGTTGTAGATGTAAAGGAAAATTTTAAAAATGATCCAACTGCTTCTATGGAGATTGTAATTTCAGAGGGTATTGTGGAGGATGAAGAACAGTGTTATGGTCTTGCAATTGTGAAGCAAGTGCCAATTAGTGAAAAAAAATGTAAAACATGTGATAGAGATTGGGCAAAGAACTACTCCATCTGTGGTATCGTATACTAAGAATGGAGTGGGATTGGTTGGGTAGATTGTTAAGTATCAGGTGGTGTTGAGAAATCTTATGTATGATTATCCATCACAGTCTTTGAATGATAAGGTCACTCAAGCTGTTGTCACAGTCCCAGTCGATTTCAACAATTCTCAGAGGACAACAACAAAGGATGCAGGTCGCATTGCTGGTTTAGAGGTCCTTCGAATAATAAATGGACCTGCTGCTACTTCGGTGGCTTATGGTTTAAAAAAAAGAAACAATGAAACTATTTTGGTTTTTGATCCTGGAAGTGGTACAACTGATGTCTCAGTTCTTGAAGTTGAGGATGGTGTTTTTGAGGTTCTTTCTACTCATTTTGGTGAAGATCTTTTTACAATTGCCGATACAAAATCTCAATTTTACTTTGATGGTGGAATGTTTGAAATCCCGTCTACTTTCTTTGACTTCTCGTCTTCTCAAGGTCCTTGCAATCGTCTATGGAGCTTTGAAGATATTCAAGAGAGCTCCAAACTGAATTCAGATTGCAGCTACCGATTATTTGATGACACTCTAAAGACCTTCCAGCATCGTTCATTGTTCGATTCAGGTGCTGGTCAGATTCAAAGTCCAACCATTCTCAACACATTAGAGGAATTGTTCGAAGAAAATGATTATGTCAAGTCTCTTTCTAAAGTTTACGCAATGGAAGACGTCTTTCAATGGTTTGATCCAATATTGGCTACTGATGCATCAGGCACTTTATTATCATGAAGTTCAAAAAGATACCGCGCACCAAGACTTATCATTTCTGACAACCAGCCATCTACTTCTGGACAAAGTTCAATCACTGATCCGTTTGATTTGGCCGCAAAGCAGAAAAGTTCCAATATCTTTGGAATTCATAAACAGTTTGATTGTCCTGGAGTGGATCTTCGGTCTAAATACTCTCAGGATGTCTTGAACTTTATGGCTTCAAGTTCTGAAGGTGTCTCGGAGCTATGTGATGACCACAGGATGGGGACAAAAAAGCACCTTATTCTCTATATTAGGATTATATAATCATTTTGGTGGCATAGCTAGAGGCAATATTCCAGTCACTCCATCTGATTTTGATGATCATTCATCTTCTACAGTTAAAAGAGGAAAAATAGAAAGCTCATTTCGGAGCAATAAACAGATGAAATGCCTTCCTGGCTTTGCTAGGCCGTCTGAATCTAGAAATGAGGTCATGAGAACATGGGGAGCTCGGTCATACCTCGGCGACAGTAGTAGCATTGTTGATGAGAAAGCTATTTCGGAAACTAAAAAACATGAACAAACTGCAAAACTGAAAAGGTTAAGGGCATGGAAAAGTCCTTCTGATCCATCCATTGGAGGTTTCTCACTAGGTCTTGAGTACTTGCAAACAGCACAACTCATGACTTGGAAGATAAACGAAACATACTGGTGTAGCGGTCCAGGGGATAGTAATGTGTTTGTAGGAATACCAATCGTGAATTCAAAATACAATCATGAAATGGAAGTTGCCGATGAAGAAATTTACTAAAAGTATTCTATCAAGGCATCAACCATATTTTATTACCACCTTAATTATGATGGAACTTCGCTGGAGAAGATGTGGTCTGATAGGAACAAATATTGGCAAGTGACAGGTTTTGTTGCTGAGAACATTGACAAATCTGTAGCTTTTCTATTGGAGCTAAAATTGCAGCCATACAACGTAGGTGGTGAAGAAGAGAATGATGAACTGAAGTATGATCTTTACACAGTGGTGGTGCATATTGGATATTCATCTTGTTATAGGCAGCACTACTGTTTCATTCGTTCTGTTGATAACACATGGTTCAAGTTTGCTGATTCAAAGGTAATGCGGCTTCGAGAAAAATGTGTACTCACTCGGGATACATATATCCTCTTCTATTCCAAGCAGAGTAGTCTGAGGTTTCTGAAGTTTATTCAAACTCGGAAGCAATGGCTTATACCGTGGCACAATATGTCTAAAGTAGATGTTATGGAGAAAGATAGTGATTTCAGAGAGCATCAATTTCTAATCTTCAAGTCTTGAGGACAAGACTTGTTTCAATGGGGGAGTAATGTCATGTTTGGTATGTGAAAGAGAAAGGAATTTGTATTTAGTAATGGAGGGAAAATTAGTGAGGTCAAGAAGGAGGGAAATAATTGGGAATTAGGGCTAATTAAAACATAATCAGCCTAATTCCTAATATGACATCGTTTTAGTAGGTCATATAATAGCTAATGTCGCAGTCCAAAAAGGGAAGCTGCTGGAAGCCCTTTTGCTACTGCAATGACACTTGGTAAAATGGCCTCTTGAAGGAGCACTGTTGATTTCTTGGCATTGTCAGAGGATGCTGACCTGAATGGACAAGATTCACCTTGAAAACACAACCCTACGTATAAAAGGGCATCTCAGCAAAGGGTAGAGGCATTGAGAAAAATATAGCAAAAGTGGTCATTGCCATTCCTCTCCCTTGTAAGCTTCTTGCATTCTTATCACCCTTTCCCCCTCTCCATTAGACTCTTCTTCTGTTTTCCCCCATTTCTGATACAATTTCTTTCCCCCTAAATTCTATCTGTTCTCCCATTTCTGAAGCTGATTCAAGTTCACTCAAATGCAGGATCATTGATTTGCCTTGCAGCTGTGGAATTACTTGGAGTTTGCTTTCTTTTACCTCATTTCAGTATTTCTATTAGTTAGTTGGTTTTAATGAGGACTGTGATCATTTTTGAAGTTATCAGTTAATGAGCTTAAATCCAAATAGATATGTACCGACTTCCTGCCATTTGCTTGCAATGTAAATATACATATCCTTTGCTCATTTGAATATTTTTGTGACTTGTTGGTTGAGACTTTAGAGTCTCTTAGCTGATTGTGGGGTTTAGATTGAATCATTGTCATTGTGAAATCCTTTGGGACATGACATATAAATCACTCGGAGCCCTTAGAAAGTTGCAATCTTTTGGGGTTTCTTACGTTTATTGTTGCCTCTGGTATAGGAAGATTATTGCCAATAATTAGCATTCTCTTCGATATCCCAAATGCACGAAAGGTGTTCGACGAAATAACCGAGAGAATAGTAAATCTTCAAAGTCAGTAAAGAAAGTATGTATACAGCCCCATGTTTACATGAGTGAAACCGTGACTGAGATATCTAATTTATTGAGATATTCGTCTTGGGATTCTGCTCAAGAACAGTTAGAGAAGTTTCTTATAAAATGGGATCCTGACAAGGGGTTGGAAACTTTTCAGAAAAATCTGCAAACTAGAAGGTTTTGAAGTAAGTTCAAGAACCTTAATTTATCCTATTAATGTCTCTAGTTTTTTTTTCCAAGATGCTTCGCCCATATCCTTAGTAAGGAACGAAATTATTTTTGTCGATGAAGGTTATTTTTGAGAAAAAAAACTCGCAGCAGACTCCACTATTCCCTGGTAGCCTCTGGATACATGTCCCAACGAGATCTCTATGTATAAGGTATCTATTATCTGTATTTTCCCCAAATTCAAATTATCTCTGATGTTCTTCCGTTTTGAGACCAACAAATTGTGTTTGCAGATTAGAGATGCGGAGGGCTTCGAAAATGCAATATTTGATGCTCTTCAATCTAACCCTATTTCCAATCTATACCCATTGTAAGTTATACTAAAATTTCATTATTTGTTATCTATTAATTAAACACCAACAAATTGTGTTTGCTGATTTCTATTTTTATTTAGAGAACATTCATTTGAGCTGTCTCAGGACAATTATGGAATCAAAAATTCTAAAGCTTCTTTTAATATCACTCGCTTTACCAATGACGATGGAGTATAGGAGGTATTCTCAACCATTTTATTTTTCCTTTTTTCTCTCTTTGAATATATTCAGTACTTTTGTTCTTTGAGCCTTGGATATTTTGATGGTTTTTGATGTCCTATATGCAAATGGAGATTATTGGAGAATGATGATGTGATTATGTGTTTTTTTTGTGGCAAAAGTTGATTCACTCATAATATAATAGCTAATAATAGTGTACAATAGATGTATTTGCTCATTCTTAAATTGGTTGTAGGTTTAGAAATACCTGATTTATTAAAGGGTTAAGGGCACATTTGGAGGTACTTTACTGATTTATATGTCTTTGTGAGATTGTACTCCATTGTTGTACTTTACGTGAATTCGTGTTTCTTTTCTCAATTTATTAAGTTGTACCTTTTGTTTGGGAAAGTCGTCTTTAAGGTTTATGATTCGGATGACAACGAGAAGGTTACTTTCAATGATATGTTGGAGGTTTTGAGTGATCCGGCAGAACAATTTATATTTGAACACTAGAGAGATGTTACGTTCAATGAATGGAAGGATCTCTTTTGATTATTTGATCTAAAAAAATAGGATCAAACACCGTCTTATGATTATTTGATCTAATTTCTGGTTTCTAATTTGTATTGCACCTTCTAACGGTTTCTCTTGGTTGCCTTTCTAAGCATGATTGGGTGTTCTTTAACAATGCACGCTCTATGAATCATGCAGAATATGTAAAGTTAGTTCATGATAATATGGCAGAACAAGAGTTTGGTGATTTTAAAGGAAAGCTTTCGACAGATTTAGGATTTTCAGCAACCAAAAGACTTCACCAGTTGAAGCAACAAATCACTACCGAAGTTAAAGCTGAGATGCGAAGAGAGTTTGCGAAAGAGATGCAGCGTATATATGCCAAAATGCGAGAGTGCGGTTTCAATATTGATGCATCAACTAGTGCTGCTCCCCCAAGAGCTGATGATGATGAAGGGGAAAGTGAAGGTGAAGGTGAAGATGAACATGACGATGGTTCAAATCACATGTAGGAATCTCTACTCTAATATTTCTTATTTGGAAACACATGAATTTAGCTTCTTTTGAAACTTGAAATACTTTTAAAGTTCTCTTATGTTGCCACTTGGTATAATAAGATTATGGTCATGAGTGTGTAATTGTTTGGTAATATTGGTTTGTTTGGTAATATTGGTTTGATATTGAATCGTACTTGGTATATTAAGATTATGGTCATGAGTGTGTAATTGTTTGCTGATATTGGTTTGGTGATTTTGGTACTATTGTGAATTGTTGGTTTCAGTAGATGAGGACGAGACGATAGGAATAGATATATTGGATAATAAACTAAATTTAGAACGGATGTATTCTTTAGAAACATTAAATACTACTACCTCCATCCCATATTATTTGCAATGTTTCAACCTTTGAAACATGTCAAATTACGTTTCAGAATTTGATAAACATTTGACATGTTCTTTCCAAAACTACCCTTCATCTAACTAGTCAACACTTATTTAATTGTTTTAGTCTTTCTAACAATTCACACTTATCTATGCACACAAACAATACACCTTAATACTAACTCTAATTAATTACACTAATGGCCGTTGGTACTTGGTAGGATTAGTGTTGGTATTGGTGTGGTTAGTTTTAGATTTATAACTTGACTTAAAATTTACATTCATCAATTAGAGTTTTTTTTCTTCAAATTACTTATCATCATTTACTAGTAGTATTAAATTAGGGGTATCTTGGACTTTCTTATTCATTATTAATGTATTCCAATGATTACCTTGGTCTGTGTAAAAAGGTGAAATGTTGCAAATAATATGGGACGGGGGGAGGTAGTACAAAGTTTGGGACGGGTTTTGTAATGCAAGGTCTATAGATAATTTTATTCATTCTTCTTAAATCTGTCTCAAATATGATACAGTTGATATCTTCAAAAAATTAATTCCTTTTTACTTCGTCCAAAAACAAGGACGGTATTGCAATGAAGATTAAAATATCCGTACAATAATATGTTCTTCTTCTGTCCTAAAATATGGGACAGAAATTAAAAATTCCGTCCCTAATTCGTGGTAATAAATATTTTAATATGTGTTTTTTAATATTAATAATTTTATTTTTACAAAAGTCATTACATTCATCATCCGTCTTAAAATTCGTCCCTAAGTATTTGGGACAGTTTATTTTCATTGTTAACATTTAGGGATTAGGTTTTTTGGGAACATATATTTCCGTCTCAAATACATCGTAAATAGTAATACTGAAACAATTTAGGGACGGAATGCCTTGTCCCAAATAAGCTGTTTTCTTGTGGTGACTTAAATCACCAGCAAAAGGAAAACAAAATATTCTCAAATCATTAGCAAAAGGAAAGAAAAATATCGTCAAATCATCAACATAAGGAAAGCAATAAAGTATACACACGTTTTTGGATGAGCATTATGGAAACTTTAAGGTTTCCACTCCAAAATTCTAGCAATTTGGAACTGGGATTTCTAAAATCCTTATGATTCTCTCCATGTCAGCCGTATTATAAATGGCTAATCCTAATTTCTTCAGCACATAACAACTTCGAAAAATCCTTTTTCACCTCGCCGTTTTAACTTTTCCGCCACCAAAATCACCCATGGAGCACGTTCCGATATTGCTTCTCATTTGAAAAACATCACCCTCCACGGAATCGAGAAACGCACCATGGTTTTTGAGAAGGAGGAAGTCCAGGGCGGAGCCAAGAGGTTTTTGGTCGGTCGCTTCATTCGTTCTAGTGATCATCTGCTAAGATACTTTTTTACCCTCATGCTTGCACACTCATGGAAATGCAAGGTAACCTACAAAACCCTTGCAAAAACACATATCAATTTTTTCTCCCAAGTGAAAAAGAAGTTGACAAAGTGCTTAATAATGGTTCTTGGTGTTTTGACAATGTGCTACTAGTAACAAAAAAAATCCCATTTAACAAAGCTGTTACTGAGGCAGATTTCATTAAGTGCCCCTTCTGAGTACAATTATTTTTTCAAACAGGAGTCATATTAACACCAGAAATGAGTGTTAGAATTGCTAAATCAATGGAAAATTGTGTAACTATGGAACTAATGGCGACAACAGAGGGGATTTGGTTTTACCGTTTCAGAACTGATGTTGATGTAACTGAGCCTCTCCGTAGAGTGTTCCGAAGCGAAGCGGCCGATATCGGAAACTTTGAAGGCTTGTTCAGGTATGAAAGATTATCCAGTTTTTGTAACCACTGTTGTATGCTTGTCCATATCCCTATTACCTGTTTAGAATTGCCACATGGAGTTAGATCAATTGATAAAGCAATTTCAATTACGATGTGACTCTAAAAGCATCTCGACTACAAAACTGAAAATCCAATCATACTGTAAATTTCATAAACAACATACAAGTGGTGGCGGGATTTGAACGAGCAATTGTACCTTTTGAAGGAACCACAGACAGTGCTATGGACTTCAAGGAGGGCCGACTGAAATATGGGGCTACGGAGGATAAAGGCGACCGTAAGGGAAAAGAGAAAATGGTAGTAGAGGAAGATATACTACCAGTTAAAAGGAGGTTGGGTTTTAGAGAATGAGATCAATTAATGGGAGTAGCAATGGTTGAAGTTAAAGTTTTCGGGGGCCCCTACCGATAATCAGGGTAAGGTGGCGGTCGTCAAGCGACCCCACCAAGGCCCATGAGTTACCTAGCTTTGAATTGTCGAGGAATTAATAATTCTAAGACAATTCAAGAACTAGTGTGCTTATGTCAAGTGCACAATCTAGCTATAGTTTTTTTTATCTGAAACAAAATTCTTGGTCCGTTCAATAGATTTTATTCGTAATAAGTTAGATTTTTCATTTCATCTTCCTGTAAGCCGAAAAGGCCTTAGTGGTGGATTATGTTTATTTTGAAACTCTTCAATAAAATTGAATATTTTATCTTACTCTTCTGGTCATATAGACTCTTGTGTAACTTCTAATAAACAAAATCTTAAATAGCATTTAACGGGGTTTTATGGGAATCCAGAAACAGCTATTCGTGTTCATTCATGGGAATTACTCAAAATACTTCATTCCTTAAAATCTCTTCCATGGCTCTGCATTGGATATTTTAATGAGATTCTAAGTCAAGAGGAAAAAGCTAGTTTTTCCCACGAAGCCAAAAGCAAATTAATAACTTCCGCGAAACACTAGCTACTTGTGGCTTAAGTGACTTGGGATATGTTGGTTGTCCTTACACTTGGTGCAATTTTCGTGACATTGCTAAAGAGGTTTTTGTTCGCCTTGATAGGGGCCTTGCCTCTTCTTCATGTCAAAATCTTTTTCCAAAAATGACCATCCAGCATCTTGCCACCAAAGATAACGACCATCTCCCTATCTTACTTGGATTGTCCCCACGAAAAAAGAAACCAACAATAAACCAAGGCCCCTTCGTTTTGAACCACTTTAGTTAAAGGCGGCCGAATTTTTGGAATATGTCAATCAAATATGGGCATCACCTTATGAGGTCACCGTTGAGGGGCTTAGTTTAGCTCTCTCGATTTTTCGTGATAATCTGCTAAAATGGAGCAACAGGGTTGTGGGCGACTTAAAGAAAAAAACTCACCTCTAAACAAAATGAATTGGAAACGATTCAAAAATTCCAAGACCTCCCAAAATACTCTCTTGCTAAGGAACTCGAAATTTCACAAGATTTAGAAAAAATTCAAGAGCTTAGAGAAAGCTACTAGAAGGCTCGAAGCAGAGCAACATGGTTAGCCGAATGAGATCATAACACATCTTACTTTCACAACAAGGCATCTCAGAGAAAGGAAAAAAACTACATTGATGAAATGTGGGTCCTGATGGCACCCTCAAAACTAAGGATGAAGATATTGAGGAAGTAGCTGTTGATTTCTTTGAAAAACCGTTTCTAGCAAACTCTGGCGGAGCAAGTCTCTTGCCTCATTTGCTTACCAATAAACTAAGTCCCAACGAAATGGATGCCCTTGAGCGACCTTTTAATCAGGAATAAATCATGAGAGCGCTTAAGCAAATGCATCCACACAAAAACACCAGGCCCTGATGGAATGCATGTCCTCTTTCTACCGAAACTATGGCATATACTAGGAGATTCAGTTACTAGTTTTGTCCTGGGGTTTTTAAATAACGGTAATAGTGTAGCAGCTATAAATTCAACACACATTGCTCTCATCTCTAAGAATAAAAAGCATATTTCCATGATGCATTTCCGGCCTTTCAGTCTGCGCAATGTCCTTTATAAGCTCATCTCGAAAGTTTTAACTAATTGACTCAAGCTAGTCATGAATTCCCTAATTGATGAAGCTCATATCGCTTTTTTGAAAAAGAGGCTCATAAGGGATAATGTTATTGTTGCTTTTGTAGTATTCATAGCCTCCAACTATCCAACAAAATGGTTCCCACCAGTTAGTCCTCAAACTAGATATGAGCAAAGCTTTTGATAGAGTGGAATGGAACTATCTTGAAATGTTAATGACATGCATGGATTTTCCTCCAAGATTTCTCTCTCTTATAATGAATTGTATAAAAAATGTGCGTTACTCCATTTTGCTAAATGGAGTACCAACAAGATATTTCGCACTAACTAGGGGCATCAGGTAAGGAGACCATTTATCCCCTATCATTTTCCTCATCTGCACAGCAGGACTCTATGCGCTTGTCCGCTCCGTGGGGGAACGAGAGCTCCTAACAGGCTACCAATTTAGCATGGGTACCTCTGTCACACATGTGTTATTTGTACATGATTCTCTCTTTTTTGCCAAGGTGGAAGAATCTTGTCTAATGCAACTAAAAGAGATACTGGGAACCTATGAAATATGCTCTGGCCAACTCATCAATTATGACAATTCCAACTTGTTCTATAGTAAGGGCACTCCCGATGACATTAAGGAACTTGCTTTCTCTATTCTCCAAATTCCTGAGGAGGATGGAAAAGGAAAATACCTTGGTCTTCCTTATATGACAAGACGGTCGAAAAAGGAAGTTTTTCAGTTTGTTGTAGACCAAGTCTGGAAAAAGTTTAGCAGTTGGAAGGGAAAAAAAAACGCTATCTTTTGCAGCTCGGATAGTACTTATTAAATTCATGATTCAAGCAATCCCCACGTATGTAATGTCTTGTTTCATCTCTCCTAAAACTATAACTGACTCCATCACAAGCATGATGAGAACTTTCCTCTGGGGAGGAGCTGAAAACCACAGGAAGATCTGTTGGAAAACTTGGACTTCACTCTACAAGACAAATGACCAAGGAGGGCTCGCTTTCCTAGTCCTGGAACCATTCAACAAAGCTTTAGTGGCTAAACAAGGATGGCGTATCGTACATCAACCATTTACATTATATTCCGGAATACTACATGCATAGTACTTCCCCTATGATAGATTCCTAACAGTTTCTCTTAGAAAGAGAACCTCAATGGTGTGAAAAATAAATTCTAAATGGAAGGGACCTCCTTAAAGCTGGTTTAAAATGGAGAATTGGTAATGGTTCAAGGGTCAAAGCTGGTTTTAAACTTATCGCCCTATTTGATATAAACCTATCACTGAAAATGATGGCCGTCTCTAGACTTATTGATCACCAAAGAGGCACATGGGATATGAATATGCTTAATGAATTCTTCTCATCTTGTGAGAGGGATGAAATTCTTAAAGTACCACTCTGTGACACTTGGCCTACCGATAGTCTTTTATGGAGGTATACCCAAAACGGACTATACTCTGTCAAGTCCGGATATCACGTACAAGTCAATATCAGTACTGGGAAACAGGATAGCCCTTCCATCTCAAAGAACAAGGCTAAGGACCACTAGAAGGGTATTTGGAAGTTATCTATCCCCCCAAAGCTACAAGTCTTCATCTGGAAGATCTTCCAAGGAATATTACCTACTTGTAAAAATTTGTCAAAGCGGATGCATACCATAAACCCGCAATGCCCTATCTATCAAGATGAGGTTGAAACTGAGGCACATGCCCTTTTTACATGCCCAGCAGCTTTGGAAGTATGAAAATCACACTAGTTTCGACATCCAAGCTCGGATTAAAAAGGAAATTTTCCCATACAGTCTAATGCATATCCTGGCAGATAGCGAGGAATACTCTACCTCTTTCGCTTTCATTACATGGCAAATATGGTGCAACCGGAACAAGACTGTTTTTTAAGGCGCATGAAGGCCTCTAGAGGAAGTTGCAAATCTCGCCATAGTCAATGCTACTGAATATAGTAGTATTAACCTATCTTCCTCAAGGCCATTAGATGTTCGCCTGTCTTTACCCAACTCGGAAAAAATAAAATTCATTTTAAAGGGGAAATTACCAATGTTTGCACCAGCCGAAAAGGAGAAGACCCCAACAACTGCAAAGCAACCACCAGATTTTAAATGGGAGCCCCCTGACGAGGGACTCATCAAGCTCAACGTTGATGGAGCTTGGTGTAATCATGAGGGAGGCCTAGGAATTATCATACGTGATCATGAAGGAAGATTTATAGCAGGAGCTGTAACGTTTATTTCTCAACCTCCCAGCTCTCAATACACTGAAACAAGGGCCCTACTGGAAAGAATTCAGTTCTCTTTAGCTCAAGGTCACTATGACATCGTCATTGAAAGTGACTGTCAATCACTTGTCAACCAAATTCGTCAATTTGAGGAGGATCTTTCCCTGTTAGGTCATATTGTTAGTCAAATTCAAAATTTGTTGTGGGGGGGGGTAGAGTAGCCAATTTAGTCTTTGCGCATAGATCTTGTAATCATACTGTTGATGCCTGATAAATTGGCAAAATACGCAATGAAGCTTAGAGCTTCCAATCAATGGTTTGGGGACCCACCAGGATTTCTCCTACCAAATGTACTCCATAAAATTGGTTAATGATATAAATTGTTTTACTGTTAAAAAAAAAATTGTAGGATTTGAAGAATCGTGGAGATAGTGAAAAGAAGGTAGAGATAATTATTGATTTACAATTAGTTTAATAAACTAAAAAGTCTCTTAGCCAAGAAAATTTTTAATAATTAAAAAACTTCAAAAATCTTCGAAAATGGGATGAGAAATATGATAGCTATAGAAGACTTAAGAATCTAAATTTTATTAATATAATAATATGTTTCAAATAATTTAACTAATCTAAAATTTCTCGACCAATCAAAATTACTCCAAAGTCCAAGAAAATTAGATTAGAGTTTTGAAGGCTTGTGATTGGTTAGAACTGAAAATAAGTTCTATAATATAAATATAGTTATTGAATGTTCTATTCAAGATCCCACATTGTAAGTTTTTAAAGTTTTTAAAATTTGACAAATATATAAATAGAGGGGCTGAGAATGGATTTTTATTGAAGGAATTGGTTGAGTTGGTTTTTAATCCATTAAATTAAGTGATAAATCCAATTTGTTTTTCAATTTTTTCATTCTAATAATTAAAGTGTTTTTTAAATAAAATTATTTCACCGAATCATTTAGTTTTATATTTATCTCGCATGCGAACCAGCTCACTAAACTTTTTTCTTTAAAAGAGTAAAAACTTTAAAACTGACATTTTGTTGATCAAACCATGTGATTTTTAAGGTATCATTCAATGAGCTGGAATTTTTCCAAATAGTTGGAGAGACTAGCTTTATTTGGAGTTTGAGAAAAGTCAACTGGAAGAAACATGGCTTGCTTTTCAGATTGTTCAATTAAAAAAAAATCCAAGAAAATTACCATCCTAGCCTTGAGCAGTCATTGAAAGAAACCCTTGAAAGAATAATCGCTATACTTAAAATTCATTCAAGGACATGAAAAATACTCGCAGGACCTGAGCAGTCAATAAACTAATTTTGAATTTTTTAATTAGTTTAAAAGATTTTGATTGGTTGAATAAATTTTATCCATATTTGACTTATTGAAATTAAATTATATATTTTAATATTTTTAATGGTTGTTTAATTTTCCTATTCTAATTTTTCTTCTTTCAAAATTAAAAAGAGCTCACATTGAAAGTGTATGAAAATTTTGGAATTTGACAATCTATCTATCTATATTTATATAATAGAACCTGTTTTCAGTTTCAACAAATCACAAGCTTCACAATCACACGTGTAATTTTTCGGATTTTTTGGTTCTTTAATTAGTTTTAAAATATAATTGGTTGAGATAATTTTTATTTATTAAATTAATGATGGACATCTTTGACTTATTCTAATGAAATTATTAATTTTAATATTTTTATTTTTATTTTTCTATTTTATTATTGAATGAATTGGTTGAGTTGGTTTTTAATCCATTAAATTGAGTGATAAATCCAATTTTTTTTATTCAAATAGTTAAAGTTTTTTAAAGAAATTTAGTTCACCTAATCATTTACTTTTATATTTAAGTCGCACGCAAACTTGCTCACTAAACAAATATGTTTCCAAGAAAATTATCATCTCGGCCTTGATCCATCATTGAAAAAAACTCTTGAAAGAATAATCGATAAACTTAAAATCCATTCAAGGACATGAACGAATAATCGCACGAGTTGAGCAGTCAATAAACTAATTTTTAATTTTTAATTTGTATAAAATATTTTGTTGGTTGAATAGTTTTTTATCCATCAAATTAAAAGTAAGCTTGACATATTTGACTTATTGAAATTAAATTATATATTTTAATATTTTTAATGGTTTTTTAATTTTCCTATTCTAATTTTTCTTCTTCTTTCAATATTATAATTTGAAAGTGTATGAAGATTTTTGAATTTGACAATCTATCTATATTTATATTATATAACCTGATTTCATTTTCAGCCAATCACAAGCATTCATAGTCCCATGTGTAATTTTCTAGATTTTGTTCTTTAATTAGTTTAAAAAATATAATTGGTTGAGATAATTTTTATTAATTAAATTAATGATATATCTTGACATCTTTGACTTATTCAAATGAAATTGTTAATTTTAATATTTTTTATTTTTCCTATTCTATTTTATTCTTTCTCTTTTCAATGCCATTCAAGATCCCTCATTGAAAGTTTATGAAAGTTTTCAAATTTGACAACATTATAAATACAGGTTGTGGGTAGAGTTTTTAATTGAATGAATTTGTTAAGTTGCTTTTTAGTCTATTAATTTGAGTGACAAATCTAATTTGTTTTTTTAACTTTTTCTTTCCAACAGTCAATTTTTTCCAAAGAAAATTAGTTTACCAAACCATTTAGCTTTTTATTGAACCCGTATATGAATTGCTCCCTAAACGTCTTTCATTAGAAGGGTAAAAACTTCAAAAAATAAATTTTAGTTGATCAAGTCATTTAATTTTTATCGTGTCATTAAATGAGTTGAAATTTGCCAAATAAATTGGGGAGCCGTGCTTTATTTATTTTTGGATGGTTCCGTTAATATTTTCAAGAAAACTTACCACTCCGAACTTTAGCAATCATTGAAAGAATATTATTATTTTAATAGAACATTTTTTTTTTGATATTTTGCATATAAATACAAAAAAAAAAATTATATTTTTCTATATAGGTAATTTTGAAAAACCAAACAAAAAATAGTGTAGGGTATCATTTTTCACTTTTACTCTATTTAATATTTTATTAACAATTAAATTTATTGTCGTGTATAACATATGTCTAGTGCATATATATAATGAAACTTTTAGCACATCAAAAGTATGTTATATTTTCATAACTTTCCAGGGTAAAAAAAATAAAAAAATAAAATGAATCTTCTAGTTCTGCTGTTTGTCATTACCATAACTTTGATGGCGAAGGACATTAGTACTGAAAGTGATCTCATGTGAAAAAGTCATTCAACTCAACTCAATTGTATCCTCTTCCACGCGGAAAGACGGTGCAAAGTCAGTCAAGTCAACTGATGAAGCAATATAGAAATTTCGTTGTATAATTCATAATGATGATCTGATTCATTTAAGGGAGATTAGCCTGTTTGGTCCTCAAAGTATTTACAAAATTATCGTTTCGTCCTCAAAGTTTTTTCACTTCTCCATTAGTCCTTATTGTTGTTACGCGCTTCATATATGGTCCTACCACGTCGAACCTGGGCGGATTCCGACCAATAACGAGCACGTGCGTGTCACGTGAGTTTGCTAGAGGGCAAATTTGTCGAAAAAATACATCCCCAATCCTACCGATCTTCTCCTACCTCACCACTTCCCTCCACCACGCCACCGCACCCGCCGCCTCATTCACATCCCCTCCACCACCACCGCCGCCTCCTCTGCAAGTCCTCCACCTCACCACCTCCTACACCTCCAGTGCTCAAAACCCTCTACCATGGCCTCCTCCAAGTCCACTGCCCACTCCAAGGCCGCCTCCTCCACCCTCCAAGCCGCCCTCCTCTACCTCCCCTTCACCTCCACCCCTTCCACCTACCACCTCCTACACCTCCAGTGCTCCAAACCCTCCACCATGGCCTCACTCCAAGACCACCTCCTCCCCTCTACTGCCACGCTCCTCCCATCCTCCACCCTGAGTCATCCAAACCCTCCACCATCTACACCTCAAAGTATTGGTCTGTTTGGTCCTCAAAGTAATTTAGAGCTTCCTAAATAGTCCTCATTGTAATTTCGCGCTTCCTAAATAGTCCTCATTGTAATTGCGCGCTTCTATGTGGAGGACTTGGTGGATGAGGCGGCAGCGGTGGTGGTGGAGGGAGGTGGAGGAGGCGGCCTTGGTGGAGGCCATGGTGGTGGATTCGGTGTAGGTGGAGGAGCAGGAGGAGGTCTTGGAGGTGGTGGTGGGACGTGGAGGAGGGGAGTGGTGGTGGAGGGGGAGGTGGATGAGGCGGCCTTGGAGGTGGTGGTGGACTTGGAGGAGGCCATGGTATAGGGGTTTGAGCAGCTGGAGGTGGTGTAGGTGGAGGACATGGTAGAGGAGGCGGTGGTGGTGGTGGTGGTAGAGGGGGAGAGGGAGGAGGCGGTGGTGGTGGTAGTGGTGGAGGGGGAGGTGGTGGAGGTAGGAGAAGACTGGTGGGATTGGGGATGTATTTTTTTGGACAAATTTGCCCCTCTAGCAAACTCACGTGACACGCACGTGCTCGTTATTGGTCGGAATCCGCCCGGTTCGCGGTGGTAGGACCATATATGAAGCGCGTAAAAACAATAAGGACTAATGGAGAAGTGAAAAAACTTTGAGGACGAAACGATAATTTCGTAAATACTTTGAGGACCAAACCGGCTAATCTCCCTTCATTTAATTAAGAAAATGTATAATAAATAAAAGGACTATAACAGGTCAGTCAAATCCTGTTGATGAGCGGACTCTCTCGGCCACGATTTCAGTGAAAAAATCACTTATTTGTTGTACGTGTCAAACAAATTTTGACAATCATATACATAATTTAGTATTGTCAAATGTTCTTGAAGTTTCTGAACAAATATGAGTCCGTTTAATATGAAACGAACTTGGATTTTAAATTTCAAGTCCGTTTATAAGAGGATATTTTGGGTTCTGATCCGTTTGAATGTAGACTTTTTAGACCGGGCCTAGAGCGATCCATAAAAATAATCTATATTTTTTTAGGAAAAATATCAAAAATCATACTCTATAATTAATGGGTCTCGTGATTTTATTTGTTTTTTTATATGTTGCAGGTTATATATATAATTTTTATTAAAACATTTTTTTTGTTGCAATCGCAATGTTAAATTTATATATTTGTAAATTCAAATCTATTTCACTATTTGTTTTAAAAATTGTATTATAACTTGAATATAAATTTTCCCTTAGTTACTGTAATATAGAAAATTTATATTCAAGTTATAATAGGTCCTTAATTTAATAAAGGGAAAGGGACCAAAATAAGGTGGGAAAAACCGAGTACCGAACCACCCTCGCACTAACTCTTGATGTGTGCGATTTAAAAAAAAGTGTCATCGGGAATGAAATTCTGAATGTCTTTAACACCGAATAAACGATCAACATTACACTAACTACAATCGTCATGGTCCTCCCAAGTCCGAAGAAGCATAAAATTTGGATTCCTATAAAATAATTTGACCGGAATTATATGGAGCAGATTCACATGAATTTTCGTAGTCCGGTTTAGAATTAGTCACATTATCACAAGATTATCTCTCACTTTATTTTGAAGTTATGTTGTCATTTCTGAACAAAAAAAATCCAATGCACAGAAATATGGGGAATTGCATTAGACTGGCAGTGTTTTTGCATAAAGGACAAAACATGACATTTGATTTACCCTTCATCTCTCAATCTCTCTCAATTGTGAGGTAAAATAAAATTCAATTTCAAATTTTTTTGGTAAATATTAAACTTTAGCATTGAATATTGTTTACAAAATTGGTAACAAATTGTTGATATTGTGAATTATATTCGACTTTTGTGAATTTTGGGTAATTTTGAAATTATGGCGAATTTACATTTATAGCATTTGTGATTTTAGGGAATTAGGGGACTTTTGAAATTGATTTTTTGGTGATTTGTGATTTGTGAATCTATGGCTATGGCAATAGTAGATTTGTTGAAATAACCAGTGTTTTTCCTGATAATTTGTATGTATATTATTTTAGTATAGATGGCCGTACTCGCTCATCTTCAGCCCGGTCCTTTCGATCTGACCGTCTTGAACAAACAACCGTCTCATATTTCCTTAAGAATATGGCTAGGGGATGAGACACTCAACGAACCTTTAAAGGTTATTACCAGTTCGGGCAACTTTTACACGGCATATAGTAGAGAAACTAACCCTAGGGTAATAGACCTAATAGACCTGGTAGGTTTTGGATGTTGTTGCAGAGTAGGTAATATGAATGTAGATCACGCTCTCGTGACTGCATTAGTTGAGAGATGGCGCCCGGAGACCCACATGTTCCACCTCCGTTGCGGTGAGGCGACCATCACACTAGAGGACGTATGTTGTCTTCTAGGACTACCCACCAGGGGCCATGTAGTCTCGTTGAATCACAGCTACAATTATACCAAGGGTCAATGGGTTGATCACGTCTACACTCATTTATGATTTAGACCCAGTGAGGCTGCAATCAGGGGGAACACTTTGCAGCTGGTAGAGGTATATGCCCATATTAGTGAGCCCTTAGCAAATGATGCTACCCACCTCCAGGTACAGCAGAGGGCTAGGGCATTGATCTTCATCCTGATTGGTACTTTCCTTTTCCCGGATAAGTCGGGGGCCCGGGCCAACATGCGTTATCTTCTAACCCTCGGTGGTCCCCTTGAGCATGATTCGCATGACTCGTATTCCTATGCCAGCGGTGTTCTCGCACATTTGTACCGCCAGATGTGCATCTCGTACATGGCTGATTCCAAGGACATTAGCGGGTGTTGCTTGCTAATTTAGGTTTGTCCAATGCCTTTAAATTTAAATGTGATTTAAATATTTAATAATCGATTTTGTTTGTTTTGACTGGTTGTGGGCATGGGAGCGTATTTCATTACTCCACCCGGCGAACCGAGGCATCATTCCGGATGAGATCCCCGCCGACGGTAGAGCGCACGGGCTAGTGGAATGTCCCCCGGAGTTTCCGCAACGCTCCGAAAGCGCAGTTGTTGATGTTTCGCGAGCAGCTCGATTTGATGACCGAGACACAGAGGGTGAGTTAATTTCATTGTTCTTGTATTGATTTTTTTTAGTTAACTTATTTTTTTTTACTTTAACAATTATTTTTTTTTGACAGTTCATGTGGAGGCCGTACCCAGATGCGGTATATACAGAGAGGGCGGATCGGGATGCAGATTTCTTTATGACGTGTCGATCCCGTACGCCACTCATCTGCTTCGAGATGGTTGAGTACCACCTGCCCGACAGGGTCATGCGTCAATTTGGCTTCCACCAGGTGGTACCAATCCCGACTGGTACAGAGGGCACTGTTGAGGGTCGAGACCTCCACGCGGTGAGGACGTTAACCACAAACAAATGGGAGACCGTCCACGCCAATTACATAGATTTGTGGGCCCATCGCGTCGATGCACTAGAGGCCGCTTCTCCCGCCATTGGTAATGTTATTGCACCAACTCGCGAGTACATGGATTGGTACAATCGCATTATGGTTCACCGCATGATAACCCCCCAAAACCGGGACCAAAGGCCACTCCCGATGGGAATTCAACCCACCGCTACAGCAGAGGACATTTTGGTAAGTTTTATTCGTGTATTTATTTCTTTGTTCATATTTATTTTATGAATTTACTAATTTGAATATTATGTTAGAGGAGAAGTCGTCCAGGGTGATGCTGGAAGAGTTCGAGAAGCCTGCCACTCGAACAAATCCGCAGTACAAGTCACTCATCACCTGGGCCACCAAAACAATTAGGGATGCCTTCGCCGCTGTAGGGAAGTCGGTGACATGCCGATCGCGGGCTGCGGATATTGTAGAAGCTGCTGTAGCGCGATAAAATTGAATCTGCAACAGAAACACGAAAATAACGCAACAAAGTAATCTTTATTAATCAAATCAATAGTGAGTTACAATCTCTGGAAGGACTCCAATTTAGCTGGAATGATCCTCCGATTCTCCTCTTCTAAATTTGTTTGTCCTAGCGTTTGAAGACTTGATCTTGAATTAAATACGATTTGATTGCAAGCGCTGAACCTTCGATTCCACAAAGCCGTTATGCCTTCCCGGGGTTTTGTCGCGAAAGAACGCCTTTGAAAAGCTGTTGAAGATTTCACGAGAGCTTTTGTCGAGTTGAAGTCTTTCTGTAGCTTCCAAATGATCTCTGTCTGTCCTCTGTGTCCCGTTTAAGCCTTGGGGAAGACCCCTATTTATAGGCATAAATGAGGGCTAGGGTTTTACTTATTGGGTTAAGCAGCCCATTCACTTATGTTGGGTTGACCTATTCTTTATTTGGGGCGGCCCAATGTTTAATCTATTATCTTAATGGACCTCTATTAAACTTAACATTTCGAACTTGCATTTCATTAGCCCAATTTAGCTTGATCCACTATTTCTTGTGGACTTTATTTCCAGTGGACCTGCGCTTGTTTAAAATGATTTATTAAATATGGTCTAGTTGTAGTGGTCCAATATTTAACTATTATTTATTAAATCCAAGTAGCCCAGACGAATAATATTTATTTATTAGTCTGGATTAAATAAATTTAATTACTCAAAAATTCGCTTGTCTACAGCTGCCGTTCTGCAAGCCGAGGGAGCATGTGGCTGGTAGGGCTGCGGTTGGGAGGCTGGGTACTCGTAAGAATCGACAGGCAACACATGAGCACCTTGTAGCGCGGCAGCTGAGGTAGTGTGGCGGTGAGGCGGGGCCGTCCCAACCGCAGGAGCAACCAACTCAGTCTACTGCTCAGTTCGGGACTCAGCCAGATGTACCCCCAGCATTTGAATACCAATTTCCCAGCCTCGGCACTTATTCTCCGAGTTTTCAAACAGGGGGACATCCTGGTGCGGAGAATACGTCGTCGGGACAGCCGGACGTGTATTTTGGTACGACGCCCTCGTACAGTCGCAACATTGACCAGGCACAGACGCTACAGCAGACTCCGCAGATACAACCAGATTCCCCAGAGGAAGCGATACGAATCGACCCCGGTGGTGCATAATTCTTCGAAACGGAGCATGGTAGTCCTGTGCGAACTAGGGACGGCAACACTTACTATCTCCGGACTAACCCACAGATACACCCCTTTGGGACCGTAGATAGGATTTTCTTTGTATTTTCTACACTTTTTTTATTCGTTCGTGACCTTACAAACAGTTTTATTTATTACAGACACGGTTCCATTTTTTTTTGTTTCTGTCCTTATTTTATTATTGAAGTCGGTTTCGGAAAAGTTTTTTTTTACACTTAATTTGGTAATTATTATGCTTAAAAGATTTAATTGATCCAGGAAAAACGGATTTTTCACTTGGCATTTTCTGTCAAAAATGGAAAAAGATTAGTTTTATTTTTTTTTGTTTGGGCCTCGGGTGGATGGCCATGGCCAGAAATATTGTTCCCCGAATTTTCAATGTCATGTTTTGTCCTTTATGCAAAGATACTAGTCTAATGCAATTCCCAGAAATATGCAAAATTAAAACTGATTAAAAATATAAATTTAACTACTAGGTCAATTCCTCTTCAGGATCAAATTCCAAAATTTCCTTGTTGGCCAAGAACCCATCGAACCTCTATATCCTCAGATTGGCAAATAAAAGGCTATGTTTTTCTTGATTCCATCAATTCATGCATATTAATTAAGAACATAGGGAAGTGGGTTTTGAATTTTGGTGGCCCTAATTTAGATCAAAGCCAATCAAAATCACGAACTCAGCCCCCCCCCCGGGACTTCCTGATACCTTTTATTTGCAGGTCTGAGCATTTTTTGATCAAATTATTTTTAATCGGAATCTTAATTTTATGACTTGTTTGTTATTGGAAATGGATTAACAATTGGCCCAGAATTTGTGGTACTGAAATGGATTTAACACTAAAAATTAGAAGAAGAGTAAAGAAAATCCAAAACTCGGTCTGATGAAGACCAATAATGCGCAAAAAAGTCGAGTAGAAATATTATGGCGAAAATTAAAGTCTAGCATAATTTTCTACACAGAAATAAATAATGCTAGAACAATACATAGAGACCAAGTCAAGTAAAAATTACTTGGAAATAGTTCTTCTATATATAATGAAACTTTTAGCAGATCACAAGCATTAAATCTTTCTTCATAACTTTTCAGAGCCAAAAAATGAATCTTGATGTTCTACTGTTTGTCATTGCCATTTTCATAACTTTGATGGTAAAGAACATAGGAGCTGCAAGTGATCTCCGAAACGAGACTGATCACGATGCTTTGATGAATATAAAGCTTAAAATATCAGACGATCCACATGGAGTGTTGAATTCGTGGAATAATTCCCATCACCATTGCTTTTGGGAAGGTGTCACCTGTAATGCTCGACATCAAAGAGTTACAAACTTAACTCTTGTAGGTAAAAATTTGTTTGGACCTATATCTCCTTATATTGGAAATCTTAGCTTTTTTGAAGTCTATTAAATTACAGGAGAATAGGTTCTACGGTGGAATTCCCTCAGAGATTGGCCGCTTATTTCGGCTAAGGGATCTTAACCTATCAATCAACGCTTTGGGTGGAAAAATTCCGGTTAATTTGAGTCAGTGCTCAGAATTAAGGTTCATGAGATTATTTAAGAATAGACTTGTGGGGAAAATTCCTTCAGAGTTGGGCTCTTTAAATAAACTTATAGTTCTTAACCTTTTTCAAAACAACTTGACCAAAGAGATACCTCCTTCTTTTGGGAATTTATCATCCCTTGGATCTCTCCAACTTGCATTCAATAATTTGGTAGGTAGTTTGCCAAATGAAATTGGAAACTTGAGAAGCCTACAGGCATTGGTGATTGCCGCAAATAAAATTTCTGGTCCATTCCCTCCCTCTATATACAACATTTCCACACTATCTAGCGTTTCCCTAGCAGCAAATGTCCTAGAGGGAGAACTTCCAAAAGACATAAGCATAAGAATGCCAAATCTGCAATTGTTGTATATTGGAGAAAATCAATTCACTGGTAACATTCCTACTTCAATTGCTAATGCCACTAATCTTGAAGGGCTTGGTCTTTCTTGGAACAAATTCCATGGACCGGTTCCAATTAATCTGGGGAACTTACGACGTCTCCAAACTCTTAGTATAGGGGGCAATCTCTTAGGTGGTAAGGCTAATGGCGACTTGGATTTTATTACCTCATTGACAAACTGCAGTAATCTACGAATTCTCGACTTTAGTAGAAATAATTTTGGAGGTCGATTGCCTCAAATAATTGGAAATCTCTCCGTTCAAGTTCAATACCTATCCCTTTACAAAAATCATATATCAGGGACTATCCCAATAAGCCTGATGACACTTGAAAATCTTTATTTGTTATCTGTGGAACATAACTTCTTTACAGGTACCATACCAAAAGATTTTAGTAAACTTCATAGTTTGCAATTTTTTGGCTCTAAATAACAACTTGTTGAACGGAGAGATCCCATCGTCCTTTTGTAACTTAACCTCACTATACAAACTCTTCTTAAACAGCAATAACCTTGAAGGAACTTTACCTCCATGTCTCGGAAACATGCCAAGCTTGAAGTTTCTAGAAGTCTCTAAAAACAAACTTTCTGGCATCATATCCCCAGCGATTTTTGGCAACTCATTTTCACCCACCGTCCTGGGTTTATCAATAAACACATTCACCGGCTCTTTGCCTCTTGAAGTAGGAAGATTTGCAAATATCATTGACCTTAATGTTTCCTACAATAATTTTTCTGGGCAAATTCCTAGTACCCTTGGCGACTGTACAAATTTACAGTTCCTTAGTATGGAGAGTAACTTTTTCCGAGGAACAATTCCACCTAAATTTACTTTCTTGAAGGCAATCGAACAATTAGATCTCTCAAGAAACAATTTGTCTGGACAAATTCCAAAAGACTTGGAAAGTTTGCGAAGCTTAAATTATCTCAACCTTTCTTTCAACAACCTTGATGGAGAAGTACCGAGAAATGGAGTATTTGGAAACTCAAGTCAAATTATTTTGGATGGGAACCTTAAACTTTGTGGAGGAGTTCCTGAACTCCAATTACCTTCATGCCATATCCACTACAAGAAGAAGAATTGGAATCATTTGATCATCATCTTAGTATCCCTAGTATCTTTTTTTATACTGATATCGATTACCTTATTTTATTGTTATCAAAGAAGATATAAAAAAAGTAATTCTTCAAATCCCATCCCTTCCGAAAAGAGAAGTTCTTGAGAATTTCTTACCATGAAATCCAACGAGCAACTGGGGGATTTTCTCAAGAGAACATTGTCGGGTCTGGAAATTTTGGAGTAGTTTATAAAGGGCTATTAGATAAGCAAGGTAACCAACTGGTGGCAGTAAAAGTTCTGAATCTTCATAAAACTGGCGTTTCCAAAACTTTCAAGGCAGAGTGCAACGCCTTGAGAAACATTCGTCATAGAAATATTGTTTCTCTCTTAAGTTATTGCTCTAGTATTGATATGAAAGGCAATGATTTCAGCGCGTTAATCTATGACTTCATGGAGAATGGTAGTCTCGAAACGTGGGTGCATCCAAGGACATCTGAGAAAGCAAGGATGAGAAATCTAAACCTTCTTCAAAGGCTGAACATTGCAATTGATGTCGCTTCAGCATTGCAATATCTTCACCACTATTGTGGATTTATCATTGCTCATTGTGATTTGAAGCCTTGTAACATTCTTCTCAATAAAGACCTTACAGCTCATATAGGCGATTTTGGACTAGCGAGGCTTCTTTCCAATGCCACTCTAAGTGCTTCAAGAGATGGAACAAGCAGTTCGGCTGGAATTAGAGGAACCATTGGATATGCAGCTCCAGGTAACATATATATACCCCTGTCCTTTATAAGATTACAGTGGATTTAAAATGTTGAAATTTTAAGTGATCATGGGAGATTATAAACGTGATACTTTATATAAGATGTAATTAAATATATTAAATGCTAATATATGATCATCATGAAGTAATTTGAAGCATACATAGTTTACTGTTTTACCAACTTTTCATAAATATATGAACTTAGACTATGTATATGTAAAAAAAAGGTTCTGTGGCTACTTAGGAAATGTTCATCTTTGTTAATTTTTATTTAATTTTTTTTTACCTCGAAGTGACTTAAAATTTTAAACTTTTAGAGTACGCAATGGGATGTGAAGCAACAATTCAAGGAGATGTCTACAGTTATGGAATTGTCTTATTAGAAATTTTCACGGGGAAAAGACCAACGGACGAAAAGTTTACTAGTGATTTGAATCTGCATAACTATGTTAAGCAAACTTTGTGTGAGAGAGTTGAAGTTGTTTTAGATCCTTTGCTTAATTCAAAGGAAGGAGATGAAATTAGAGAAGTGGAATCTAATCATCATGGTGGGATCAAAGACCTGGAAAGGTCTAGTGGAAGAATTGCAAATTTCTGGAACGGAAATAACTTTAAGACCAACTGCATTATTTCGATTCTTAGAATCGGACTCAAATGCTCGGAGACATCACCAAATGATCGCATGGATATGAATGACGTCACGAGGCAATTGCAGGCTATCAAAGATGACTTTCTTCGTGGTCCAACAAGATAGTGTAACTCACACAGCTCCGGTATGAAACATTATTTCTTATGAACTTTTTTTTTTTTGCTGAATAAATGAACTTATATATTTGTGTTTCATAGAAGTTGGATTTTGCTTCCTTAATTTCGGTTACTTGTCCGAAAAGTCTTATATGTCAGAATGTAGGTAGTATTCTTTTAACCATATACTCTTAATGAAAAAGAAAAAGAAAAAAAGAAAAAGAATATTAATGTGTACATATTAGGAGTCACTCTGTCACTGCATTCAGAAGTTCTTGCAGCTTGGATGAATTCAATAAAAAGCAAGAAGACTATAATAAATATAGCTGATCTTCTTCATTCTTCTTGACATTTTGTTTGGGGAACCAGGTTCTTTGAGGCCAATATATACGCCATAAGAACTTTTTTTATCAAAATGACACTAGAACTAGAATTATATTATTGTATTTTATTGGTGGTTGGAATATTTTTTTAACAGTATTTCATCTTTGAATTCTTAAATTTCATGTATTAATCCACTTTTACGTGCATGACATATATGTCATTGTTTTTAAAAAAATTGGACTCTTAAAACTCTATCTTCATATTTTTTAAATTTGGTTCTTTTTAATTTATGCAAACTCTTATATTTTGTCTCTTTCTTGCTTCACACTAAGAAGTCCTTTAAACGACACAAATTGATCTTGAACAACTAGCTTCTTGGAATTTCACGTATTGAAGCTGGGCAATATTTGCAGGTCTATTATGTGATTTAATTTTAAGGAAAAATATTTATAACCTTTAAACGTAGTTCAAAGTGTTAATTTGAATGTCATAAATTAACTTGATTCATGAATTTGCAGATTGCAACTCACACATTTCCGAGCATACATAATGATTTGGGACACCAAGGAATATATTACAAGGTCATAAAGAAACAAGAAAGCAGAAACAATTGGAGTGGAGTTTAAATTTTGTTTGTTCGTGAATGTTATAATTGATAAAATGAGGGTGTGTAAACTTATATTTTTTTTAAATGTATTGATAAAATAAAGGTTTCGTGGGATGTTATTTTATATTGTATCAACATGGTTTGCGTGATAACCGTAACTTTTGCGTACGTGATTTTTTGACGTGTAATTTATTTTTCGTGAGTAACTGTGTAGACGTAATTTATTTCGTATGATTATGTGACCACGTGTAAAATTATTTTTATAACATATTACATGCTTTATTATGTGTACGTTTTATTAAGGGCCGTTTCGCACTCGTATCGTAATTAGGGGACTTAATTGTGATTTACTTTAGATAATTAATTTAATTAGATTATTGATTGGAATTGAAAATAAAATAAATTAAAAGAATAAAGAAAAGTGAAACAAGGCTTCGTGGGTTTGGGATTTAGTAAAAGGAAAAGGAAAATGAAGGCAGAGCTTCGTTGGCATAAGAGAGGGTTTTTCGAAAAAATGTCCAAACAGTGGCGGCTCTCTTTTCTCTCTCACAAGCCGGGAAAAGCACAAAACAAAGAGAGGGAAAGCCAAATCCTTGGAACAATCTTTGATTATTGGGCAAGAATGGCAGTGGGCTGCCTCGGGGAACGCGCCAATAGATTAACAAAATAGAAGGCTTGGCACAGTGAACAACAGAGAGAAAATACAATTTCGAGAGCGAGACTTCTAGCAACTTTGATAGGATTTTTGAGTGGGCTATTCTTGTCGGATTTCGACGAACCGCATATGGAAATTGATCATAACGAAACAGGCTACGAGGTCGTTGAAGAGGATTCATATTTCAGATTCAGATTTGGAAGATATCGCGCCAAGAACGGGGGCTGATTTCCAGAATTTCATTTTCTGCACACTTTCGGTAGAATCGTCGTACAGGTAACATTCGAACTCCAATCGGAGTAATTCCTGTTGATTTAGAAACTAGACTGATAGGGCTATAATCTGACAGGAGTGATCAAGATTTTAACATTTAGATTTTCCGTAATGTATGTCAGAAGTAGAGGGAAGAACCAGAATTTTCCAGCACTTGTACGTTTAACGCTTTTCTAAGGATTCGAGGTAGGGACCCCTACGTTATTTAATTTTCGCATTTATTTCTGCACAGTAAAAGCGAATAAACTATTATATTTACAAAATAGTTGCACGAATTGTGTTTATTGCTTTCGATATTGTATAAACTGTTTTGGGCATGATTTAAATTCATTATATTTGATTTGTAAATTGATTATTGCGCTCTTGTTATTGCCTTATGTAAATTGTCATAATTAACTGATAATTGTGAATTTTGGATTAATTGGGTTTATATTGAACTTGCATAAATGTTACCGCTTTGGTCGTCAGATTTTGGAGTCATTGATGTTGTCCTAAGTGGTTATGGTCGACTGTGTCGTCGCCCTCTTTGAGCCTTTGTCTAGGATCTCTAGTCAGCAGGATCCTCCCGCCTTCTGTCCTAATCTGTTCTGCGACCCCAAGAGGTCTTATGCTCTTTACTGTTCAGGGTCTTCTTCTAGTGGGACCAATCATTAGATACGATAGTGGTTTTGTGGAGTCCCTGATGTGGGATGATGAGACAATGTAAATGGGTTGATCCTTAAAATCTGTGGCCCTTAGTTTGGGGGCTATCCGAACCCACGTGTTGATACTGAACCGTCCTAGTTTGGTTGATAACTGGGACCACTATCGTTATTGTTGAGTAGTAGTGAATAGATAAAATGGCTCATATGTTGGGAGTTGTGTCATAGCCTTAGCGATGTTCTAAGTATTTAAGACGAGTATGTGATTGGGTGTACCGGATGGGCAACGCACGGTGCTTGTCGTACACTCGGTTATGGAATCGTTTAGGTGCAAAGAATGTTGTTAATTGCTTAATTATTGCATAATATGTGTTCGTCCTTGTTTGTTTTATACTCGATTGTCTGACATAACTATTGGTTTGTAGTGCATGAGTAGTATGGGATGCTCATGTCATGAATTCCGATCTGGGATGTCAGATTTGATAAGTATAGTCGAACATTTGTTTTGGGTCTTTAATTGTTGTTTGCTTGGAATCTATTTGGTCGCATATGAGTTGGGATGATTGGGTATTGTTTAGTGCATTTTTGCACAAGTTTGCATATCATTTTTCTGAAAATCGCAGTTGTGCAGTCCACTATTCTGTTCTGAACTCTCTGTTCTGTTCTGATATATCCTGTACTGCACTATCTTGCACTGAGTTCTGAGTCTTGCTAGACTTGGGACGAGTCATTTGCATATACTTCCATAGGGGTATTTTAGGAAACGGCCATCTGCATTATCTGTATCTGTTTCTACTGTTCTGTTTCTGTTGAGTCTTTAGTATCTATATTACTGTTTTGGGTCCCTACTGAGCATCAGAGCTCAGTCCATCCGCTTTTTACTGTGCAGGTGATGATGAACAATATGATGATGTTGTTGATGCTTAGGAAGGGGGCTACGAAGAATGATCCTAACTGGATTAGTTCACACGTGTTATTTCAATTCATAGTTATTTATTTTGGAACTTGTAGGTTCCTTCAGATGTAATAACTTAGAAACAATTCATTTTTAGAATAATACTTCCGCTAGTGTTTTTATTACTATTTATGGATTTCATAACTGAACTGCCTTAATTAGTAATCTCTGGCTGTGGCTTAGGTGTTTCATTAACCAATGGGGCACTGCCATGTCATCACTCCGGATACGGGGTGTGACAGTTTGTGTTTGTTTTTTTATCTTATTGTTGTCGTTCTGGTCTATTGATGTGCGTAATGTTTTTTCTTATAACAGTTATTTAATTAAATTTAAGTTATTAATTTTTTAAACAAAAAAACTAGCTAGTGCCTAGCGATAAAATAGCGACGGAAAAGGAAAAAGCCAAAACATCATACTGGCAGAAAATACCGACTGAATATTACGTCGGTAAAATAACAATCACAAAGTGGTATCTATTTTCCGACCGATAAATGAATCGCTAAAGTATCGGCCGCCAGTAGTTCAATTATGAAAATTCAAAGCAATTTGTAGTTGGTAGCGAATCAGCCGGTATTAAGCGACATCCAATAAAATTCGATCGCAATCCGAGTTAGCGACGCAAAAGTTTCCTTCCATATGATGCGGTCACCATTCTTTCACAAATTTAGGTATAGCGGCTGAAGTGTTCGTAGCTATTTAACTGTTTCTTGTAGTGTAAACTTATGTCTCTTAACCTTTATGAAAACAACTTGACCAAAGAAACACCTCATTATTTTGGGAATTTATTAGCCTTTGGATCTCTTTCTTGCATTCAATAATTTAGAAGGTAATTTTCCAATTGAAATTGGAAACTTGAGAAACTTATGGGGATTATCGCTTGCGAAACTAAATTTCTGGTGTAATTTATCCCTCTATATATTCAACATTTCTATATTGCCTCTGGTTCTCTATCAATAAATTAAGGGAGAGCTACCAAATGACATACGACTCAAGCTGCCAAATCCATGGTTGAAAGTTGTTGTATCGTTTGTCGACTTAGAGACCGCCATTTTAAATACGACTCGACGACTCAGTCATATACCAGGTGATACGCAATTTGTTAGTATAAAGTGTTCAAAAACAATTTTAAAAATAAACAAAAAAATATAAGCAATATAATAACATCATTTATGCGATAAACAATTATATTCGATGTAATAACTACATATTGAACAAAATACATCAGTGCGATTATCGAAAAATAAAGAGCAATTTGCACTAAACGACCACCAACTATTTACGTATTTCTCGTTTTGACCAAATACATTTATTTTAGTGGGTTATAGCCATATATATTTTACGGGCTGCATGTTTTAGCACTAGCGTTATTTTTCGGCCAATTTCTTTAATTTTTTGGCCTGAAAGTTTAAAAAGACTAATATATCATTTGCATTTAAACCAACCTATTCCAAACAAGTTCAACCCGACCCACTCAATATGACCGACCCAATCTAACCCCGACCCCGACCCGCTCCCCCTTCTCCATTAACTTCGTCGATCCACCACCACCACGGCACCACCATTACCCACCTCCAACCACCACCATTAATGCACACCTCCATCGTCAACCACCATCCTTACCTTTCAGGCGGTGTTCCTCTACCGCATATGCAACAGCCTCAGCAGGCTCCAAATGCCGCTGACAGATGATACATCCAGCTCTTTCTTTGATAGGGTAATTGTGATCATTGAAACATGCCTTGTTGTTTGCAATGGGATGTGATTGATGTAATTTGATGAAGACCAACAATCCTCCTCTTAATCAACTCCACAATTGTCACAGTTTTGTTGATCTCTCTACCCATTGACTTGAACACGATTTAATCTGAACTACGCATCCGCCCCTGGCTTGTAATCTGAATCTCATTCTGATCAATTGGAGTCTCCGCCCTTGGCTTCTCCCCCTTCTTGTACCGATCCATATCTTTTTCTATGTTTTGTGATGAAAGGAAAAGATAAGATATGAAAATTATGCAACACAGCCCTCTTCTTCAGCTCCATTTTTGCGTTTTAGCCTTGTCGTGGTGGGTCTTTGTTAGTGGTGGCCGGAGATGAGGAAAACAACCAAATTTGGCTTATTTTGGTTGTTGATTTTTGGGAAGAAGAAGGTGAGAGTGCAAATGGGTCGGGTTGGGTCTTGACAAACTGAAAATGGGAGCGAATGTTTTTGGATAAAAATGGCCCTCACGTGCCGGGCTTAAACATTTTGGCCGGAAAAGTACGTCAGTGCTAAAACACCCATCTTGTAAATTGTATATGGCTATAACCCACTAAAATAAAAATATTTGGTCAAAATGAAAAATACGTAAATAGTTGGTGGTCATTTAGCGCAAATTGCTCAAAAAATAAAATAAAAAAGTTATAAAAACCTCAAATTATATAACATAATATAATTTAAAAACATCATATATTAAATATACATAACTATCAATACCATGTGAATGTCTAGAAGATTCAAAATCCTCACCACTTCCTGATCCTCTGTAATTATAATATGGATATCGAATTTGGTTATTAATATTACCACGAATAGACAAAGAATGATTATGGCGTGTATCTATCTGTTATGGATACACCTTTGGTGGATATTTTTGGGGTGTGTAGGCTTTTGGTTGATAATAGATCAGATAATCCTTTGCTAATTATGGTAACCAAAATCTGGATAATAAATATTGTTTTGGCTCGTTTTTTTAGTTGTGTTCAATTATTAGTGACAAGTCAAGTTAACTCATTCTGCCTCACCGAGTTTGGTTGATTCAATCTAAGTCAGGCCTAGTTCCAACAAGGTTTGTTTGTTAACCACCACATTCTTCTAATTATACTTTTTCTTTCCACCTGTTACTACGTGAACATTAGACTCAACAGGTGCAGTGTGATATTGACTCCTATGTTCCTCTTCTATCGATACATCCAACATCAAATCATGTAGATATATTTCCCCTTTCTTGTGTTTGAGTGTCATACCGAACTCCTCCCAAGACTTAAGAAATTTCTCTATTATTGACATAACTTCAAATTTCTTTGAAAGCTTCTTATTCGATTCAGATAGGGAGTGGATAATCAATTATAGGTCATGAGTTTGTTCAGTTACAAACTTGCCCTCAATCATAGGATACTTCTGAAAGACACCTTTCAAGGTGTGGAACCTAACGAGGGGTGACTTAGGTTCTTAAAAACTTTTATAGCTTTTATAAAACTTCTTTTCCTAAAGGTTCACATTAACAACAAGTATGTTGTTTAAGCACATAAGGTGATTCAATTATGATTAAGGAAACTTAGATGACTATGTGAAGCAATTGTATAAAGAAAGGAAGCATGTCAAAGTTTCTATCCTAAACAAATAGTTCATGTAGTCAAGTATACAAGTTATGTAAATCATGAACTATAAAGTAAAGAGGTAAGGGAAATAGAAAAGTAACACAAGGATTTATAGTGGTTCGATTCACAAAGAATCTACATCCACTACCTTAGGGCAATCCCCAAGGATTTCAACATCCATTAATGGATACCCTTTGCAACATATGCAATGTGGGTTCTACCTTTTACAATTGCCTCAACAAATGAGAGCTTTTGCTTCACAAAGAGTGTTTTGCCTCACAAAGAGGTCTTGTGCCTACTCTTAGGACTTTTACATATTCTTAGAACTTTTAAAACATTCACAAAGAATGAAGTTCTCTAAAATATTTTTGCTAGCTCACTAAGAACTAGATCTCAACAAATGAGAAGCTTGGGTAACCTATATCTTTCTAAGGAGATTTACAAATAAGCTTACTTATACAAATCCCTCAATGGATTGGATATACAATTGAAGCTCTAATCACTCTTTGAGAATATCAAGATAGATGAAGTTTAAGCTCAACAAATTAGCTTTTGAATGATATACAATTTAGGCTAAAAAGAAGCTTATGCCCTCTTATGACTTGGTTGGTTATGAAAGATTAGCATAGAAATCTTTTTATACGGCTAGAATACACAAGTAATGTTCGTCACAACGGCTATATTTTTTGCATGTAACGGACATGTTCGGTCGACCAGATCTAGGCAGAAGGTCGACCGGATGCCATATGATATAAGGTAAAGGCCCTCTGTTCTCATCTCGGTCGACCTAGGTGAAATCTCGGTCGTCCGGTGAGAATATAACCGTTAGAGTATTGGAACATTCAACACTTGAATAAGGACAAAAAACACATTGGTTGGTCGCATCAACACTGACGGTTGACCGAACTGCTCAGGTTTATCAAGGCAAAGCCTAAGTTGACCGGAGTTCAGTCACAAAGTGGTTTTTCCACTTGGTCAAGTTTCTAATGTTCACAAGCTTATGCCTAACTGTTTAGTAAAGATATAGAACATATTAGGAAACTTAGGCATAGACCAACACTTAGACTAGTTTTCAAAAAACCTTTTCAAAGAATTGAAGCAAAGTAAAACTTGAGGTTTTGAAAACATGCATAGTTGAGCTTTAAACAATTAAGTATCCTAGTATTCTCAAAGTAAAGATTAGTCATGAAGGATTACCTATAAGCTTACACTAATCTTTCTAAGGTCTTCAAGTTGATTCTTCTTGGAGCTTTGACTTGAAGTCTTTGATCAACATCTTCGCTGAGTGATGAAGTCCACTTGTGATCTTGCGTCGTGGTGTATTGGACTTCACACTAACTCTTGTCAATGAGTCTACCTTTTGATATGCTTGTTTATAACCTTTTGATATGCTTGTTTACTTGGGTAAATCTTGACTAGTTGATCTTCCTTCTTCATGGACTTTGCAAGTGCTTACATGACATGTGGATTGACTTTAATCTTGTGTCATGTAGTCTTGCAAAGTGTATCTTCTTTGTGTGTAAGATCATACCTTCGTTTTACACAAGGAGCTAACTTACCATTTTCATCAATGTAGGTCTGAGTGCTAAGTATTCTATCATTAAGAACATGCTTACACAAACATTAGAACTATCAATGGTTTGTTATCATCAAAACAAGATTGATCATTTAGCCCTTTGGGCTTACAATCTCCCCCCTTTTGATGATGACAAAACATTGATGCAAATGGGAATTAATATGCTAAAGATAAAGCTTTAAAGCATATAAATATGAATGCATGAGTAGATGTTTTGACAAAAATATTCTACTCCCCCTATTTTATAGAATCCCTTATCTCTCCCATTTTGCAAATTTCTTAACCTTTTTCCTTTTGAAAATATTACTTGACACATTTGTAACACTGATATTTCTCCCCCTTTTTGTCATCCAACAATACTTGATACCAAGTATTTTATTAAAATAAAAAAAAAGGCACTCAGAGTGCCTACATGAAAAGTAACTTAGTCCTCTTTCTTATTGACCAATTGAAAACATATAGATCTAAAGGATTTCTCCCCTTTTGTAAGATCCTTTTGTAAAACCAAACTTTTAATGAGGGTTTTAAGTTTGTAGAGAAGCTTGATGAAAGTGAAGATTTCTCTCCTTTTAATGAAACACTAGAGGAAGTGAAAGATAACACAAGAAATAACATTCCTCTAGCAAAGTTAATGGTTAGCTATATGATTGTAAAAACTCTCAAAGCAAGACTAACCAAAAACTATATATGAGATCAATAGATGAAAAAGTTAGAAGAATATGATCTCATATGTTATAAGGGAGAGTATATGTAAGATATATATATATATATATATATATATATATATATATATATAGCCCAAATAACTTTCACAAGTTGTCTATATGATAAAAAGATGAAAACAAGCCAACAAGTGATGTGAGGATGTTAAATATGAACAATTAAGCATACATAACATATAATGAGGAGGGGGTATGAGATGAAAACATTTGAGAACTCCCCCTAAGGTTGTGCCTATATGATTAAAAATAGCAAAACTTACAGATATATAATATGACGATAAGAGTTTGCTGAGATTTGGCTGTGCCAGTCGACCTGACAATTTCCTCATTCGGTCTACCTAATACCCAGTGTCTAGTCGACCAGACTTTTGACAGAAAACAGGAAAACCAGCAACAATAGTTTTAAACCAAGCCAAACAACCATATAACACACCTAACAGGCATATAAAATGCCACTAAAACAATTTACATCCTAAGTCAAGCATCTGGACGATCAACCACATAAAGTCCATGCTTAAGACTTGAATATAAACACCTCATATGCTATATAGATAAAGTTAAACCAAGACATAGCATATTTATAAACTCCCCCAAAAGAATAAGACACTAAAGAGAATAGGAGAGGAGTGATACACATGAGCTTTCATCACAAGGATCAAATCATTAAGCTCAACACATTATAACATGCTCGTAAGATCAAACATATAAAAGCAAAAACATGTTATAAAAAGCATCAAGGTGCCCCTTCAAACAAATGCTATTCTAGGGGTACACCATGAAAAACAAAAGGGAAAACAAGGAAATTAAAAGAGATACAAGGAAATAAAAGATCACTACAAGAAAACTTTGTAACAGGGACAGACACTTCCATCGCTAAACTGAGTTTAGCGACCGATTAACGACTGAATAACGTGGTCGTGTATTTTTCGTTGCTAAGCAATTTACCGACTGAATATATAGCTACCGAGACTGCGGTCGCCATATACCGACAGAGTACAATCTGATGTCATTTATATATATGTATATCCTTGGAAATGCATGAGTTACAATTTGAAAATTCAAGAATCAAATTATTTTATGGCAATAAAATTACCACTTTGAATTATGTTAAAAAGTTATACAATACGACAATTAATTTATGGTAATAAAGTACTAAAAAATAAACTAACAAATATTACTCACCTTTAATATGTGGAATTCCAAGAATCGAGAAAGAGATTAATCATTCTAAATCATCCTCCGACATAAATTCATCCTCTTATTCAAAATTGTCATCACCCGACATAATTTCATCATCTTCATCAACACAGCTCGTACCGGCCACAAGAACAACTTCAATTTCCCCTACTGGTGTGCAAGTTGACCAACTTCGATGAATGAGTTTGATCAATGCGATCGGTCCCCTCCTCGCGCACTGATACGTGCATCGAACACCGAGAACGTCAAACAGACGTGATTTGGAACGACAAAAAGCCAACCAATCAGCCCTAGATATTGTCTTACTACCCGAATAAGGTGTGTAGTAGACATGTTGACATTGGGAAGCAAATACAAATGGATCGTAACCTTGGTACGTTCTTTTCCTATGGTTTTGTACAAGTTTATATTGAGGATGCACCCTCAAACCTCGATTTGGAGTAGAATCAAACCAGTCGCATTTGAAAATAATTATTTTTTGGTGAGGTATTCCAGAAAGTTCAACCTCAAAGACTTGCTTTAACTCTCCGTAATAATCTCCTTTAACTAATACCCCGCTGTTTGTTGTTCCTTTTCCATCGCTGTGGGCTTTTGTGTGAAATCTATAACCGTTAACAAAGTAACCGGTGCATGACATCACTCTCCTTGACGGGCCCCATGATAATTTTTCAACAACCTTTCGGAATGTTCCGGAAGGCTATGTATCTATTGAGAACAACAAAAGTTAAATTAGTTTAGTTTAGGGATTCTTAAGACAAGTACATTTCTACACAATACCAACTTACATGAGTTCCAAACCATTTGGAAAAATCATTATAAACCCGGCTTTGAAGTTCTTCCACCATTATCTGCGGAGTTTGGTCATGTACTTCACTGACAAATTTCCTAAGTTACAAATTAAATGACAATATTATTATTTGGCTACTTTTAATTATATAACAAAAATAAAGCAATAGATGTGTTTACTTACTGAATATATGGTTCGACCTCTTCACAATTCATCAGGATAGGATTCATAGCTGTTTTGTAATCTTTATCAAATAATAAAATCTTTTTTCTTTTTTTCCAAATGATCTTCCCGGTAAGTTGCAAATTGATAATACATTTGGTCCACTTGTCTCGTCTTCACCATTATTTCGCCCATTGGTTGTAACTTTCGTTTTCACGTGGGGTTCGAAATAATAGCTAAAAAATGTAGCAACTTCTTCGACCAAGTATGAATTGTAAATTGACCCCTCAACTCTGTCCTTGTTTTTTATCTCCTTTTTTAGATGATGCAGATATCTAATTAAAGCATAAGTAGTTAATCATATTGTAAATACGTACATGAAAAATAAAAATGTAGTTGAGCTCATAAAGACATTGGTTGTTACCTCTCGAACGGGTACATCCACCTAAACTGTACCAGTCAACCGACCTTGGTTTCGTACGGAAGGTGAACCGGCAAGTGTTCCATCACATCAAAAAATCCCGGAGGAAATATTATCTCTAACTTGCACAATAAAATAGCAATAGTGTCCTCCAATTCTTGCATATGTGCCACACTTAACTTTGGGGAAAACAAATCTCTATAGAACAGACTAAGTTCAGCCAAAGGTCCCCAAACTCTTGCTAGTAGTACTTCTCTAAGTGCTATAGGGATAAGTCTCTCCATGAATACATCAGAATCGTGACTCTTCATTCCAGACATTTTCAACTCTCTCATATCAACGCATCGCGCCAAATTCGATGCATATCCATCTGGAAGCCTTAATTTTTTAACCAACTGCAAAACCATCTCTTTTTGTGCCTTGGTAAGAGTGAAGCATGCCTTCGATTTCGTTGCTTTACCTCGGCCATCGTGTTTAATATTCAATTTCAGCTGACTGCAATACCTTTCAACATCCGCTCTAGACTTAACATTGTCCTTAGTTTTACCCTTCACGTTCAACACGGTGTTAAAGACGTTATCAGATACATTTTTTCCATTATGCATGACATCAATGTTGTGTCTTATCAGAAGTCTCCGCCAATAAGGTAAGTCCCAAAATATGCTACATTTGGCCCAACTGTGATCCCGACCCCTGTCTTTCTCTTTACCAATCTCTTCAGGTATATCGGTAATTTTTGGATAATCTCTAACTCTAAACCACATTTCATCACCAGTCAGGTGAGATGGACGGTCTACTCTCTCCTGTAGCTGATCTTTTTGGAATCCCTTTGCATCTCTTCTAAAAGGATGATTAGGTGACAAGAAGCATCTGTGGCAATCGAACCACGATTGTTTCCAGCCAGCATGAAAATGAAACGCTTGTGTTTCCTCCATATAATATGGACAAGCGTGAATGCCAGCTATACTCCATCCACTTAACATTTCATATGCTGGGAAATCGTTAATTGTCCAAAGTAATGAAGCCCTCAGTTTAAAATTTTACTTTTTGGAGATGTCATAAGTTTCCGCACCTTCACCTCACAGCTGATTCAATTCATCGATGAGAGGTTGCAAGTACACATAAATCTTGTGTTTTGGATTTTGGGGTCCAGGTACAATGATAGTTAAGAAGATTACATTGTTCTTCATACACATCCAAGGGGAGAAATTATAAGGTGTTAGAAGAACTGGCCAAGAAGAATATTGCTTCCCTGACATGCCGAAATGTGCAAAACCACCTGTACATAGCCCTAGCCTTACATTCCGAGGTTCTGGTGCAAAATCGGTGTGTGTTCTATCAAAATGTTGTCAAGCTTCTCCATCCCGTGGGTGATTCATTATTCCCTCTTCCCACTCACTGTCTGAGTACCATGTCATGTGTCTTGCGGTTTTCTCAGATGCATACAATCTTTGTAATCTCGGAGTAATTGGAAAATAATACATCTTTTTGCAAGCAATCTCTTTCTGTTGTGTATTTTTTTTATTTCTTTTTCTTAATGTACCTAGCATGGCCACAAAACTTGCATTCTCTACTCTCAACATCATCTTTCCAGTACAACATACAACCGTTAAAACAAACATCAATCTTTTATACCAGTAATCTTAGGCATTTAACCAATTTTTTCATTTGGTAAAAGTCGTCTAAAGCATTATTTTGTGGAGGAAGCGCCTCTTTCATCAACTGCGCAAATTTATCTATAGTAGTTTCAGATAAGTTGTCTTCGGACTTAATACTCAACATTCTAGCAGTCATTGATAGCTATGAATGGTTTGTACAACCATTGTACAGTGGACTATCAACAGGTTTCAACATGTCATAGAACATTTGTGCCTCTAGATTGGGAGGTTCTTCCACATCCCTATTATCCGGCTCATTAAAACTTGGTCCTGCAGCATCAAGAACCATCTCTCGATAATTGTTTTGTGTCGTATGTCTTCTAGAATTATCCATATCATGAACAAACGGGATTTGAGGCATTGGAATGAATGTCTCACCATGACATGTCCAATTAAAATAGTTAGACACAAATTCATTCATAACAAGATGATACTTCAAAGTATCAGGCATATGAAAATACTTATTCTAACAAACCCCACAAGGACACCTAATCCCATTAATTTGTACATTAGCAGACATACTAACAGTGAAATCCAAAAATCGTTTCAATCCTACTATAAATTCTGGACTATGACGAGGTCCACCAGTTGTTGTCGAATCCATATACATCCAACTACGGTCCTCCATTAAAAACACAATATCTGCATATATCATGTTTTAATAAGTAAATGAATATTAGCTTTGAACCTTATGTTTGATGATTTTCAACCTTATTTTTCAAGCAATTGTTATGTTCAATTATCAATTATTTACTTATTGGAACTAAAATGATATAATTAGCATACATTCCATTAATTAAAAATGGATTTCCCTAAACCTTACAAAAAACTGGGGAGATAATACAAAGATAGAAAAACATAGGAGATAATACAAAGATAGAAAAACATAGGAGATAATACAAAGATAGAAAAACAGGGAGATAATACTTGGAGAAGAAGAGTTAACACATTCGATGTTTTCGACGTAACCAAGGAGGAAAATGTATATCATATAATTAGAGTATAAACTGTTCAGGTTACGAATTAATTGCACGTTTGTGTTTATTGTTTTAGTAATCGAATATCAATCTTGAAATTGTTATGTTTACCTAATGAGATATAATCTGAAATGTTTTCACCGTTTATGTAATTCATTATATATTTAATTGTATACCTTTATAGTTATTCATGAATTGTTAATTGGTCAATTGATGAACTTGCCTATCTATTTATATCGCTTTGATTGTCATATTTGGTTGTTGTCGTTTAGTCCTTCTTGGTTTTGGTCGGCCAAGTCGTCGCCTTCTATTTGAGCTCTTGTCTATGAACGATTGATTAGTAGGATTTATTCGAATATCGAGTCGTATAAGAAGATCCTTTGTGATCTAAGTGAACAGTGAAACATCCAGGGCCTTAACCCGATGAGGAGATCATTCGGATTGTAACGGTTTTGCGGAGTCCCTGGTGAAGGATGATGAGGCAATACATAGAATGAATCCATAAACCTTAGACCCTTAGTTCAGGGGGTCATACTGAACCCACGTGTTGAAACATCTCGGGCCGTCTTAGTTTGGACTTGTTTGAAACCAATACATTGTATGACTGATGGCAGTAATCTTTTGCCCATTTCTTCAATGATAATGCTTTTATTTCTACTTTTTGCCTTTATTTTTAACCTCATATACCCTTTCAATGTCATCTGCTGTCAAGGATAGTTTCCGGCCACCATACAATATGATCGACTTGTCGTCTTCACTGTAATTTTCAGCGAAAAACCTGCATGCTTTGCCTGAAATATTGGATAATTTTATATCAGTGAAGCCCACGAACCCACTGACTCTAAGTCTGTCTAGGCGGCTTTTGAATACATTTTTGTTGTCCGCCATTCTTTCGTTGAGGTTTACAATGTGTTTATATCCAGTAGAAACTTGAATAATCTGCTTCTTTTCCTCAATTTCAATATGTATAATACGCAGAATAGGTATTACGTGTTAGGGTTTGGGTTTGGGCAGAAAATCTGAAATAATTTCGGATTGAATCTTTCTGGGGTGTCAAATATTAGTAGTTATCACAGAAACCTTCAGAATTTGAAGAAATGGTCAATTCATGCTCGAGTTCGTGAGTTACAGTTATGATGAAGAGGAGTTATAGTGATTTAGGGTTTGAATTTTGGGGGGAAATCAATTTGATCGCGTATAGAGAATGACGACGACACGTGGGCTATGTTCAAAACATTCTGATCCGGTGTGGCACGCCTTTGAAATACTTGTTGGGTCGCGCGCCTTTAGATCTATGCCCTTATAATCTAGTGGCTATCAACATGTTCTGCAGGTGTTGAACATAGGTGCGTTCAGCACTCTAGCCGGGTCGATTATTATCATGCACGTGCCTTTTGCAACCAAAAACACTTCCCCAAAATTTTAATTTCCGCCATTGTAGTAATATTGTTAATGGTTTAGAAAATTCTGATATGGATTACTATTCAATTGTTAATATTCATAATCTATGTTTTAAATTTAGGGTTTATTTTGTTTAGATTAAAGATAAATAAATAAAAAATATATAATTAAATAAGAGAGTGATACTGCCAAAGCAATTCCCATCTTGCAAGAACAATATAATTAAATAATTAAATAAAGGAGTAATGCCCTTTTACGCCCAGAACTGGACATCTAGAGCGTAAATAACAATAAAATTAGAGTCAACATTAGACTAAACGGCTTTGATAACATCCACGTGAGGCCAACATTGGACTATGCGGTTTTGATACCATGACCCAAAGCATCGACCTCTCAAAAGGTACCTCCAGAAGAAACATAAGATTGCTCAAACTCTATAAATTTCAAATATGCTTACAAATTTGCAAAAAAATGCAAAGTGGTACAAGAAGACCCCATCTCATTATTCCCACTACAAGAAGGGCCCTATTCTCACCATTAACTCCTTTCTACATTGACAAAACTTAACCTAAACAGGAGCCATCGAACATCGGCTCAACACAAGCATACAACATCGGTACAATGTTATTTCTCAAACAATAAATGATTCCTAATAGAATATCAGACAAGTATTTCAATATTCCACCTATGCATCTCTTCCCGAGGAACCGGAATGTTCAAAGTCACCATTCCAAAAGTTTCTTCATACTTGAAGTTAGCCTCAGCACTGTCGATAGCGCATTTTAGAGGGTGCTGAGAAGCGTAAGCTCCAAAACGGCCACATCCCCGGACTTTAAGTGTGATCTTTGCTGAAGGAGACCGTTTCTCGCTGAGAGCAACGGTGATCTCAGAGGACGACTCACCTTCAAAGTGCTCTGGCTTATCTGAAGTTGGTTCGAACTCGAATTTCTCCACAGCGCCGCTAACATTGAACATGTCGAGCAAACCAATAGGTGCAAAAGAGATGTTGGCAGCAACTTCCTGTAACACAACATCAATACATCCATACTTAACATCATCCAATTTGAATTCAGTGTTGATATAATTAGACCGAACAATCTTTAGTCAATCTCACCTTCACTGGGCAGAAATGGAAGAGTTCGTACTCGAGAACTTTGAGTGTCACCGGCAGAGAAGCACCTTTTGGCAACCTCACCAGCTCACCTGAAATTATCACCATAGAAGATAAGGATGCATCGGTATCATGATCAAGTTCCAACCAAGGCCTTGAGCCGAGCGAAAATTGAAATGTACAACATAACAGCAACAAAATAGTAGCCTAAGGTATCAGGTGACATGATTAAAAGAGCCAAGATACCTGAGCTATACGCATAGACTACAGTATCTCCATCCCACTGGGAGCCAGCAACTTGACCAATTGTGTCAACATCATCAGCTTGAACAGAACAGGTAAGGGTGCCAGGAGATGTATCATGGATGCGCGTTTTCTTTGCAACTTTGCACCAACCAGCACCTTGGCAGTTGAATACACCGACGACACCAGTGCACTTATTCATATTCCAAATTTTGAGCAAGCTGCAAAATGCATCGTCGAAATGAGTATTAAGAGCCCTCAACGTACAATAATTGATTAAATACAGATAGGGCTTAGATGCATACCTTTTCCCATCTCTAGCCGGATCAACAAATAGGCAGTCACGAGTAGGTCGGCCAGGTAACTGAGCACGGAGAACGGACCCATCTGGCAAGACCAGCTTCTTCAACAGCTCAAAGTTGTGGTTGTGAGGCTTGTCACTGACATATATAGCACATCCCCCAACCACTCTAGCTGCAGCATGATAGTCAGCAGCCGGGTGTAGGCTCTGCACCACGTGTTCAGTTATCAGTATCGCGTGTTGCATATGAAAAAAAATAAAAATTTGTATACAATTTTCTCACTTATTAAAAGTCTATACTCACATGGAACATATCCCAATCAGGTTGCATAAATTCCCCAAGGAATAATGAATTATAAGCCACTGATGAAATGTGGATGGTATGAGAAGCAGGGTCTCGAGGATAGAAGTCATCGGAAGCTCTAACTATAACGGTCTGTTTGGCACTGTAAATCCCATCAGTGTTATGACACATGCAAGCAATGCAGCCATTGTCGGGGAAGTTCCGCGCAACTGAAGCTTCAAGAGCCTGAACATAGTTGCGAGTCAAAGAGACTCTACCACCGTGCCCAGCACCAAGGGTTTCAATAATATTTTGCACATCAACTTTAACACCATCTACTCCACAAGAAGCCAAGTAGGAATGAAGCTCATTGTAGAAGTTAAAGACTTTCTTTGGGTGCACCAGACCCAATCCATGAACAGCAAGACTGTCCATGACGATATCTGGTTGGTTGCCAAGTACACCTGGAGATTGAACAGGGTATGCAAGAGCAGGATCATAGTGCTCCAGACCAGTACCGGACGGTTGCACGCCACCCCAGTAACCTGCTAGAGCGTGCCATACGTATACAGACCTGTACCATGTGTTAAGAAGTAACTTGTGCTATGAGAAATATGAAGTGGCTTAAAAGTTGCATTATTTTCTCCATAAACATCGAAATAAGTCCCCGTATGAATTTTTTTCAAAATTTTTATTACTATTGCCGGGGAAGGGGTGTCAAATTCAGGACCTATGGTTCCAGCCTCCAGGTCAGAAGTACTGTGTCAACTGCGCTAGCCTTCCTTTACAGTCCCCGTATGAAATTGTAAAGGATTATAAACAATCATTGTAGAATTACTAAGTTGTACTACTCACTTGACGTTGTGCTTTTCCTTGGCATCTTCAACTACATTCTTCAAGCCATTCTTTTGGAATTTCTCATTCTCTTTAATTCCTGTGAGCCTGTTTGCAAATCTGCGAAATAAACATTGGTGGTTCATTAGAAAAAAGGAAATATCGCTCCTCGAAATCTTCAAGGGAGATCACTCCCCCCAAAACCTGAACCAATTCTAGAAAGGGGAGAGTGATACCGAAACTTACTGTGCTCCTTCCTGAACAACACATCCTGTATCTCCATTATCCTTGACTTGGCTACCAATTTGTTGCCAGCCATCATCTATTATCAGGAAGCGTGGAGGAGTACCACCCTCAGACAAGCTGAAATAATAACACAAAACAGGTTATTAATTTGATCAGCCAACTGAGTTTTCAAGAGCAAAAACAGAGAATGATCTTTATTCACCTTTTGAGGCCTTCTTCAACACCCTCAGCAGTGACATCAGTGTAAAATGCATCCCATGTGCACCAGCCAAACCAATCAATGAACGAAGGTAACTACAAACAACCACAAAGAGAAGAAAAATAATAATCCTCATTCTTGTAGAATGGATCCAACCAGAACACTTAGAAACAAAAAATAACCAGCGACTCCCTAACCTTTTTCCTCTCACGGTGGTGAAAAGTTTGCATATGCTTCTCCACAGCTCTATTTTACAAGTAACATGAATTAGTGATTCATTTATGTGAACCAAAAACTGATTAAATCTAGAAATCTTGTAAACACAGAAAGCAATTAAAGAGATAAACAAGGACTTACTTTACAGCCTGGTTGAGGACTTCAAATGGATTTGTCCCAGCATGCATATAGACAAGGTATAGCCCTTGGTTTGTCTCAACAGCATGATCTCCTGCAACCAAATCATACCACAAAAACAAGGTCGTTTCGGTCCTTTCTAACTTATCTTTGCCAAATTTGAATTAACTCCATTAGTTAATTCATTTAATGATAGGTGCTAATTGATTTCTCCAGCTTGGTCATGCTTTTCACTATCACCGGCTTTAATTGAGTGAACGGGGTGGGACGGGCTGAATTCAAGAAATTCCCATGCATGATTGGCAAAGCAAGATAAACCTGGCCTACTCCAATTATTTTGGTGCATCTAAGCTACTCCAAATACTTTTTGATGGCCATGAGCTACTCACCACTCTCAAGGCAGATTTCCATTTGATTCTTGTCATTTCCTTGAAGAACAGCACGGAACTGGCCTTCAAGGAGAGGGAGGAACACAGTGTAGATGATTGGGGCATCTTCACGTTCGCCTTCTGTGGTGTCTTTGCTCTCCACTAGCATGAACTGCGTCTCCAAGGGAATGTCTTTGCCGCATGTTCCCATTCTCTGAGTCATCCACCACAACTTAAAGCGGAAGCAGCACATGAAGCGGAGATCCCTGTTACAAGAGAAACACCAGAATTCAGAATACCTAAAATCCCAAGGAAAGAATTCACAGAGACGGAGAACTGGCTTGTTCTGCCATAACATCACCATTTTGTTAATTACGCGGGAATTTCTCATACCAAGTACAGGTGCTGGTAGTGTAAACAATTGGACTGAAATTCTTCAACATGGACGCCATCATATTTTAGCTAATACTTAATGCAGAGACATGCTAATGGTGGACACCATTAAGAAATCAGAATCATTATCATATAGTGGTTGTATACCCATTGAACTAGCACAGAACAAAACTAAAATAAAGGCAGTCAAACAAAGGAAGAAAAACACAATTTACAATCTCTGTTATGAAGTCCTATACTTCATAAGGAATGATCCATGATTCTCGAGTAATATTCATTGCGAAATAGAGTGTCAATTCTTGTAAAACTTTGTTAATTATTTTTATATATTTCTCCGAAAAAGTATTCTTATAGTTAAGGAAAGATTTGATGCAGGTACTCACTCTAAGATACCAACGGGGAAGACGTGCAAGCTTTTGCTATGTTCTGCAGTGGCACCGATGAATGCACCGGAAACAAGTCCAACGCCGGATCCTGGAGTAAGCACAATGTTTTCAGGCACCCCCTTCAAAATTGTCTTTCCATGAACCACAAGGTTTCCGTCATTGATGGAGATGCTTGGTGTTACAGTCATCTTTGCTGTCCTTGGTAATGTCTTCTCACAACAAACTGCAAAACCAACAAATCCACGACTAACTAAACTCAATCTAAATAATACTTAGCAAAAAAAAAAAACTCAAATCTAAATAATACTACCTCCATTCCTGAATATAAGACTTCCATTACATATTGCGAAAATTAATTTGTTTTTGTAATCAAAATATTAATATTACTTTCTTAAATAGAATTAGTGGTATACAACTTATATTTAAAAGAGTAATATTGGCATTTTAATTACAAAAACATCTTAATCTATGCTTCCTTAATTTTTGCACCCTCTAATGAAAGTCTTATATTTAGGAATGGAGGTAGTATCATCCTTAATATAAGCCGTTTAAAAAATGTACTGAAAATTAAGTAAGCAAAAAAGCAATGTAATTTGTTAGTCAAAATATCAATATTACTCTCTCAAACAGTGGTATACCACTAATTTATTTAAGAGAATAATATTGATATTTTTATTTTTATTAATATATATATATATATTTGCAAAGAAATTGCTTCAAATAAAGAAGCGAAAGGAAAATTTTGGACGCACATCTTTTATGATCAACGCAAAATTCCTAAAATCAAACTTGTTGGAGATCTCAAGAATCCCGTAAAACTTGAAATTAAGAACCTTGGAACATCAATTAATTTGGTTCAAAATAAAAGCAGACCTAACCTTAAAAATTATTTTTTGCAGCCTAAAAAATGCTTCCTTTTTTTCTCTAGCGATTGATTGGAAGAATGAGATTCACCTCAGCAGAAGCGCATTCCAAAAGGTGAGTTGGAGAAGACGAGCTGTAGGAAGGGGGGTTTATATGCCCCCTGGGTTTGCTTAAAGGTCGAACGAGTTTTCCAGACAAGGTTACTGGGAGAGTGACGCGTGGAAGGAGTTGATCGTGACTTAATGCTGCCTTATAATGGATATTTTTGTATTCAATTATTTGTGCACTTTGACAAATGCACAGATATTAAAATTGGACCTTGCGCCCTAGAATTATTGACTAAAAGATTGACTAAAATAATTTTTCGGACCTTTTTGACCTTATAGTTGGGTGAATCCCTTATACCAGCAGGGGGTAAAATAGTCATTTTACACTCTCAATTTGGGGATTTAGGGTTTCTATCCCCAAAATTCTAGGAGTAAATTATTTTCCATTAAAATTTATGTGATTTTGATGACAAAATATAAATAAAAATTTAAGATACTCTCGTTACTTTTCTCATCTAAAATTTATATATTTCTCTCTCTTTCCTCTCACACAACATACAACCACATCTTACATAATGTATTGAAAAGTGATAGTTTTAATTAATTAAGAGTATTTACTGATAAGTTGGAAGAAGGGTAAAATTAGAAAAATTATCATTAGTACATACTTTATTTAGAAAGTGTACAATTAATATAGGTAAATAAACAAAAAAATATGAATAATTAATTTGGGACGGATGGAGTATTATTTTAGGCAAATTGGCGAAATAAGTACTCAAACATTTTGCGTTTGGCGATAATGGTCCCCGTTCTTTTTTTTTTTTGTTTTTGTTTTTAGGAACATAAACAATTTGCGTTTGGCGAGAATGGTCCTTCCGTCCATCAAAGTGACGGAAATAATTATTATTTTTTTTAAAACCCTTCAAGACACCGGGGTTAATTTGGGTAATTCAACAAAAAAATACATCAGGGACCAAAACAACCAAACCATCTCCTTCTTCCAAGTAGAACCACCATCTCTACCTCCACCAAACATCATCCACCCCTCCTCCTCCACTTCCCCGCTGCCACCACCACTACCAAACCTCCATCTCCACCATCTCCTTCTTTCAAGTAAAACCACCTTCTCCACCCCCCCCCACCAAACCCCCATCTCCTTCTTTCAAGTAGAACCACCATCTCCTTCTTTCAAGTAGAACCGCCATCTACACCCCACTCCTCCCACCAGCCGCAAAACCACATTCTCAACCCTCCAAACCTTCATCTCCACCCACCAAACATCATCCACCCCTCATCCACCACTCCCCCGCTGCCACCACTACCACCATACATCATAAATCCAATTTTAAAAATCAATTTTTTGACATAATCATAGAAATTATAACTTCAAGACTCCACATTTGATGAAAAGTTAATGAAACCCATTTCAATTTCCATTTCTTAATGAACCTTTAATATACATACATACATATATATATATATGGAATGGATTAAAACAAAACAAACCCAGAATATTTTGAAGCTCTAATTGGGTTCCACATACAAAAAAATAAAACAAACCCATAAAATAGTGCCCTTTTTATTGGGTGAATTCAATAGGGTTTTTTTTGTGAAGATTCTGGGCATGGAGATAAAGGGGTAAGATTGGTGGTGGTGCGACTGGCGGGGGAAGGGTGGTGGAAAGGGAAGGAGAAAGAAGAGAATGAGATGAAGGGAGGGAGGATGAAGATGGGGACCAAAACAACGAATCGTAATATGTTTTTGTACTTCTAGTGCCAACTTGCAAAAAATAAAATAGATTTTTCTCCAAAATACCCTTCAATTTTGCTATTTTTCATTTATTTTTTGGTTGACTAACAGTTGACATTAACTTTAATGGACGGAAGGACCATTCTCACCAAACGCAAATTGTTTATGTTCCTAAAAACAAAAACAAAAAAAGAACGGGGACCATTATCGCCAAACGCAAAATGTTTGAGTACTTACTTCGCTAATTTGCCATTATTTTATGATTATATTTTTGTTGTTTTCTTCATTTGCTTAGTTTGGCTATATGCAGACGCATCAAATGCAGCGATCCTTTCTCTGTGGATTCCTTATACGGTTTAAACATCACAGTGACTATGAAGACTAAATTAAAATAATGTAGTCCTCTATTCCTTAATATAATGTTGAATATTTTGCTTGTTAACTGAAATATTATTAGGCAAATTGGTAAATTTAGTCCCCCAAAGTTCGAGCACTTTGTGACGACTGGTCCCCCGCTTTAATATTTCTGTATTAAGGTCCCCCCAAACAATTTGCGTTTGGTGACTGTCAGTCCCTTCCGTCCAATTCACGTGATAGAAAAACTTATTTTTGATTTATTTTTTTAAAGTTGTTGTAAAATGTCTATTTTACCCCTTTCATCCTTCTCCTTCATCCAAACATCCGCCGTCTCCACCACACTCAGCCATCTCCTCCACCACTCATCCCTCCCTCCCTCCCTCCCTCCTCCTCCTCCTCCTCCTCCCACCACCACCACCACCTATTTGACCTCCTTCATCTTCAACCACTCTTCTTCAATCGCATCTGAAAAATCAAAATCAGAAAGAAACCAAATTAATCTGAAACTTTGAAGTTTTGCATTCTATGAACATCATAAAAAAAAAACAAGCTTTTCTCTCTATTTTATTTCTAATTTCGAATAGCTACAAGAAACCCAACATCTTCTCCCTTGTTCTTCATCCACTGCCGGAAAATGGGGTCGCCAGGAAAGAGGGAAAAACTCACTCACTCACCCCACCCTCCATCTTGATCTACACCACTCACCCACCCTCCCTCTTGTCCTTGCCACCACTCAAATCGGAAGCAGTAAAAACTCTCAAATGAAGAATTTCAAGAAATTCTTCTGCAAAATCCATAGCAATTTTAATTCACTTGCAAAATTCAATTCAATGCAAAATCCTAGAAATGGGTTTTGTTCAACCATATTTATAATTCAAAAAAAAATTCATCTTTTTTTATCACATTCAAATTTTATAGAATTTTTTCAAAGAGTTAAACAATTTAATTATCAAAACCCATTTCAAACTACACTATTATCAAAACCCACAAACCATCGCCCTTTTTTTTTCTAGAGAGGAGAAGAAGAAGAAGAAAGTCTTGATGCTTCAAATCCAACCAAATTTTTTTGTAGAGAATGATGCTTGGAAGTAGCCAATATCCACTTGGAAATAGTTAAAATCCGTCAGAAATAGCCAAAAAATACCTGGAAATAGTAAAATTTCCATTGCAAGTAGCAAAAATCTCACTGGAAATAGCAAAAACTCGTCTGAAAATAGCACAAACTCGCCTGGAAATAGCAAAACGTACCATCTTCTCCATTTTCCTTCTTCAAATTCAACCAATTTTTTTGGCAGAGAATGATGGGGATACATGAAGAATTGGGGTTTAAAGCTAATATTAAGGGAAGAAGTACATGGAGGAGGATTAATTTGTGGAAGAAGCTTGAGAACATGGCCAAAATGCATGTTCTTCTTCCATCTTGAAAAAAAAATTGTGAATTTCTCTTTGTTTTTGGGTTGTGGTGGGTAGAGGTGGAGGTACTTTGTGATTTTTTCTTTGTTTTTGGGTAGAGGTGGAGGAGATGGTGGGTAGAGATGGTGGGTTGAGGTGAAGGATTACCATTATACCCTTCCCATTATTGAATTTTTCTTTTTCTTTTTCTTTTTTTTTTAACTCTAATGGACAGAATTGGACGGAAGGACCATGGTCACCAAACGTAAATTGTTTGGGGACCTTAATACAAAGAAATATTAAACGGGGACCGTCGTCGCGAAAGTGCCGAACTTTGGGGACTAAATTTACCAATTTGCCATATTATTATTACTGTTTTTATACTTATAACAGTATATAATAAATTAAAACAGTGCATAAATAAAAGACAAAAAAATATAAAACAGTACATTTTTACTAATTATAATATTTTTTATTTTTCAGAAAATAAAACAAAGCAGTACCAAAACAGAAATGTTACTGATTTTCTATTACAGAAAAATTAAAAAAAACAGTAAAGAAACTCAGAACCTTAACCGGTTATGGATCAAATCTTGGACGAGACAGTAGTATACCGCTTCCCTTTAAGTTTAATATGTTCTGCCTTTATCAGCTTCAGGCCCTCTTGAACACCGAACTCCCAAGGTACACCGCCCAACCACACTATTTCTTTGAAGCAGAAGAAACAGAACCTTCGAATATGTTAACAGCAGAACTCTAAGTAATTGTTATGAAAAAATGCAGAAAACAAGAACAAGCAGAATGCAAGAGAAGAAGAGAATTTTTGGATATCTCTTTGGTTGTTTAGCTCAGTCTTTTATAGGCATAGATACAAGACATGTAACAGTTAGGGATGGCAATGGGTCGGGGCGGGGCGGATTTTCACCTTTTTCACCGATTCGCCCCGACCCGTTTAGGTTATTTTCCCGCCCCGACCCGACCCGTGACCCGCCCCTGTTTGCCCCGTCCTATTTTTCAAAAGTAAAATAATTAGCATATATTTTCTTTTTCTAAGTATAATTACCATATATTAAAAAAAATTATATATAAATATATATATATATATATATATATATATATATATATATATATATATATATTATTGGGGTCTAAATGGGTCAAACGGGGCAGGTCTGAGCAAAGATCATATCCAAACCCGACTCGACCCGCTTTAGAGGTAGATCTCGCCTCGACCCGATCCGACCTCGCTTTGCTGGGTCGGGCGGGTCTCGGGCAACGAGCACTGAGCTAAATTGCCATCCCTAGTAACAGTCCATATTTATTACCTCGATAAATCGAACTGTTACATTCAATCACCATTGTACCACCATTAAGCACGGAAAAATGGACTAATTAGTCCTTTAAGTATTTACCATTCTCTTTTTACATCATGTTTGTTTAATTTTAACTTTTAACTTCATGTTTGTTTTTACGACCTGCCGTAAAAAGACTTCCGTCCAATTTTCTGTGAAATAGTCGTTTGCCTAATCATCTGGTCAACATTTTTGTCTTATCCCAGGGATATTTCTGTCATTCTATTTTACCCTCATCAGTAAAAACCACTAAAAACACAAACAAATCGATTTGACCATCCTCTTTAACCTTATTTCACTAATTTGCAGAGATTTGTGTACAGTTCTTGTAGAATATTCCTTCAAAATATCTAAATTGAGAAAAGATATATTCTGATTAATGAACATATATGAATTCATATCCGAATTATGTCATGAATTCCTAAGAACAAAAAAAATAAAGAGAAAAAAAAAGCATGAATTATGAATCATTCATTGGTCGAATTGACTATCATCAGTAAACAAATCCATGGCCATGAACGAAGAAATCCGAGTCTGAATAAACCGATTCGAATCCTATATAATCCGGTTGTTGGACGGAAGTGAAACAAAAAGTTTCATCTCTAAAAAAGGAAGCATTCGGAGGAGAAAAATGGCTCGAAATCAAAAGCTTAGACGCCGGAAATGGTGAATTGGTCCTGAAACCGATGAAGATTAGAAACTTCCGACGTTTTTTTTTTTTTAGCCAAGGTCGTCCATTGCAGATAAAATCTAATTCATCCCTTTTACAAGTCAAAGTTGTAAGCCTTGCACCCAGCCATCTCAAATTCCGAAATGAAGGCTTTTGAATATTTGGTCCTAGAATTTTCATCTGTGACTCTTGAATATTTGGTCCTAGAATTTTGATTATGGCAATTTTAATTATGGCACATCTTCTCTTAGAATTATCTTCAAATTGTCTGAAGAACGAATCGATTTCATCCCTAGCCACGACATCAAAAAACTTTCCTTGTCTTCCTCGGCGCCGGTGGACAGATCAGCATCTTAGGAATCATATGTTTCGGAGACTGGCGTTTGGCACTGATCTTTTTCCTCGCCTTCGACGCCGACTTTATTTTCAATTTTCAGCTTTTGACAATCTTCTTCGCCGGAATTTCGGTCCTCAGTGATCTCCGAAGACTATGAATTAACAACCTTAACTATAATCACCGGTAATCGAATTTCGAGCAATTCTGGTCATATATAATCACTGGTCAAGAATATGGAAATACTAACCATATTCTGCCGGGGAAGATGAAGGGAAAGCCCCAAGTGTTTCTCTAAACTTAGTGTCACACCCCGTAACCAGAGTCGATGACATGACAGTGTCTCATTGGTCGATGAGACACCCAAGCCTACAATACAGAGTTACTAAAAAGATAATTCATTATGCATTAAATCCAATGTAAAGGTTTAACAGCAGAAATCTAAATACATGACTGAAAATGAATATACTTATTACATTATTTGAATAAAGTTTCTGTTTTCTAAAAGAAATAATCGAACAGGGAAATAAAGTGTAGCAGTCTACGTAGATCAGGATCACTCTCGAATGGCCCCTCCCTGGGTATCATCATCATGAACAAGTTCAACATCTACATCACCCGCTCACAGAAAAGCGATGTGATCAACTTTCGTGCTCAGTAGAGGACCTAAAAACAAGAATAACAATAGCAATATATATATAGACATAATGTAACGTATACAACATAATCGAGATACTGATAATGCAGATGCCCGCTTTCTCAAAATACCCTATGGAAGTATATGCACACGACTCAATCCAAGTCTCACAAAACTCAGAACTCAGTGCAGGGAAGTGCAGAGCATGACATGATCCGAATGCAAACGGATGGTTTCGTAATGTAGCAAAGTGGATCGCACCACCCTGCGGTTTCCCGTAAAAAATGAGATGCAAACCTGTTCAAAAGTTCACTAAACAATACCCAATCATCCCAACTCATATGTGACCAAATAGATTCCAAGCAAACAACAATTAAAGACCCAAAACAAATGTTCGACTATACTTATCAAATCTGACATCCCAGATCGGAATTCATGACATGAGCATCCCATACTACTCATGCACTACAAACCAATAGTTATGTCAAACAATCGAGTATAAAACAAACAAGGAAGAACACATATTATGCAACAATTAAGCAATTAACAACATTCTTTGCACCTAAACGATTCCATAACCGAGTGTACGATAAGCACCACGTGTTGCCCATCCGGTACACCCAATCACATACTCGTCTTAAATACTTAGAACCTCGCTAAGACTATGACACACAATCCCACCACATGAGACATTTTATCTATTCACTACTACTCAACAATAACGATAGTGGTCCCAGCTTATCAACCAAATTAGTGACGGTTCAAAGATCATCACGTGAGTTCTGGATAGCCCCTCAAACTAAGGGGCACGATTTTTAAGGATCAACCCTTTTACATTGTCTCATCATCCCCAACCAGGGACTCCACAAAACCACTAACTGTATCTAATGCTTGTTCCCACTAGATGCGGACCCAGAAGAAAGACCACTTGGGGTCGCATAACAGATTAGGATAGAAGACGGGCGGATCCTGCTGACTAGAGATCCTAGACAAAGGATCAAAGAGGGCGACGACACGGTCGACCATAACCACCTAGGACAACATCAATGACTCCAAAATATGACGACCAAAGCGGTAACATTTATGCAAGTTCAATATAAACCCAATTAATCCAAAATTCACAATTATCAGTTAATTACGAAAATTTACATAAGGCAATAACAAGAGCGCAATAATCAATTTACAAATCAAATTATAATGAATTTAAATCATGCCCAAAACAGTTTATACAATATCGAAAGCAATAAACACAATTCGTACAATTATTTTGTAAATTGAATAGTTTATTCGCTTTTACTGTGCGAAAATTAAATAATGTATGGGTCCCTACCGTTACGGTGATAAAACGAAGAAAATAAATCTGAAAATAAGCCTTGCAGGTGTCAAAATCTGGACAGAAATATATAACCCCTTTTTAATTCCTGGCAGCTTACTGCCTTGCACGATTCCCGAGAGAAGACAATAATGGAGACACTGATTTCTTTGTATCCTTGCTGCTGGTGGCCGACAGAGAGAAAGAAAAAGGCCGCCGCCGCTTCTCTTTCATTTTTTTTTCTTTCTTCTTATGTTTGGTTTGGCACGGTTTCCCGTGACCTATGATACTGCCTTTTCTTTTCCTTGTTTTTGACTGCCCCTGGGCCCTGATCCCAGCGAAATGCTTTTCGTTTTATTTATTTTTATTTCCTTTACAGAAGCCCTCAATCCTACGCTGCCCTTTTCTTTTTTATTTTATTTGATATTATCCTTTATTCTAATTTAATGTTAATTCCACTTACTCCATAATCGTGATTTTCTAATTCAATTCCAATCAATTACTCATCTAAATGAATCACAGTTAAATCCCCAAATTTCGATATAAGTGCAATACGTCCCTCAATAAAACGTACACGAACTTAAAATATTTAACATGTTATAAAATTAATAGACACGTAAACACATAATTGCGCAAAATAATTTACGCCTACGCAATAAATCACACAAAATAAATTAAATGTAAAATAACACGTAAGTAAAAGTTACGGGTTTCACACTTAGCGAAATGGAAAGAGTCAAATCGATTAAGGGATTTTTACTGATGACGGTAAAGTAGAATGACACAAATATATTTGGGATAAGACAAAAATTATGACCAAATGATTAGACAAATGAAAAAGTAACAGAAAATTGGACTGAAATCCTTTTACGACAGATCGTAAAAGCAAATAGGACTGTTACATTCAATCACCATTATACCACCATTATACCTGGTTGTTACAGTTTGATGGTTCAAACAAAGATTAAAATGGCATAATGTTATATCAAATTCTAATAATCATTTTAATTTTATACTCTTTGATGGTTTTGTAGGAAAGATATAAATTAATGATTGAGACTTGTGACTGATTAAATTCCTTAACGTTATAATAGAAAGATAAAAAAAAAATTTACCTTTCTCTATTCTAAATTACTTATAAAGCTTTGTATCGTGAAATAGAAGTAGAATATAAAAATCATATTGAGATTGTGATCTAAGTTCAAACTTCCTTTATATATTTACCAGCTTAAATGGGAATATGTAGCTTGTACTAGTTACCAAACTGTGAAATTATTGAGGCTCCTTCAGAAAAATCAGAATATCGGAGGTTTTTTTGTCTTTCCCTCGAATTTTCTCCGTGCATTATTTTTTATTCATTTGAGTCGTTTTCGTGAGAGGATTATTTATTACATTCTTGTCTCATAATGATATTAGAATCTAATTTTAAAAGTAAAATGCACATAATCACGAAATTTGGGACTTTGATTCCATAATATTACTTTCTTCTTCTTCACATCTTAATGTCTATTATGACATTGGGCAATTAGGCAGAGATTTTGATATTTTCCACAATTAGAGCAAACATTTTTCTTTTTCTTTTTTTGAGTTTGTAAATTTTAATGATGGATATGAAAATTATAATCTATGAATGCTAGGAAATAGTAATTAAATAAGAACAATCAAAGAGACCATACATAAAATTTATGTGTTACGATCGATCTGATTTAAATATATCAGCATAGAGACAAGGTGTTTATTTATCACAAAATGATAAAATACTTCCTAATAAAAAAAAATGAATATTCAATTTTCCACGGATTAGAAGTATATATATAAATGATGTTTTGTTGCAGATGATGATGATACCTACTTGCACATGATTAATATTTTTGGTTATTCAACAAAAAAAAAAGATTAATATTTTTTGTTAGGGAAATGATTAATGGATAAATTTTATTGGATAAAATTGGTTGAAAATTCAAATTAAATATTATTTATTCATGTTGGAATAAGTGATTTAATGAATTATTTACAATTTTGTCACCAATTGAGAAAATCGTTATATATAGCGCATAACTATTTACTAACTTCGATTTTTAGCACAAACTATTTATTAAGCCATAAATAGAATAACTATTTACGGACACCCAATTATGTACAATTAAGGATTCCGACGACTTTTCAGACCAAAAAATGTCACGTGACAAACACGTGCAATGGAAACAAAGGGTAAAATAGTCATTTCACTCCATTGTCTTCTTTTTGTTCATCTTCTCCAAAGAAACCCTACAATTTCCCACAATTTCTTCATCTTCTTAGGTTTTGGACAATTTTGGATAGTAACTCATTCCCACCTCCATTGTAGACCCCAAACGCATCTCCTCTCCCAATTTTCTCTCCAATTTTCATCAATTCCCTCAAAATACACATTTCCAAATACTCCAATTCATTGTTTCCTGCCATCACTACTTGTTCTGCTCCATTTGAGGGACATTTCCCACAATTATTTGATAACCAATTTTCATTTAGGTATTTATGAGAGAAGAAGAAGATGTATTAATGTCAACAAAAGGTTTGGCCCAGTGGGTAAGCCAAGTTCGACACCTACTCCCCGCACAATGGGGCAATAATATATCTCCTCCTCTGGTGAGGCGTTCTCTTCCTCCTCTGGTGAGGAAAAAAAAAAAGATGTATTAATAGGTGAGTATGAGTATATTATTGTGCATTAAAATGTTGGAATTTCTAGGGTAAAATTGAGTTGGGTGATGGTGGGTGTAGGGATGGCAATAGGGCAGATCGGGGCGGGTATCTCAAATACCAGCCCCGCCCCGCGCCCCGCCGCAGATCAGAAAATTGCGCCCCATGCCCCGCCCCGCCCATCCTATTTTTTTTTTTTAAAAAAAAAATCATTAATTTTTACATTATTTTATTTTATTTTTTTTAGTAATTTCCTCAATTCAGCAGTAAGATTTAGTTTTGGTAGAGAAGATTTGTCCATATTGTTGCATCCATAGACCATTTTCATCCAGTTCATCCAGTTTGCATACAATGACCATTATCATTATCAATTCAGTAGTATGGATCAGTTATAGTAATTTCCTTAATTCATTACAGTTTGCATCCAATTACCATTTTCATTATCATTCAAGAACAAAAGCAGTTGAATCTTTGTCTTCCATTTGGTCAAGAAAATACCAAAGTAGTACTAAAACTAAACAAAAATCAAATCTTTGTTCTTCCATTTGGTTCAAAAAACATCAAGTAGCACCAAAAATAAACAAAAAATCAAAACTTTGTCTTCCATTTTGCCAAAAAACAGCAAAGTACTACTAAAACTAAACAAAAAATTGAATCTCTGTCTTCCATTTGTCAAGAAAATACCAAAGTAGTACTAAAACTAAACAAAAATCAAATCTTTTTTCTTCCATTTGGTTCAAAAAACATTAAGTAGCACCAAAAATAAACAAAAAATCAAAACTTTGTCTTCCATTTTGCCAAAAAACAGCAAAGTACCACTAAAACTAAACAAAAAATTGAATCTTTGTCTTCCATTTGTCAAGAAAATACCAAAGTAGAACTAAAACTAAACAAAAATCAAATCTTTTTTCTTCCATTTGGTTCAAAAAACAGCAAGTATCACAAAAAATAAACAAAAAATCAAAACTTTGTCTTCCATTTTGCCAAAAAAACAGCAAAGTACTACTAAAACTTAAAAAAAATTGAATCTTTGTCTTCCATTTGTCAAGAAAATACCAAAGTAGAACTAAACTAAACAATCTTTTTCTTTCATTAAATCTTGAGTGAGAAAAATCGAAACTTAAATCTTCCATTTCAAAGTAGTACTAACAATAGAGTGAGAAAAAACTTGAAATATTAAATCTTGAAGAAAGGAGAAGAAGAGAGGAGAAGAAGATCTTGAAGAAGAGAGGTGATCTGCCCCGTTCTCTCTACGGGGCGGGGCGGGGCTGCCCCAAAAGACGTCGGGGCAGGGCGGATCGACGGGTCACGGGTCAAATTGCCATCCCTAGGTGGGTGGAGATGGAAGAGCATGATGGGAAGATGGTTACATTTCTGTCCTTTGTTCTGATTGCACGTGCTTGGTACGTAATATTTTTGTGTCTGAAAAGTCGAAAGAATTTTTAATTGGACATAATTGGGTGCCCGTAAATAGTTAATTCTATTTATCGCTTAATAAATATTTGGGTTAAAAGTTGAAGTTAGTAAATAGTTATGTGGTATAAATAGTGATTTTCTCGTTATCAATTTATTCAATTAATTGAATAAATTTTAGCCACCTAGTATTATCATTTTTGTTATCAAAAATGATAAATGGCTCGAATTTGATTCAAGTTTCTTGGTTCGAAGAAAAAAAAATCAAAAAGAAAATGGAAAAAGACATTTGTACCCTTCCATTTCAAACTTGGATCAAAATCGTTTTAGAGTTTTTTTGAAATGGAATCCTTCATCAAACAACTTTTGTTGGGAAATGTATAAACATTTAATTTGAATTAATTATACACAAATAATTTTTAATAAGTAAAAAAATTAATCCGAAATTTGTAGAGTTTGGAAGATCAAAAGCCATGAAATAACTTCATAATTTTTAAAGGTTTAGATCATCAATCCATGTTTATGTAATCCGAAACTTGTAGAGTTTGGAAGATCAAAAGCCATTAAATAACTTGATAATTTTTTAGATTGAATATCCAGAAAATTAATCTGAAATTTTGAAGATTTTAACAAAGAATGGTGTAGGGTTTTGTTCATCAATCCATGACTATGTAAATTTCCAAAGTTTTGAAGATCAAAAGCCATTAAATATCTTGATAATTTTTTAGATTGAATCTCCAGAAAATTAATCCGAAAATTTGAAGATTTTAACTTCATAATGTTTTAGGGTTTAGCTCATCAATCCATGTTTATGTAAATTTCCAGAGTTTGGAAGATCAAAAGCCATTAAATATCTTGATAATTTTTTAGATTGAATCTCCATAAAATTAATTCGAAAATTTGAAGATTCTAACTTCATAATGTTTTAGGGTTTAGTTCATCAATCCATGTTTATGTAAATTTTCAGAGTTTGGAAGATCAAAAGCCATTAAATAACTTGATAATTTTTTAGATTGAATATCCAGAAAATCAATCCGAAAACTTGAAGATTTTAACTTGATAATGTTTTAGGGTTTTGTTCATCAATCCATGACTATGTAAATTTCCAAAGTTTGGAAGATCAAAAGCCATTAAATAACTTGATAATTTTTTAGATTGAATATCCACAAAATTAATCTGAAATTTTGAAGATTTTAACAAAGAATGGTTTAGGGTTTTGTTCATCAATCCATGACTATGTAAATTTCCAGAGTTTTGAAAATCAAAAGCCATTAAATATCTTGATAATTTTTTAGATTGAATCTCCAGAAAATCAATCCGAAAACTTGAAGATTTTAACTTGATAATGTTTTAGGGTTTTGTTCAACAATCCATGTTCCATAGTTTGGAAGATCAAAAGCTATTAAATAACTTGATAATTTTTAATGATTGAATTTCCAAAAAATTAATTCGAAAATTTGAAGATTTTAACAAAGAATGGGTTAGGGTTTTGCTCATCAAATCGTGTTTATGCACATTTTTATCATCTGGAAGATCAAAAGCCATAAAATAACTTGATCATTTTTTAATCTCAACCAAGAACTCAGATTGATTGAATACATAAAATAAAATGAAACAATTCCTTGAAAAAACACCATCAAATTTCTTAGATCACATAGATCTTCAGCATTACCATCTTAAATTTCATTATCATAATGGTTAGAAGAGGACTACGGTTCAGAATCATCATTTCTATCATCTTCATTTGATTCATCATCATCATCATCTTCATAATCATACTCATCTTCATCTTCATCTTCATACTTCTTCTTCATAATTATAATCATCATCGTCCTCGTCCTCATCCTCATCCTCATACTCATCTTCGTCCTCATCCACATCCTCATACTCATCTTCATCCTCATCTTCATCCTCATCTTCACCAGTTGATGGTTCATAATCAACATCATCATGATGATCATCTTCATCATCATCATCATCCGTAATTGATGGTGAATCAATCAAGTCAATAGCTGGCTCAAATTTGGCTGTCTTGACCTCTTCTATTTCAAGGAATTCAATTACCATTATCAAATTAGTAGGACTCAAGATTAAGGTTTGTATTCGTTCAAACCCATATAAAATTACTACCCAAATTAGCACCTCCTTCAATTCGTCACTCAATTGTTGCAGCTTGAAGCACCTATCATGGTACATTTCCTCAATAACTTCCCGGGCAGGTATAGGTGCATTATTCCTTATTGAATCGCCTGGTACAGCAGTACAAGCCAAGCTCTTCACTTCTTGCAATAGCTGGTTCATAATGACCAAAGAATTTACAGCCTTGATGACAATTGTCAGACCAAATTGAGCAACCATTCTCATCAGCATTCGTTTTGCATCAAAAATCATATTTAGAAGCTTGCAGTTCATTTGAGTGTATAGTGTTTGGATGGATGTAGAGTATTCATCATTGTCTACCATTGCTCGTTTTTTTGAAGGAGAATCCATTGGATGTACAATAGAAATTTGTATCAATCTGATTCAAGAGATTAAAATTTATATTCTATTAATCTTTTGAATCGAGTTTGTATAGTATCATGCATATCTCATCGAAAAAATTCAAATCCTAGTAAATATTTCCAATAGTAATTATGCACCCTTCCAATATGTAGACAATGCAATGAATGCAAGATGTTATTCCCAAAGGGATGGTTTTGCATACTTGCTTCACCGAAGATTTTATTCTTCATCTTCTTTTGTTAATTTTTTTCTTCGTATTGTATGACATTATTCATGACATGATTGCAATATTATGTTCCTAATGTAAAATGCAATTGTTAAAAAAAAATGTTTTCTGGAATTTGATTACCAAAATAATTTATTGAATTGCAATATTCTATTCCTAATATAAAATGCAATTGTATGTTGATTATTACCATTAGGGGCATAAATGTCATTTCAATATAGACATACGATTATTAATTTATTAACATTAGGGGCATAAATGTCATTTGAGTATAAAATTCAAAATCCATTGTATGTTGTGAGTAATCTTATCAATTTAAGGTATATAATGTAGTAATATAGTTTTAAGAATATAGACAATAGATATGAATCGGCGATTCCACCGTTGATCGTGTCTAAACTAACATACGATTAACATTAGGGGCATAAATGTCATTTGAGTATAAAATTCAAAATCCATTGTATGTTGTGAGTAATCTTATCAATTTAAGGTATATAATGTAGTAATATAGTTTAAGAATATAGACAATAGATATGAATCGGCGATTCCACCGTTGATCGTGTCTAAACTAACATACGATTAACATTAGGGGCATAAATGTCATTTGAGTATAAAATTCAAAATCCATTGTATGTTGTGAGTAATCTTATCAATTTAAGGTATATAATGTAGTAATATAGTTTAAGAATATAGACATTAGATATGAATCGGCGATTCCACCGTTGATCGTGTCTAAACTAACATACGATTAACATTAGGGGCATAAATGTCATTTGAGTATAAAATTCAAAATCCATTGTATGTTGTGAGTAATCTTATCAATTTAAGGTATATAATGTAGTAATATAGTTTAAGAATATAGACAATAGATATGAATCGGCGATTCCACCGTTGATCGTGTCTAAACTAACATACGATTAACATTAGGGGGCATAAATGTCATTTGAGTATAAAATTCAAAATTCATCGTATGTTGTGGGTAATCTTATCAAATTAAGGTATGTTGTGTGTTCGAAATTAAATGTTTTTGGTGTAAATTTTAAATTTTAAATTTCGAAAAAAGTATTCCTTTTGTCCCTATACAAATTTTATTTTACACCATAAGTCCCTGAAGAGTTTTGAATTTATTACCCTAAAGTCCTTAGCAAGTAAAAAAAATGGTTTTACAACCACAAGTCCCTAAAGGGTTCTGAATTTATTACCCTAAAGTCCTTAGCAAGTAAAAAAAAAAAAATTATTCACATGTAAGATTCGAACACATATTCAAAATTAATATTCTTAACTTAAACTACGAAATTTGACCAGTTGATCCACTTCCAAACACTGAAATTATTTATCAAATATTTACTATTTGTTTATTGTAATATAATGTTTAGTTAATTAAAAGTCCAAACGTCTTAAATAGGGAGCAAATCCTAATTCCATTCACAATTTTCTACCTGACTAAAAACTGAGGCCTTTCTTCTCTCTATTCCTCTCCTTCCAAACTTTATATTTTCATAAGATGGATTTGTCTCCATTCGAATATGAGTACGTTGTGGGCGAAAAGGTTGAGATTATAGGCCATGAAGATGGATTTTTCGGATCATATTACTCTGCAAGGATTGTTTCTTGTAAACCACGAAATAAATATGTCATGTCGCTATGACGAGTGGTGGTCGAGGATGGAATTACAAAGGTCCGAGAGGTTGTTTCATGGAAGTTTATCAGGCCTATGCCATCAATTGTAACAATGGACCGATTTGAAATTGGTGCACTGGTTGATGTTCAAACTAGAGATGGATGGTGGATGGGATTTGTTTACCAGCGTAAGAGAAACAATGTTTACAAAATCTATTTTCCCTCGTATCCAAATCAATCTGGTTATTATCGAATTTCAAAGATTCGTATCCATCAAGACTTTCAATTTGTCAATGGCATTTATATTTTCACTAATTTCAATTAGTTAGTTTGATGTTGTTTTTTTATTTTAATAGTTTTAGTATTTAATTAATAATTTGTACTCTTTTGTCTTGTATATTATGGTGCTCGCTAATATAATGTTTCTGATTTTATTAACTTGGTGAGCTCATAACACAAACTGCAACTGATGATTTGTGTTTTCAATTCAATTGTTCTATTAATTATACCTTGCTCTATTAATTATTTTGTCATTGAAAGGTTATGACTAATGAACTTTCCAACCCTTCAAATCTTTTAACTAGCCTTGCACGTCAATTTAATACCTTGCTCTAGTAATTATTGTCATTGAAAATAGGGTTATGACTAATGAACTTCCCAACTCTTCAAAAAAATTTAACTACCCTTGCACGTCAATTTAAAATTCAAAACCCTTCAAACTTCTGAAACTCCCTTCAACACCTCTATATAATCCCCACTTCATCACAACATCATCATACTATTAGGCAGAAAGTTCAAGGAAATATGGAGATGAATCTTGCACTTCAAAATTACAACATTGGAGACAGAGTTGAAGTCATTGGATCTGATCTTGAATTCATAGGATCTTACTACACATGCAAAATAATTTGTAATGTACCAGGTAACAAATTTGTTGTCGAGTATGAGACTCTTCTCAATGATTTTAACAAAACACATGTGATGAAGGTAGTTGATCATCGTTCTATCAGGCCAATACCACCCACAGTTGTTGTCTAGTATTTTCGTTTAGGTGAACAAATTGATGTCTTTTGGAATGAAGGATGGTGGATTGGTTTTGTTGTAGGATATAAAGAAAGGTTCAATGTTTACACAGTTTCCTTTCCACATTATCCTGGTCAATGGACTGATTTTACCATGTCCCAGATTCGCATACATCATGAGTATGCGAATAACAATGGCAAATATGAATTTGTCTATTAGGGAAAGATGATGGTTTTTTTAATTGTTATTTTGAATTTGTCTATTGTTTTTTTTTTTTTTTTTTTTTTTGCTAAGTAAAATTTGTCTATTGTTATTTTAGTTGTTATTTTAATTTTTATTGTAATGTTCTTGGTATCAATGAAAATTTCCTTTTGTTTATGAATCTTTTTACAATTAATATAATTCTGTTACTATACTTGGTTACTTTAAAGATTGTAAGAATATATATAATAAAGAAATTGCCAAAAAAAAATATAGAAAATAGAGAATTGTTAATTAGATTGAAATTGAAACATGACTAACAACATAAAACGGTTGGATTAAACTTAAACTTAAAATTAAAAACAGAATAATAAACTTAAACTTAAAATTAAAAACAGAATAATATAACTAAGTACTAAAAACAAAAATAATCATAAAGGACAGAGGAAGCAGGAGAACATCAGGATCAGCAGGAGAACATCAGGATCAGCAGTAGAAAAATTAAACAGAGAAAGACGTCATGCTTTCATTTTTAATAGTGACTCCTGCAAAATCATCACTACGAGCAGAGGCATTGGAACGAGCAGATGCATCAGATGATGAAGAACTTGAGTCAGATAATACCACAACTGGAGTTTGTGGTATATCTTGGGTTATCTCCAAGATTTCGTTCATCCTTACAAGGGGGCTAGGATTTAAAACAACAGACTGTATTTCAATATACCCCATGTCCTTCACCATCCTTTTAAAAAAACTTTTCAATTCAAAAGTCAGAAATTGATATTGATGATTTTTTTCCTCGTACAGAAATTTAATCGTCTCAATGCTTGTTGGTAATTCACTAGCTGGAATACCAGTCTCCATATGGAATACCAGTCTCCATAACTTGGTGAATCAATAATAGGGTATCCGGATTCAAGCACAAACGTTGCACACGAACTTTACCATACGTGAATATCAATCGAGTTAGCATGACATGAATTTGAAAACTTATATCATCAAGCTGACTAGTCTGATGGTCATACATTTTTTTAAGAGTTGCTGGGCTTGCTGGGATTGAAGTTCTTTTTCTTTTGTTTGAGCTTGAGGGGGTTGAAGGGTCCATTGGTAGTTATAATTGATTCAAATGTAAATTTTGTGAACAATGAATCGAATGATTTTATACAATCACAACTGATCTTATATAGCAGTTAAAATAGACAATGTATTTAAGTTTTATGTTATCGATGTTCATACTTCATATATTCTCGATGAAGGAAACGGTGCTCCAAGCATTTTATGGCCTTGAAACCATGAAGAAATTTAAAAACAGCAGCTAGCATTTATGTCATTGTATCTTTCTATTAACGCAGCATTCTTTGATCTTCAAACTTCCAAGTATTCAAAGAGGTTCTCCAAGCATTTTAGGCTAAGAATTTGATATTTCTTTCGAAAAAATTATATAATTTAAATTAAATTACTTAATTAATAATTTTTTTTTTATTTTTTGTTTTTCTATTAACTACTGATTCTTTTCTGAATTGTTGTAGCTTAGTTGATGGGGACTAATGTGTATGTTTAACAATTTTAAATTGTTTTGTAGTTAAATCAACATCATTTATTCATGTGTAGTTAAAATCTCTTGTATTTCCAATAAATTGTATCTCGTGAAAAGGAAAATTCTGCTTCTTTCTTGATTTTGTTGCTTTGTATGACAAGCCATGGCAGAAATTCAATTTTTTGGCATGTATTACTAGCCATGGCAGATATTCCTTTTGTTGTCATGTATTACAAGCCATGGCAGAAATCCATTTTGTTGCTTTTCTGTCAGGATCGAATTGATTTGCTTTATATGACTAGTCATTTGAAATTTTTTTGGTTTGATTTGTCTGAAATCTTTTGGATTCTTCAATTTTTTTTCTCTTCCTTTTGTTGCAGAAATAGGGTTAGTTAGATACAAAATCAGATTATTGAGAAAATAAATATAAAAATGATGTACATTGCCATCTTAACATACATAAAAAAATAATTATTAATCAAGATGAAATTGAATAAGTAATTGAAAGGGTGCTTCGATATCTACAAAAATAACCTTCTTATCCCTTTAAATTCAACTCTTTAAGGGTTTAACTTTGTCGTCTATCCCTCTTCAATTTTTCTATTTTGATTTCCATTCAATAACAATAATGGTATCCCTATTAGAACTACCTCAAGAAATCATTACCGAAATAATTGCTTATGTGGCTGCCTCCTCGCATAAGGAATTTTTGCTAACCAAATCCGTGTATATGTTTTTTTATAATTAATTTACTTACTTTAATTTCTTTGCATTATTTTATTTATAAGATTCTAATTATGTTCATCGTTTGTAGTTGTAAAAGGTTTCACAAATTACCAGAGCATGAACAAACTTACGTTTATCAAAGAGTATCTCTGAAAATATTTCCAATCGGTTCATGGCGTAATGCAGAGAAACATTCAGAATTCTTTAATAAGTGCCTTGTAAGCAAGAATGCAGAATCACTTTACAGGGAAGGAGTGGTACGTAATGTTTTACAATTTGTTAATGCCGACATATTTGATTTTCTAATCAAAATCTCTTGATGAATTGTAATCTGATTGAATGATCAGGCACTGTATTGTGATGGTGGGAGATTTGATTATGCAACGAATTACCTTGAAGAAGCTACGAAGTTAGGATATTTAGGAGCTCGTTATGCCATGGCAATATTTTTTATTTTTAATGGTGGTGATTTGAAACAAGAAGGGATACGTTTATTGGGTGAGATGAAGAAATCAAAAGTGATAAGGAAAAGTGTACAACAATGGCGTGAAGATTTGGAGTTGGTTGTTAAACAACACTGGACAAGTAAATCTATTGTGAAAGAGGATCTGATTTGTTGCATAATGCCACACACCAAAAGTAAATCTATTGTGAAAGAAGATAATGAAATTGTGTGTGACGCTTGTACTTCTGAATTAGAAGTTATGTATATTTTAGGGTTTTTGTGAAGCATTTGTCTGTTTATTTTATGTATTGGGGGATTTTAAATACTTGAAATTTAAAACATCAAAATAGAATTCATTACTAATTAGAAATTTAAATTGAAATACAAGAGACAACGATAAATTAAAAAAAACATAATAAACATACATTGAAATACAAGAGACAACGATAAATTAAAAAAAAAAAAAAACACAATAAACGTACTTAATAACATAAAATATAATAACATTAAAATTAAAATAAAACATTCGAGCGAGACGAACGGCGAGGCAAGCGAAGCAACATCGAGGCGAGTGGCAGCATCATCGAGGCGGGGAAAAACAAGTAGGAACCTACAACTTAAATAGATAAAGAAATTGTGTTATCATCATTGACAGGAGGGGAGGGAGTGTAATTAACAGAGCTTGAAGAATCAGATGATTTCTTATCCGAAGAAGATGAAGAAATCTCTATGACCAAAACCGGACTTTGTGGAATGACTTCAGTTGTCTCCAATATTTCCTTCATTTTACACAGTGGAATCGGATTGAGAACCACCGATTGAACCTCTAAATAACCCAAATCCTTTACAACTCTTTCAAAGAATTTGGTCGACTCATAACACAAAAAGCTGCAGTCGATGATTCTTCTCCTCATATAAAAATTTTAAAGTTTCATGGCTTGCTGAAATTTCATTACCACGACCTCTAATTCTAAGAAACGAGGCAGAACGCCATACTCAACAACATGGTTGATGAGAAAAAGGGGTATCGGGGTTTAAACAAATATGTTGAACACGAGGTTTTCCAAACTTGTACATTAAACGAATAGTAAATAAATTCATTTGAAAATTCATCTCATCTAGCTTAAAACTCTTCTCATCATAAAGATTAGGCATAGTACTAGGGGTGGATGGGATGGAATTTTTTCTGCGTTTGTTACTTGGTGTTGAAGGGTCCATTTGATTTAGGTTTTTGTTGGATATTTAAGGGTTTATTGATCCAAACTCAAATTAAGGAGAAATGAATCAAAGGATGATTACCATCTTAAATAGACGTTTTAAAAGGCATTCAATTAATTTCTTAGGTAATTGAGACTCGTGCTTCTTATGTTCACGATAAAACTGTTAATGGAATTGGTTCAATCCATGTACAATTAACGAAGATGCATCTGAAAGGTTTCTTCTTAAATTGATTTTTTGTTTCTCTAAGAATACTCATGTGAACCATTTAAACCGCGTCTCAAAATCCTTCAAAATTCCAAATTTATTTTCATTAACAAATTCATTTTTCAAAACCATCTAAACGACCTCTCAATATCCAAATTCATTTTCATTAAAAAGATTAGGTTTTCAGTAAAAACTTACTATAAAAAAAATTAGGACATAGACGTATATGTCCAACGGCCGTTGTACCATGCAAAAATGTGGTGAATTCTCATTTTGGATTGATGAAAGTCGGCATCTTGATTCGGATATTTAGGGAAATGAGCAGCTGTATCAGTCCGTTAGGCATTACCCCTTGTAATCTTTCCCCACCACCAACCCTCTCTAGAGTACACATCAACATATTTTCCAAGTTCAAAAGTTTGTAATGGATTTGACGGTGGCAGTGGACGAATATGCTTCCATTCAACAATTGCCTTCAGGGGGCCGCTTTCATCTTCTTCTAAAAGAGTATCATAATGAACTAGTGTTTGAAATCCAGAATTTTCAGACATAACAGTAGCTTTGTAGTAGGAACCTATTAAACCTTCCTCATGACCTATCACTTCAACTTTATCAAATTTTTTATAAGTTGGTAGAACAACTTGGATAGACATTTTTTGAAGATCTCAGATTTGTAATTTCAGAAGGGGGATGGAGCTAGATGAAGGATGATCTATTTAGGAGAGTAGGTAAGGATTATATGAAGTGGTGGACAACTTGAGGAAATCAGAAACGGCGATTGGGTAAAATGGACGGTTTGTTTTGATATTTTTTCTCCAACTAATTTAAACCGTCAGATTGTAATTTTTACCTCAAGATCCAATGGTTGACACATCATAAATGAACTGTTTTTACCATTTTTCAAGAAAGGCTTTTACTTAACCCTAGAAGTTCAAATTTATATATGATTCACACCGTAGTCATTAGTTCTCATCAAATTATTTCTTTCTATCTAGATCTCTATTTGATTTTGCAGATTCTTTTGTTTCAAAAATGGCGCGACAAGAGTTCTCTGTTGAAGAATCATTCACTGATTCAAACTTTATTAGCAATGCAACACTGGTTGATGGAGCTGTGGTTTTGAGTAACTTACGTTGCCACTGTAAAGATGTTTGTAAGCTAAAGAAGTCAAGAACAGAAAAAAAATAATGGAAGATTGTTTTTTGGTTGCCGTAATTTCGAGGTAATTAGGGTTTGTATAAAGTAAAATTTTGATTTTTATTCGAATTGAATTAGTCTATTTTTAATTCATTTGTCAGTGTATTGTATGTATGAATTTTATTTTCGGATCATTCTCTTTTCTATTTTGTTTTTGTGTTTACAGAATGGAAGTTGGAAATGCAACTTCTTCGTGTGGCTTTCTGATGTATGTAAGCGATCCATTGATGCAGACTCGATTAAGGATTTGTACAAGACAGACTTTATGATTTTGAGTAATGAGATAACATAGATAAAGAAGGAACTGAAGAAGATGAACAATGAAAAAAAGAGTGTGTTTAGGAAGGTTTTAACTTTTGTACTTTTGGTATTTCTTGTTTATATTTTGGATATCAAAATCACTATTGGGTTGTAATTGAGTTCTAGTATTCTAATTGCATTATTTGATTCTAAATTCCAATGTTTACGAATTGTTCTTTAAACTGTTCAATTTAGCCATGAAATTTCTGCAACTTAAGAGTAAATTGACTAAAATAATCAAGTTGAAGGAGAAGTGTTGAATTCTTAATAGCAAAATTAAAAATAAAAAAAAATCCAATCCCATTAAAAAATTCCAAATACAACATTGTTCAATTTAGCCATTTGAAAATAATATTTTTTTACATTGCTTGCTTACATTTCTGCATCCAAGTTGAAATTGTAGAACTTAAACTTAAATTGACTAAAATAATAAAGTTGAAGGATAAGTTGATGAATTGTCAATAGCAAAATTAAATAAAAAATCCAATATTTTTAACAACTTCCAAATAAAAATATAATAATTATACTCATAAGAAATGAAAAAACAAATCACAAATCAACAATGTCATTTAGGTCGTCATAGAAAGGTTCATCCATGGCAGGAGTTGCGGTATTACTCCCTAGTACTTGTGTTTGGCTATCCGGTTCCTGCATTTGACTCAAATTTCTAATCCCACGAGATCTTCCACGGCCCCTGCCACGACCGCGGGCTCTCCGCGATTCAAAAGCACTTTTCACTCGTGTACTCCTTGGTCGACCTCTTGTTCTCGCAATAGGTGGGTCTCTAATTAAACCATTGTCTTCCAAGTTTGGAGTGTTATAAGTGGAATCAGATATATTAACCACAGACGATTTCAAATCAGTCAACGAGTTTTTCAGGAACTCCATCCTAGATTTGCTACACAACGACAAATCTATCAAGTCATTACATATCTTTTCAATCTGCCATTGAAACCCAATGTCAGTAGCACATTAAAAATACAACAGTAAGAAAATAAAATTTAATTAGGATACCTCTTTACACTTTGCATGTTCAGAGTTCATAGTAGAGTAACCACCATCTGTAAGAATTTTGCTGTGCCTACGATTAATATCCTTTCGCCATCTTCTCAAGATATATCGATCATCAATTGTTTCCAAATTCTTAGATGCAACAACTTTGAGGATATGAGCACATAAAATGCCACTCGATTCAAATTTTCGACAGTTACATTTCAACCAATTCCCCTCATGTTTGTATTGAACAGTGTACAAGAATTCCTTTGTGTACCAATCATTTAACAAGCTCCTTTCCACAACCTTTATGGCCTCATAACCTTCGTCAACCTCTACTTCTCCGGTTTCAACCTCTTCTCCTTGAAAATCATGACAGTACCACATCCTTTTGATTTCTTTTTGAAATTTCAAGAAAATTGAATTCGTGTACATCCCCTGCATTTGCTTTTCCCAAGCAAAATCTGTTATGCACACAATTACCTTGTTTTTGGATTGAAAATCTGCATAATATTCTTTTTCAACTTTGTTGCAAATAGCAAGCTCATATTGCTCCACAAATTGAGTTAGTGTACTGGTAGATTTTACATAACCATCAAAAAAAAGCATGCATGCTTTCACTCCTCTGTGTCGATAGCATTCCTGCCCAAAATATATGGTTGACATAAATCGGAACCCAAAAATTCCGAAGTGTATAAAGCTTTTTCAACCATTCATTGTTCTCTAAAGCATATTTTGTAGCGAAGGTTTCCTAATTATTTTCAAACATTGAAATAGACAAGCTATCAAAAATCATAGCAGTGAACTCCTTCCTTGCTTGAACACTATCTTGTACACTCTTAAACTTTTCTGGGACCTTGCATAGAATATGCCATATACAATAACGCCGAGTAGTATCATCCCCCATGACATCTTTTATAGCATTCCCCATACTCTCACATTGGTCGCTCATAATTGCCTTCGGAGCGACTCCACCTAATGATTGAATCCAAGTACCAAAAAACCACCTATAAGTCTCAACATCTTCATGAGAAATGAGGGCACACCCTAACAAAATAGATTGCCCATGATGATTGACACCTACTATTGTAACAAACGGCATTTTGTAACGATTTAGCAAGTATGTTGAGTCCACACTAACAACATCGCTGAACTCCTCATAAGCTGCTCTACTTCTAGCATGCACTCAAAATACACAATCCAATCTCCCCGAGTATCCGTTCGAAAAGTCTGTAAAAAAAAATCGGGAATCTTTTTTGTTGCAATTTCCGAAATAATCTACTAATGCAATCAGCATCTCCATCCTTCAACTTAGACCTTCTTGATTTGTCTATATAATTGCTTGCATCCCTCGATAAGCAACCTACCTTATCTAGCCCACCCTCTTGACATGCCAATTGTCTAAAACTTGTACTAGGCCTTACTCGACCATATCATTTTCCTCTAATTTTCTTTTTCATTCCAGTAGTAACTTTTCGATGCCCTGGCATGAACCTCGTCATCGAAGGATCAAGATCATGGTTGTGTATTAACTCTATTCTAGAAATTTGCCACATACCATTTTCTCTTAAAATTGCACTTAATCTTGCCGGACAATTGATTCTTTTAGAACTTGAGCAATGAGAACACTTCCTCCCCCTTTCACAGAGATTGTTTGGTATCGGCGAACATCGTAGCCTCCATACGATCGCGATTTCTTTGTAACACTAAATCCATTCATCCTAGCAAACTCTTGGTAGTAGGTAAATAGTTCATCAATGGATTCAAAATACTTGTCCAACAACCTGGAATAGTTGAATCAAGAGAAGCTAAAACAGTTGCAATATCTTGATTACACGAAACGCCATTCCCAGACGATTGACCATTACCACTATCAGCACTATTGATATTAAAAGCATTTTCTTCATCTGATTGAATAAAATTGTTGTGAGCTTCATTTTCATTACCATCGGAGACGTTTAATACTTCATCCGAAAGAAGAACTTCATCATTGTATTCTACATCCATATAAGTAAAATGTTGGCTCCGATTTATAAAGATTATTTTGATTCAAATTTTTTTTGAAGATTACAGTAAAGAAAGAAGGTCTAAAAAATAGAGTATAGAGGAAGAAGAAAAAAATGTAAGAGAAAAATAAAGAAGGTGAAAATTTTATAAGGTCTAAAAAATACTCCCTCCGTCCCAAATTATCTGTCCACTTTGTGTTTTGCACGGGGATTAAGGTTTCATCAAATTCTATAGTGGGATATGGTAAAATGTCAAACATGACCCTATTTAATTTTAGTTAAAATTTAATTCTACCTTCTCTTCTCTCTATATTCTTCTCTCTCCAACATTTAATGTAAGGGGTAGGATTGGAAAAATCACCATTAATGAACCTTTAATTAGAAAGTGGACAAATAATTTGGGACAAATTAAAAAGGAAATGTGGACAGATAATTTGGGACGGAGGGAGTATTATTAACATTAAAAATAAATTGAATCATTGGAAGTAGGTGATGCCAACTAATTTCGTTGGAATTAGAGTAGAAATCAATTCAAAGGAGGGAAAAAAATGGAGGGAAATATTGTTGGATCAAGATATCTATTTTCCCTCCTAAATCACCAATGCCCTTAATAGTCATTTTGCATTCCCTAGAGTTCTTGAGCCGACTTTTTGATTCAATTTGTTGAGCTGTTTATCACTACTCTTTTGTTATTTAATGAAGAATCCTGTAATTATCTATCTATGGTAGACAAATTTGGAATTTTGTACAACTCCGATAAGAGACAAATTAAAGTTCTCTGAATATTTCTCTAATCATTGAATGATGTTAAATTTTATAGGCTAATGATTTCGCCACTGATGTTAATAAGACTTGTGAAGAATATGTACAAATGTTAGGACACGCGTTACACACGTATGATCATATGATCTTGTTGGTCTAACGTACCACAATTAATTACTTAGCAAAAAAAAACGTACCACAATTAATTAGCTTGACATTTTCTATCATTTGATCATCACGATTCAATAATTGCGAATTAAATTATTTTGAATTTGAGGAAATCAATTCTTTGAATGTTTACGGCTATTGTCTTCGTCATATTCTTCTATGGTACGACACTTACTGTCCGGCGGCTATATTGATTTTTTTTTAAACCTAGGGTGTACATTCCAAAAGGGGAGAGAGTAGCACCTCATAAGTGGAGGAAGAGATAACGCTAGAAAAGGGAGGCAATTTAAAAGCATACCCCATACGCGGGAGGGTGTCGAGCCCACGACGCTCGAGGTCGTGGGACGGTAAATCGCCTCATCTGGGCTAAGGACCTTGTGATGCCGGCTATATTGATGAATATTCAAAATTCAGTAAAATATTTTTTTGCCATTGAATAATAAATTTCTATATAAATTATACTACTTTTCACTTAGTTTTTACCTAAAGAATATTATATTTCCATATTTTAGAGTCAATTTAATGTCAACTTCTTAATATATTTATTTTGATTTGATTGATATATTTTAGGTATTTTTCATATGCTTTAAATAGAAGCATATTATTAAGAATCTTTATTTTAGGATTATATTATATTTTCTTAAATTTATTTGGCGGGAAATCGTATTAATTGAGATCTTAGTTGATATGGAAGAGAAAGCAAAGCTCGCATCTCTATCTACTATAAAAAGAAGGCGTAAGCGCAGAGGAAACACCCCGAGGCCCCGATCAGTAGTCAAGGCAGCCCCGATCAGAAAAAGACCCCGAGACCCGATCAGCAGCAAGAGCAGCCGCAAACCAAGCAGCTGCGAAGAACGCAAAAAGCAGCCACCAACCAGCCACCAATCTTCAACACGTCAGCAACCACCAATATCATCATCAAGCAAATCACCAATCACCATTGACCAATCATCACTTCATCATCACCTTTTCATATAATTTCGACATCAAGTTGTAATCTAAAACTTATCTCTTGTTATTATTTTCTTGATTCAGTAATTTTTCTAATGCCTAAATTAATTGCTTTATGGTTGGTTGCTACATGATGATTGGCTAAATTTTCTAGTTGATTAGGCTTGTGAAAACTTTGTTGGAACAATGATTTAGTTTATTATTTTTCCCTTAATATTGTGTTCAATATTCCCTTAATCCCTATTTTATTAATTATTTTTACGGTGTGTTTAATGCTTGTATGGATTTGATCACTCTATACATGATCTCATAATTTAATTGTGAAGGACCGGGAGGTGAAGTAATTAATTAGGAACTAAGTAATAATAACTCGTAGTAAGCCCGACTAGGAATAGATTCGGTTTCTATTGAGCGGTTTCCAAAAGTAGATAACTACGGGGATTGAAATTGGGGAATTCCATAAATCGTTAATCTTTGTCTCATTAATCAATTTCACATAGACATATGGTTTTTGTTAATTGAGATTAGGGGGGTTTATTGCAAGGAATTGAATAAAACCTAGATTAGGGGAATTTTACCGTTAATGAATTAGGATAAATTTAGGGGAATTTGACACATTAAAAAGGGAATCTTTTAAACTAATCATTGGGAAAACAAGTCGGATCAATGTCCTAATCAACCTTTCTCTAATTATTTGATATCTCCTTGCTTATTTGTTTAATTTAGTCGTTATTTAATTTTAAGAATTAGTTAGTAAAACTCTCAAAAAATATTTGTAGGTCTAAATTAGGATAATAAACAATTTTGGTACTTAGTTATAATCTCTAGTGGGATCGACGACTTTGTCTTACTTAAATACTCAACTGGACTACTTTAGTTCACTTGCTAGGATTTTGTGCATCAATTATTGTAGTTTTTTTTCCAGTTTTTGACATTCTAATTTAATAGACCATTTACTATCACTTTGTACAAGTAATTTCACAAAATAATTGAACGAATGTATTCAATATATATATATATATATATATATATATATATATATATATATATATATATATATATATATATATATATATATATATATATATAAGGAAAAAAAATAATTTCAAAAGACTTGAATAATTAATCAATTTGACATTTTTAAGAATTTAACTTTTGACTTTCTCAGAAACCAAAAAGTTTAAGATTTTATATATATATATATATATATATATATATATATATATATATATATATATATATATATATATTTTTTGTCATTGTTAGTGTTATTATTTTTACTGTTTAAGAAGTTCAAGAATTTTTCCTTCTTATATATAGAGAAATTGCATGATGAAACATGACATGATATTCTTGGTTTCCATAGGTAATATTTTTTTTTAATAATGCAATCCATGTCTTCACTGAAAATATTAATTTTTGTGTCTATAAACAAACATCTAATAATTTTGTTTGAGAGATAAATTTTTCTTCAAGTGTCATGATAAGAGAATATGTGTCTCAATTTCGAGACGGATTTTTGTTGATTGGAGGCAGCGAGCTTGCCATCCTAACAAACATTGGTAGAGAAAATCTTGAGACTTGGTTCAATTCTTTTCTTGCTCTTTTTTTTTTTTTTTTTGTATAATTGTTTTCTTACTTTTATTTGCTTGATAATATGGATGTAGAACATGTAATACACTATCGAGGTTAAAAAAAATTCTTCTTTACTGCATGGTATAATGGCTCTTGAAGGTTCTCAAAATAAGGTTCTTGAGGGGGCGAGTAACTATAGAAGGAGCGCAAGGGGCTGACGAGAAAGTGGGAGGGCACCAATCAGCTCTTTAGCGATAGAAGGGAAAAAAGATGTAGGTTAGGGTTCTTGGAGGATTTTTGGTGTTTTGTTATGTTTATTTTATTTGAATACATATTTTATATCATATGTAGAAACTTATCAAAATTTTCTACAAATTCATGATTACAAGAAATTCCCAAAGCTTATGTTAATGCAAAAAATAATGTCGTGTCAAAGCTCTTCATTTTAAATGATACCGAAGGAAACACTTGAAAAGTAATAGTAATAAAGATTGGAAATTTGTTTGTAATTGCACAATGAGTGGGGACAAATTTTATAAAATATGAATGTCAAAAAGCGTGACTAATTTTTATTCTAGGAAAAAATAATATTTATGATGGCTTTGTTCTTGGACCAAAAAAATGAATAAGCATATGAATAAAAAAGTTTAGTTATTATATATTGTTTAAATTTATTCTGAGACATGTTATTATGAAATTATTGAATATAATAATAAAAACATAAATATATATACACACAATTACCTTGTTTTTGGATTGAAAATCTGCATAATATTCTTTTTCAACTTTGTTGCAAATAGCAAGCTCATATTGCTCCACAAATTGAGTTAGTGTACTGGTAGATTTTACATAACCATCAAAAAAAGCATGCATGCTTTCACTCCTCTGTGTCGATAGCATTCCTGCCCAAAATATATGGTTGACATAAATCGGAACCCAGAAATTCCGAAGTGTATAAAGCTTTTTCAACCATTCATTGTTCTCTAAAGCATATTTAGCTATAACCATTAGCTATAGAAAACAACTACAACAAACTATTGAACAGTCTGAAAATTTATAACTCTAATCGGATATTTGAAAAGACACATATATGAATTTTAAAAATATAAATCAAACATAAATTACATATTATTGTAGTTTTTTTTCCAGCTTTTGACATTCTAATTTAATAGACCATTTACTATCACTGTACAAGTAATTTCACAAAATAATTGAACGAATGTATTCAATATATATATATATATATATATATATATATATATATATATATATATATATATATATATATATATATATAAGGAAAAAAATAATTTCAAAAAGACTTGAATAATTAATCAATTTGACATTTTTTAAGAATTTAACTTTTGACTTTCTCGAGAAACCAAAAAGTTTAAGAGTTTTTATATATATATTTTTTTTGTCATTGTTAGTGTTATTATTTTTCTGTTTAAGAAGTTCAAGAATTTTTCCTTCTTATATATAGAGAAATTGCATGATGAAACATGACATGATATTCTTGGTTTCCATAGGTAATATTTTTTTTTTAATAATGCAATCCATGTCTTCACTGAAAATATTAATTTTTGTGCCTATAAACAAACATCTAATAATTTTGTTTCAGAGATAAATTTTTCTTCAAGTGTCATGATAAGAGAATATGTGTCTCAATTTCCAGAACGGATTTTTGTTGATTGGAGGCAGCGAGCTTGCCATCCTAACAAACATTGGTAAGAGAAAATCTTGAGACTTGGTTCAATTTTTTTCTTGCTCTTTTTGTGTAATTGTTTTCTTACTTTTAATTGCTTGATAATATGGATGTAGAACATGTAATACACTATCGAGGGTTAAAAAAATTCTTCTTTCTGCATGGTATAATGGCTCTTGAAGGTTCTCAAAATAAGGTTCTTGAGGGGGGAGTAACTATAGAAGGAGCGCAAGGGGCTGACGAGAAAGTGGGAGGGCACCAAGCAGCTCTTTAGCGATAGAAGGGAAAAAAGATGTAGGTTAGGGTTCTTGGAGGATTTTTGGTGTTTTGTTATGTTTATTTTATTTGAATACATATTTTATATCATATGTAGAAACTTATCAAAATTTTCTACAAATTCATGATTACAAGAAATTCCCAAAGCTTATGTTAATGCAAAAAATAATGTCGTGTCAAAGCTCTTCATTTTAAATGATACCGAAGGAAACACTTGAAAAGTAATAGTAATAAAGATTGGAAATTTGTTTGTAATTGCACTAATGAGTGGGGACAAATTTTATAAAATATGAATGTCAAAAAGCGTGACTAATTTTTATTCTAGGAAAAAATAATATTTATGATGGCTTTGTTCTTGGACCAAAAAAATGAATAAGCATATGGATAAAAAAGTTTAGTTATTATATATTGTTTAAATTTATTTTGAGACATGTTATTATGAAATTATTGAATATAATAATAAAAACATAAAATATATATATATATATATATATATATATATATATCAACCAAACTTGAAAGTATCCGCGGGTTACCAACCTAGTAAGACAAAAACGCGAGCAATTAATATTTTTATAGACTAAAACCAGTGGACGTTCACAATCCGTAATAGTAAAAACTCAATATGGGCCTTTCTATGTAACCATTTTGGGCCACTTATTTAGCTGTACAGCACTAGTACGAAAATATGCTGGTTTGTGAACTAGTATCTGGTCCAAAATATGTAGGATCTGTGGGATATTTTTTTTTCCCGGTATCCGAAAATTGACCTAGACTAATCCCATAAATTTTAACGGGATAAAACTGATAAATGCGCTTATAGTGCCTCAAATTCATGACCTTAGTTTCATCCTCGGCTTTCCCATAGCCAACTGCAGTAACATCCAGATGAGTAAAACCGGAAAGCCGTACGACTTGAATCAATGGACACGGATACTGATTGATTAGCCACGACCTTTAGCAATGCTGCTTAGCTATTAGTCGGAACATTTTCATATCCAGTAATTTTGGCAGTATGAGAAGATTCTTTTTTAGTATTGTAAGTTCCATCAGTTGCCGGGTAAGGATAAGATGATTAAAGTGTCTCATCCCTTTGAATTCAAATGCATCTTCTTTTTTCTCTTCACTTGCACCCTTCATTTTCCACACAGAATCTATCTATCCCCACCTAGACTTTTACTTTACAGTGACAAAAAAAAAGCCTAAAAGTGATTATGAATTTGAATTCACAATTTCAAAATGTTACATATTTCTAATATATTTAGACATCAACAACCTATGGTACTCATACTCGAGTACGGGTATATATTTAGGTGTCGAATACTTAAACATCTAAAACAAAGTGTCTGATCGGTGTTAACCAGATCCAGTAAGTATGCTATACACATACCCATGCCGTGTCGACACAGGTACGGCATGCATAAACGAAGGGTGAGTAACATAGTCAACAACAGCTTCAAGACTTATAGATTCAAATATATATATATATATATATATATATATATATATATATATATATATATATATATATATATATATATATATATATATATATATATATATGCCAAAATATGTACAAAGAAGAGAAGCCACCAGCATATCACCACATATCAACTTCCAAGAACCAAAAAAAGAATACCAGAATTACAATGCAGAAAAACAAAATACAAATTGGGGGTGGGGGACCTAATATACTTAGTTGTCTCCCCAAAAAGATTACACAAAATCACATTCTAAGGTAGTAGCAGTAAGGAAAAGACAAGAAAGCCCTTTTACAATGGGTAAAAAATGAATATAGATAGCAGCATACTTTTGGTTTTTTAGTCATTGACCTTTTTCCATGTGTGAGAAAGAAACTTGAACCATATTGGAGAAGCTATCTATCCTCTGTTGTCACTTGTATTGAACCATCCTTCATCAATTTCAAACTCAGGCTATTGTATCGTTCTCGTGAATACTGTCTCGATGCCTTTCTCCAATCTGTTCCCGCCTTCATCATCGCTTTAAACTCATCATAACTAATGCATCCATCCTGCAAAGAACACGAAAATGAGATTCTATTAACCACAAGATGAAGGAAAGAAGTGAAAAGAAACAGAAAAGAACTTTAGGAGATGACCAACCTTGTCGGTGTCTACATCATGAATAATAGCTTTAACTATTTCTTCGAGGTTGCAATCGACATCATCAGGATCGGTCAAGGCATCTCTTAACTCATCAACTTCTATACATCCACTTCCATCTTTATCAAAAAACTCGAATGCTTTCCGAAGGTGTACTTCATCATCACCCATCTTTTTTAAGTGGACAGAAATTGCTACAAACTCCCCATAATTCAGATATCCATCTTTATCAGCATCGCCCTGTAAAATTGTTTCCCTAGTTACTACCAAGCTAACATAGAAGAAATCACGTATTCCAAATGAAATGCCTGAGCATCTATGTTTCGTTTAACCTAAGCAATGAGCTTTGAAAGTTGAGTTGGTACTTACAGCATCCATAAGAGCTTGAAGATCTGCATCAGTCATTGGATGGCCGCTCTTGATCAGACCAGTTCTCAACTCATTAATATCAATCTTGCCTTTATTGCCGGTGTCCATCAACTGGAAGCCCTCCTTTATACGTGCAACTTCCTCAGCGGACAAATGTTCGGCAATCACCTGTAAATTGGAAAGCAATTTAGAACAAACTTCAGGAAGGAATTACAAAAGATATCCTCAAAATTTAGGTTCTTTAGAGAAAGCAAAAAAATTCCAACACGGATTTTTGTATCATTATGAGTTCCTCAGACATTACCCTTAATGCCCTTTTCTTCAACTTGTTCATTACAGAAAATTGTTTGAGCCTGGCCTTCACGGTTTCACCCAGAGAAACATTTGGAGCCTTCTTGGCATTTTGTAACCAAGGATGATCTGCAAGAAATTGAAAAATACATATCTTTAGTAAACCTTAATGCATCAGGAAAGTAGGAACGAGCAAGCAATACGCTATTGCAGCATTTTGTCTACCTAGCACTTCTTGAGCAGTAAGCCGCTGTTTCGGGGTCCGGATTGAGCATTTTCTTCACAAGGTCTTTTGCACTCTCAGAAACCTTGGGCCAGGGGTCCCTTTTAAAATCTACAACTGACCTAATGATTGCTTGTGCAACTCCTTGTTCAGTTTCTGCAATGTGGGGAAAAAGATGATTTCAGAATATAAGAAATATTGAATAATCGTATTTCTCAGGATTGATTCTTTGTTAACATATGTTGGGATTAAGGCTTGGTTGTTGTTGTTGTTGATTCTTTGTTAACATATAAACACAATATTAAGTCAGACCTCGAAATACCTCCTCCCAACCAAATAAAGGGGGGAAACGACAGAAAAAAGAAAGAGAGCGAGAAAAGGAAAAGAGAACTACAATAACAAAGATGAGATCAACAACGATTAGACTTGTCTCATCAAGATGTATCTGACCTGCCCAAAAAGGTGGAACACCACAGAGTAAGATGTAGAGAATTACACCCGCACTCCAGACATCCACTTCTTGTCCATAGTTTCTTTTCAGCACCTCAGGAGCCATGTAATAGGGACTGCCTACAATCTCATTAAACACCTCACCTGGAATGGTACACATGAAAATAATGCAATATTAATAAAACAGCACAGAAGATATTGGAAGACTTAATACACTCTATGAAGAAAACATGTAGAAACTTTTCAAGAAGATTACTTACCAGGTTTAAAAGTCACGGACAGCCCAAAATCAATGGCCTTCAATGGCGCATTTTCCTTCTTGTTTCCAAATAAGAAGTTTTCAGGTTTAAGATCACGATGCATGACACCATGCTTATGGCACACCTGCAACATACAAATGACAATCAATACCAAGCTAATGCTTTGTCTGAAATGCAAAATCCAGAGGAAGTAGCTTTAAGTAATGGCAAATAAAAGCTTTTACAATGATGCAAAAGTTTGCTCAATTAGCTAAAGAAAACCTAAAGACTTCCATAGACGAGTCTGAACGAAATATCATTACAATCATGCAGTTGAATGACAGAAAATGAAAAAATGACTACTTTATTAGTTACAATTGCCCTTCTAGTCCAAGTATTTACACACATGATTTAGAAAATTCAGGACACAAGAAATCTCATTGCCGGACCATGATGACACAAACACCAAAACGCAACTCATACAAGTTGCCAAATGCAATAGTATATTCATCATCAGGATGGCATTAAACAATAGTCTAAAATCCATGATAGATAAACTTCTAAATAGTGCCTCCTATAGTTGAGAAATCGGTAACAATCTTTGATCCCTAAACTCTCTGTCTCCTCATCATCGCACTTATTGAAATTTGTACTTCTTCTGCCTCATATTTATTTCTTGGAATTGTATTATAACATTCAGCTGACAATTTATGGGAGGATAAAGTTTAATTGGAAATCTATACAAAATAAACAGATCATAAGAAACAAAAGAATCAAGAAAATATATATTTCTACCTGTATAACTTCAACAATTGTGCGAGTTACCGCAGCAGCAGCCCTCTCTGTGTAATGTCCCCTAGCAACAATTCGATCGAACAATTCACCACCCTCACACAACTCCATAACTAAGTGAACTGCAGTGTCATCTTCATAAGTATCCTTGAGAGAAACAATATTTGGATGATTAGGCAAATTCTTCATGATCTCAACCTCTCTCCTCACATCCTCAATATCTACTCTCGTTCTTAGCTTCTTCTTTGATATTGATTTACAAGCATAAACATCTCCTGATGTTTTATCAGTGGCTAAGTATGTAATCCCGAATTCACCCCTGCCAAGCTCTCTACCTAACTCATATGTCTCCTCAATTTCATGGCCAGTTGGATTCTCTAATACGTAAGACTTATTTCCACCATTACAAGCTGCACCACCATAATCAATAGAAAATGGTTTAAGCTTATGTTTCCCCCTGTTACTTTCATCAGATGTTTGGGGACTAGCACAACAATTTCCCATAACTTCAAACCTTGAAATAAATCACCTTTTTCCCCTCTCTGTTCTTTACCCAAAAGGATCTCAAGAATCCCCAAAACCCAATTAAAATATCAACTTTCTCTTATGATAAGACTGACAAATGAAGAAGCAAAGTTTCAATCTTTTTTAATCAAAACTAACTTCTCAAGCTTTTCCCCCCAAAATTGCCTCTAAATTTCAGCAAAACAAACGGTCAAAACCCAATCAAAATATGATCTTTATAACAAAACTAATATAAATCAAAGACCTTTGACCTTTGACCTTCAAGAACTGGATACTAAATCTCAGATCTCCAAGAATCCTGATAAATTCAAAATCTTTAAGCTAATTTAGGAAGACAAAAACCTCAAAACACAACCTTTAGAACAAAAAATCTGGATTTCCAAGAAACAAAGATCTCAAATTGTTGACAGGAAAATTTCAAGAATTACAAAAACCCAAATAGTATTTAAGTCTCTATGTTCAAGCTAAGGGGAAGCTTTCCAAGAGAGGAGATTTTAAGGAAAGAAGCGATCGAGGAAGATGTTAAGAAGAGGAATTTAGAGAGAGAAAGAAGAGAAGGGTCAAACGAAATGTGGAAGAGACTTCCTTCCTTCTAGTTCTTGCCCCGGTTTGTCCTTCTCTGTTCTCACTATCTCAAGAACTCAGAGACCCTTTCGGAATTTTTTATTTCTTTTTTATTTCAAGTTTGTTAATTATATTACTCCCTCTATTCCTCAATATAGGTAGTTTAAGACACTTTGAAAAAATTAAGAAACTTAAACAAACAATAATATTTCACCACAATTCCAATAATAACCCCTTATTTTCTCTTTCTCTTTCACTTTCTAATAAAGAATATGTTGAGGGTATAATTGGAATAAATTATTGACACCTAATAAAAGACATGTAAATGATAATTAATTTGGATATATATATCCTAAACGATAATTAAATGGGAATGAAGGGAGTGTTGTTTTATTTTTTTGTCATTTTCTAATCATACAATATTTTTTTCAATTTGATTTCGTCACATAATGCTAGTTTTTGTAGTGAATTGCACAATTATTAGTTTGACATGGTTGTGAACATTTACTTTCATATTGTCTTCATCTTACCATATAAATCTTAAATAAGTTGTAAAATATATTTTATTAACAACTTATATTATGAGACAAATTGAATATTTAATTTTAAGAAAACAATTATGCATTCAATTTGAATGAAGTATCATTTTAATCCATTTAGTTTTGGTATACACAATTTATTTGCTTAATTTCTACATTGAAATATCTCAAAAAGTATAGAGATGTTATTTTTTTATTATTAATTGTTTACAATAATTCACAAAGTATAAAAAAAGTAAATCGTAAGAGGTAGACTTTGTGCGACTAGCTTTCTCGAATGAACTCGTAGGTGAAAAACTTCACCTATTTACAACTCCTTCTATTTCCCTTGTCTTCTTTTTTTTTAATATTATAATTGAATATTATAACACCAGAAAGAAATGCTCAAATAATTGAACTCAAACTTTATACTAAAAAGGTATTAGATTTAAAAATGAGAAAGAGAATGCAAGAAATTAAAATTGTTCACTTTACTGATTTAAAAAAAAAACCAATATTTTTTTTTAAAAAAATATCTTTATTTGCACTGCTTGTAAAAGGAATTAAATCTTTCATAAAAAAATAATCAATAATATTCTTTCCTTGAAAAAGAAAAAATCAGTTGCATTTTTCATTTAATTTGGAATAATCCATCACGGGCACGACGACTCCGCCGACGGGCAGTTAATGCAGTTAAAAAAAATCTCCCGCTAAGTACCCAACTTTGTATCGGACTACGTGGCGTGTCTTAATTGGACATTTTTTCTCTACGCTAGCGACCTTCTAGATGGCGCCAACGAGTCTCAACTCATAGTCAGTCCGGTTACGACCCTGATATTTTCATTTATTCCAGATGTGCCCCTGTATTAAAGGGTAATTTTGTCATCAACATGTTAGTGGAGCACTGGAGTTTGTCAACGATAACTTCTTTAATTGGAGCAACATTAAGTTTGACATCTTTTCATGATAATAAATATTAAAAAATGTTAGTAAATTTAAAGGAACTTACCGATTAAAAATTATTATTACGTGAAAAATAAGATATTTAATTTTTAATATTGCGAAAGGAAAAATAGAATATTTATATTCAGACCGAGAAAGTATTACACTTGCTGTGGAAGGATGAGCTAGGCAAGGGTAGTTTTGTCAATGCCGATCGATTTTAGGTGCATCATTATAACTTATACTCCCTCCATTCCTAAATATAAGACTCTTTAGACAATTTGAGAAAATTAAGGAAGTTATCATTTAACTTAAGCTTCAATATTATCCCCTCACCCTCCCTCTCTCTCACTTCTTTGTCATAAAGAAAGGAAAATATTGAGGGTATAATTGGAATAAATTGTTGACAGCTAATAAAAGAACGCTTAAATGACAATTAATTTGGATCACTAGATATCTCTGTAGACGATTAATAGGGAATGGAGGGAAGTAACTTTACAAGTCTCCCATTAGATTTAGTTGCCCGGTCAATCTCAGCGTACTAATCAAACGGACTTCGTTCCAGATTCTGAACCCTATGTGTCATATTTTGTACTAACGAAACGAAGTATTTTTTTTTGTCTTTTTTATTACTTTATTATTATTTTTACTCTAAATTTTCTAGTATATACTTATTAGAATTTTTTTAATCGATATTGTGAGACAGATATATTTCACACTGTGTAGAACACACTAGAGCTGAGCTTGAAATAAATAGGGTTTTTTTCTTCTAATTATATTTACTACGTGTTGTGTGCCCCCAAAGTCTTGGGATCAAATTATAGGATCACTTTGGTATGGATCCTGTTTTGTGGGACTGACTCCACAACCATATTACATGAGTTGGAGTGGAGACTACCTGCAGAGTAGATCCAGCAACAATTCATGTGAGAGAGTTGTGGAGCCAATCCCATAAGGCCGGACCCTATATTAGAATTTTCTCAAATTATATTAGTGGATAGATGCAATGCGGTAGTAGTGATGGCTTACTCATGACCTAATTCAAAGCCCGCATTTTCGTGTTAAGCAAACTTGATGTTTCTTCATCTTTTTTGTTGGTATCAAGTACACTTTGAAAAGTGAATTTAGTAAAAAAAAAATTCTTTTTTTTAATATTTTGTTAGTGAAAAAAAAGTTATTCGCGTTCTTAAGAAGAGTATGCAAATAACTATTCTAATTCTTGCTTTGTATTCATTTATCTTCCTCTATACATTTTTTTTTAGGGAAGAAGGTGGATTAGTTGCAAGAAGAGAGACAATGATGGGGTGACAATCGCTTTCTAAGATTTTTTAATGTATACGAAAAGTCTCTGATTTCACTTTCATTACGAGATTGGTAAATTGACGGATTAACAATATTAATTCAAGCATGAATAATATTAGTGCTCCTAAAACATGACATTGGTTTTCTTTTTGTTATTTATAATACATTGGTCGACTAAATGTAATTCGAACTACATAGGAATAAAAACTATAGATGTCATGAATTTGTAATTTAAAAATAGGCTAATTGGCAAATTTAGTCCCCAAAGTTTAGCACATTCGCGGCGACGGTCCCTGTTGTATATTTCTTTGTATTAAGGTCCCCAAACAATTTGCGTTTGGTGACTATGGTCCTTTCGTCCACTTCTGTCCATTAGAGGGGAAAAAAAAAGAAAAATTCAATAATGGGAAGGGTATAATGGGTAATCCTTCACCTCAACCCACCATCTCCTCCACCTCTACCCACCTCAACCCAAAAACAAAGAGAAAATCACAAAGTACCTCCACCTCTACCCACCATCTCTTCCACCTCAACCCAAAAACATAGAGAAAATCAGTCAACAAAATTGTAGAAGAAGAACATGGAAGAAGAACCCAAAATTGTAGAAATTCGGTCAACAATAAATTGAAGCTTTTCTCATTGTCTTCAATTTATTTCAATGGAGGTTGCAAGTTTTTTTCAAGATGGAAGAAGAAGAACATGTATTTTGGCCATTTCAAATTCAATCCAAAATTTCATAAAACAAATCATGCCAAACAATAATTTGAGATTATTGAATCTCACATCTTCTAAAACCCATTTCCATTTTTATTTGATGAAAATTTGAAACCCATTTCCTATGCCATTTTTTAAGCTTCCTTGGTGTTCTTCCAAGAATATCCAAAAACTCAAGAATCCAGTCTTCAAATTCACCAACATGCTAATACAAAAGCTAAAATTAAATTCAAAACTAATTAAATAAGGTATGTATATTTGTGGTTATTGGAATGGGAGGGCCTGCACATGGGATGAGGTGGGTAGAGGTGGAGGAGAGACGGAGGAGATGGTGGGTTGAGGTGAAGGAGAAGGATGAAAGGGGTAAAATAGACATTTTACAACAACTTTAAAAAAATAAATCAAAAATAAGTTTTTCTGTCGCAGAAGTGGACGGAAGGACCATAGTCACCAAACGCAAATTGTTTGGGGACCTTAATACAAAGAAATATACAACGGGGATCGTCGCCGCGAATGTGCTAAACTTTGGGGACTAAATTTGCCAATTAGCCTTTAAAAATATTTCTAATTCAACTCATGTAATAATAATTTAAGTATATAAATACTTAAACACGTTTAAAGAATGTCTATTCATTCCCCTCTCAGCCCTTGAACATGAACATGTTTTATTTCCGTGTTCTGTTTATGCATCCATAGCTGGATTACCACCAATCAGCACAAGAAATAAACAAATAAATATAAACAAAAAATAAGAAAAGAGAAAAAAACAAAGAAGCATACCTTTTGGGGTGGCAATTCAATCGTATCATATAGTAATAATATATATTAGTATTAGTATATATATTGTCCACGAGGTGGGCATGACAGCATGTAACACCAAAAAGGAAAACAATATTATTTTTCTTGGAAAAACAATAGTATTATTTATCTTTCATTTTATTTAATTACAGAAAAGATTCAAAGTAGAATATTTTTTTTAATATATATGTAAACACATCTCAACTGTCGAACTACTTGATCCGACAATTAACGTTTTAAGTAAAGATAAATTTTGAATAACTGTAAATTTATTTAGTGTGTTCATCTATCTTTAACTATTGAATCAAGTGATTTGACGGTTACATGTATTCCATAAGTAGAGAATGAACACATCATCCCACACCTAATCATAAACCTATTACATGTTGGAATAGCTTTGATATTAATTATGTGGTCCATAATCAATAACACCATTACATGTCGAAGAGAGAAATAATAATGTAATAATGTGACTTATGAAAAGGATGAGCGTGGAGTCAAACAAGAGCTGCTTTATTAGTCTTCACGCGGTGTATTATCTCTTGACTATATTTTCTTTACCTTCGGATGACCTTCTCCTAAAATAATAATTCCTCCTTTCCTAAATATAAGACGTTTATTACATATTATGAAAAATAATAAAATAAAATTTAAGATATTTTTGTAATCAAAATATTAATATTACTCTCTTAGATATTATTTGTATACCATTAATTCTATTTAAAAGAGTAATATTTTACAAAAATATCTTAATTTTTGCTCATTAATTTTTTCAACATATTCTAAAAGTTTTATATTTAGGAATGGAGGTAGTACTTAATAATAATAATAAATAAATAAAAATATTAGTATGACCATAAATTTGTTTTTATTTTTTTCGAGGATGCCCTTAATTGATTTATGTTG